>JAXLNO010004195.1:43508-209133 GCA_038087875.1 Malacoraja senta
ACGCACTTTTTGCAAACATTTTAGAACCAAGACGCACACGTTTTGCAAACATTATAGAACCAAAACAATTTTTGCAGACATTTAAGAACCAAGACACACACATTTTAGAACCAAAACACTTTTTGCAAACATTTTAGAACCAAGACGCACACTTTTTTCAAACATTTTAGAACCAAGACGCACACTTTTTGCAAACATTTTAGAACCAAGACGCACACTTTTTGAAAGCATTTCAGAACCAAGGCACACTTTTTGGAAGCATTTTGGAACCAAGACGCACACTTTTTGCAAGAATGTTAGAACCAAGACGCACACTTTTTGCAAACATTTTAGAACCAAGACGCACACTTTTTGCAAACGTTTTAGAACCAAGACGCACACTTTCTGCAAACATTTTAGAACCAAGACACATTTTTGCAAACATTTTAGAACCAAGGCGCACACTTGTTGCAACCATTTTAGAACCAAGACACACACTTTATGCAAATATTTTAGAACCAAGACACACACTTTTTGCAAACATTTTAGAACCAAACACACACTTTTTGCTAACATTTTAGAACCAAGACACACACTTTTTGCAAACATTTTAGAACCAAGACGCACTTTTTGCAAACATTTTAGAACCAAGACACACACTTTTTGCACACATTTTAGAACCAACACACAAACTTTTTGCAACCATTTTAGAACCAAGACGCACTTTTTGCAACCATTTTAGAACCAAGACGCACACTTGTTGCAACCATTTTAGAACCAAGACGCACACGTTTAGCAAACATTTTAGAACCAAAAACAATTTTTGCAGACATTTTAGAACCAAGACACACACATATTAGAACCAAAACACTTTTTGCAAACATTTTAGAACCAAGACGCGCACTTTTTGCCAACATTTTAGAACCAAGACGCACACTTTATGCAAACATTTTAGAACCAAGACGCGCACTTGTTGCAAACATTCTAGAACCAAGACGCACACTTGTTGCAAATATTTTAGAACCAAGACGCACACTTTTTGCAAACGTTTTAGAACCAAGACGCACACTTTTTGCAAACATTTTAGAACCAAGACGCACACTTTCTGCAAACATTTTAGAACCAAGACACATTTTTGCAAACATTTTAGAACCAAGACGCACACTTGTTGCAACCATTTTAGAACCAAGACACACACTTTATGCAAACATTTTAGAACCAAGACACACACTTTTTGCAAACATTTTAGAACCAAAACACACACTTTTTGCAAACATTTTAGAACCAAGACACACTTTTTGGAAACATTTTAGAACCAAGACACACACTTTTTGCAAACATTTTAGAACCAAGACACAATTTATGCAAACATTTTAGAACCAAGACACACACTTTTTGCAAACATTTCAGAACCAAGACACACACTTTATGCAAACATTTTAGAACCAAGACACACTTTTTGCAAACATTTTAGAACTAAGACACAAACGTTATACACACATTTTAGAACCAAGACACACACTTTTTGTAGACATTTTAGAACCAAGACGCACACTTTTTGCAAACATTTTAGAACCAAGACGTACACTTTTTGCAAACATTTTAGAACTAAGACGCACACTTTCTGCAAACATTTTAGAACCAAAACACACACTTTTTGCAAACATTTTTGAACCAAGACACACACTTTATGCAAACATTTTAGAACCAAGACACACACTTTTTGCAAACATTTTAGAACCAAGACACACACTTTATACAACCATTTTAGAACCAAGACACACACTTTTTGGAAAACGTTTTAGAACCGACGCACACGTTTTGCAAACATTTTAGAACCAAGGAACACACATTTTAGAACCAATCCTTTTTGGTTATCTTCTGTTGTTCTTTAAACATTACCCAATCCTCTTGCTTCCCACTCATCTTTGCTACGTTGTACTTCTTCGCTTTGACTTTTATACTGTCCCTGACGTCCCTTGTCAGCCATGGTCACCCCTTTCTCCCCTTGGAATCTTTATTGCTCCAAGGAATGAACTGATCCTGCATCTTCTGTATTATTCCTAGAAATACCTGCCATTTTCATTCCTGTCATCCCTGCTAGTGTATCTTTCCAGTCAACTTTTTGGCCAGTTCCTCCCTCATGGCCCCATAGTCCCCTTTACTCCCTTACATGTGGCAATAAATGAACTTATGAACTTATTCAACTGTAACACTGACACCTCCGATCTACCCTTCTCCCTCTCCAATTGTAGATTAAACCTGACCATGTTATGGTCACTACCTTCTAATGGCTAATGGCCTCGAGGTTCTTTATCAAATCCGATTCATTACATAACACTAAATCCAGAATTGTCTTCTCCCTGGTAGGCTCCAATACAAGCTGTTCGAAGAATCCATTAAGAAGGCACTCTACAAAGTCCCTTTCTTGGGGTCCAGTAACAACCTGATTTTCCCAGTCTACCTGCATGTTGAAAACTCCCATAACAACTACAGCATTACTTTTGCCAATTTTAACTCCTGATTCAACTTGCGCCCTATGTCCAGGCTACTGTTTGGGGGCCTGTAGATTAGTCCCATTAGGTTCTTTTTACCCTTACAATTCCTTCATACAATTAGTTCTATCCATACTGACTCCACCTGTTTCAATGTCACCCCTTGCAAGGGACTGAATTTCATTCCTCACCAAAAGAGCAACCCCACCCCCTCTGCCCACCTCTGTCTTTACGATAGGAGGTATTCCCTTGAATATACAGTTCCCAGCCCTGGCCCGCTTGCAGCCATGTCTCAGTAATTGCCAGATCATACTTGCCAGTTTCTAACTGAGCCTCAAGCTCATCCACTTTATCCCTTATACTTCGCACATTCATATACAGCACCTTGACCTCCGTATTCACTTCCCCACTTGCACCGCTCGCAATGGGCCCTGACCTTAATCTGTTGTCCCTTCTCGAGCTTTCCTTCCCATTAATTCGAGAATCTTTTGTAAATTTTCCTGGAGTCACTTCCCCTTCAACTCCATCTTTATACTCCCAATTTGTTAATCCCTCCCCCCCACTATTTAGTTTAAACCCACACGTGTAGCCCTAGCAAACCGTGAAATTGTGAAACCGTGAAATGGCTCGGTGAAATTGAGTTACAATGAGACTCAACAAGATAACTTAAGTTAGACATAAAATGTTGGAATAAATCAGCGGGTGAGGCAGCATGTATGGAGAGAAGGCATGGGCGACGTTTTCGGGTCGAGACTCTTCTTCAGACTGACGTCAGGGGAGGGGGCAGGACAAATATAGAATTTAAGCTGAGACAGTAAGACGAGTGGGAGAACTGGGAAGGGGAAGGGGATGGAGAGAGAAAGCAAAGGCTATCTGAAGTTAGAGAAGTCAATGTTCAGACCTCTGGGGTGTAAGCTGCCCAACTGAAATATGAGGTGCTGTTCATAGATACATAGAAAATAGGTGCAGGAGTAGGCCATTCGGCCCTTCGAGCCTGCACCGCCATTCAATATGATCATGGCTGATCATCCAACTCAGTATCCCATACCTGCCTTCTCTCCATACCCCCTGATCCCTTTAGCCACAAGGGCCACATCTAACTCCCTCTTAAATATTGCCAATGAACTGGCCTCAACTACCCTCTGTGGCAGAGAGTTCCAGAGATTCACCACTCTCTGTGTGAAAAAGTTTTTCCTCATCTCGGTCTTAAAGGATTTCCCCCTTATCCTCAAGCTGTGACCCCTTGTCCTGGACTTCCCCAACATCGGGAACAATCTTCCTGCATCTAGCCTGTCCAACCCCATAAGAATTTTGTACGTTTCTATAAGATCCCCTCTCAATCTCCTAAATTCTAGCGAGTATAAGCCAAGTCTATCCAGTCTTTCTTCATATGAAAGTCCTGACATCCCAGGAATCAGTCTGGTGAACCTTCTCTGCACTCCCTCTATGGCTATAATGTCCTTCCTCAGATTTAGAGACCAAAACTCTACGCAATACTCCAGGTGTGGTCTCACTAAGACCCTGTACAACTGCAGTAGAACCTCCCTGCTCCTATACTCAAATCCTCTTGCTATGAAGGCCAACATACCATTCGCTTTCTTCACTGCCTGCTGCACCTGCATGCCTACTTTCAATGACTGGTGTACCATGACACCCAGGTCTCGCTGCATCTCCCCATTTCCTAATCGGCCACCATTTAGATAATAGTCTGCCTTCCTGTTTTTGCCACCAAAGTGGATAACCTCACATTTATCCACATTATACTGCATCTGCCAAACATTTGCCCACTCACCCAGCCTATCCAAGTCACCTTGCAGTCTCCTAGCATCCTCGTCACAGCTAACACTGCCCCCCAGCTTAGTGTCATCCGCAAACTTGGAGATGTTGCTTTCAATTCCCTCGTCCAGATCATTAATATAAATTGTAAATAGCTGGGGTCCCAGCACTGAGCCTTGCGGTACCCCACTAGTCACTGCCTGCCATTGTGAAAAGGACCCGTTTACTCCTACTCTTTAACCATATAACCATATAACCATAACAGCATGGAAACAGGCCATCTCGGCCCTTCAAGTCCGTGCCGAACATTTTTTAAATTTTTTTTTTAAATTAAAAATAAATACTTCCCGCTAGTCCCATCTACCTCCAATGGAGACCATAACCCTCCATTCCTTTCCCGTCCATATACCCATCCAATCTATTTTTAAAGGATAACATCGAACCTGCCTCCACCACTTCCACTGGAAGCTCATTCCACACAGCTACCACTCTCTGAGTAAAGAAGTTCCCCCTAATGTTCCCCCTAAACTTCTGTCCCTTAATTCTCAAGTCATGTCCCCTTGTTTGAATCTTCCCTACTCTCAATGGGAAAAGCTTATCCACGTCCACTCTGTCTAACCCGCTCATAATTTTAAAGACCTCTATCAAGTCCCCTCTTAATCTTCTGCGCTCCAAAGAATAAAGACCTAACTTGTTCAACCTTTCTCTGTAACTTAGTTGCTGAAACCCAGGCAACATTCTAGTAAATCTCCTCTGTACTCGCTCAATTTTGTTGACATGCTTCCTATAATTAGGCGACCAAAATTGTACTCCATACTCCAGAATTGGCCTCACCAATGCCTTGTACAATTTTAACATTACATCCCAACTTCTATATTCAATGCTCTGATTTATAAAGGCCAGCACACCAAAAGCTTTCTTTACCACCCTATCTACATGAGATTCCACCTTCAGGGAACTATGCAGTTATTCCTAGATCCCTCTGTTCAACTGCATTCCTCAATTCACTACCATTTACCGTGTACGTCCTATTTTGATTTGTCCTGCCGAGATGTAGCACCTCACATTTGTCAGCATTAAACTCCATCTGCCATCTTTCAGCCCACTCTTCCAAATGGCCTAAACCTCTCTGTAGACTTTGAAAATCTACTTCATTATCCACAACACCACCTATCTTAGTATCATCTGCATACTTACTAATCCAATTTTCCACACCATCATCCAGATCATTGATGTACATGACAAACAACAGTGGACCCAACACAGACCCCTGAGGCACGCCACTAGTCACCGGCCTCCAACCTGACAAACAGCCATCCACCATTACTCTCTGGCATCTCCCATTCAGCCACTGTTGAATCCATCTTGCTACTCCACCATTAATACCCAACAATTGAATCTTCTTAACCAACCTTCCATGAGGAACCTTGTCAAAGGCCTTACTGAAGTCCATATAGACAACATCCACTGCTTTACCCTCATCAATTTCCCTAGTAACCTCTTCGAAAAATTCAAGAAGATTAGTCAAGCATGACCTTCCAGGCACAAATCCATGTTGACTGTTCCTAATCAGACCCTGCTTATCCAGATGCTTATATATATTATCTTTAAGTATCCTTTCCATTAATTTGCCCACCACTGACATCAAACTAACAGGTCTATAATTGCTAGGTTTACTCTTCGAACCCTTTTTAAACAACGGAACAACATGCGCAGTACGCCAATCCTCCGGCACTATTCCCGTTTCTAATGACATTTGAAATATTTCTGTCATAGCCCCTGCTATTTCTACACTAACTTCCCTCAATGTCCTAGGGAATATCCTGTCAGGACCTGGAGACTTATCCGTTTTCATATTTTTCAAAAGTGTCCACACCTCCTCTTCTTTGAATCTCAGTTTCCATTGCTACTCTGCTTGTTTCCCTTACCTCACATAATTCCATATCCTTCTCCTTCGTGAATACCGAAGAAAAGAAATTGTTCAATATCTCCCCCATCTCTTTTGGCTCTGCAGAAAGCTGTCCACTCTGACTCTCTAATGGACCAATTTTATTCCTTGTTATCCTTTTGCTATTAATATAGCTGTAGAAACCCTTTGGATTTACTTTCACCTTACTTGCCAAAGCAACCTCATATCTTCTTTTAGCTTTTCTAATTTCTTTCTTAATATTCTTTTTACATTCTTTATACTCCTCAAGCACTTCATTTACTCCATGCTGCCTATAATTATTGTAGATCTCTCTCTTTTTCCGAACCAAGTGTCCAATTTCCCTTGAAAACCATGGCTCTTTCCATTTTTTACTATTTCCTTTCAACCGAACAGGGACATAAAGATTCTGTACTCTTAAAATTTCACCCTTAAATGTCCTCCATTTTTCTTCTACATCCTTCCCATAAAACAACATGTCCCAATTCACTCCTTTTAAATCCTTTCGCATCTCCTCAAAGTTAGCCTTTCTCCAAACAAAAATCTCAACCCTAGATCCAGTTCTGACCCTCTCCATAATTATATTGAAACTAATGGTATTGTGATCACTGGACCCGAAGTGCTCCCCGACGCATACCTCCGCCACCTGCCCTGTCTCATTTCCTAACAGGAGGTCTAGCACTGCCCCTTCTCTAGTAGGTACCTCTATGTATTGCTGCAAAAAACTATCTTGCACACATTTTACAAACTCCAAACCATCCAGCCCTTTTACAGAATGTGTTTCCCAGTCTATGTGTGGAAAATTGAAATCTCCCACAATCACTACCTTGTGCTTACTACTAATATCTGCTATCTCCTTACATATTTGCTCTTCCAATTCTCGCTCCCCATTTGGCGGTCTATAATACACCCCTATAAGTGTTGCTACACCTTTCCCATTTCTCAGTTCCACCCAAATAGCCTCCCTAGACGAGCCCTCTAATCTATCCTGCCAAAGCACTGCTGTAATATCTTCCTTGACTAGCAATGCAACACCCCCACCTCTTGCCCCTCCAATACTATCACCCCTGAAGCAACGAAATCCTGGAATATTTATTTGCCAATCACAGCCCTCCTGCAACCATGTTTCACTGATCGCCACAACATCATACTTCCAGGTGTCAATCCAGGCTCTAAGCTCATCCACCTTTCTTACAATGCTCCTAGCATTAAAATATACACATTTAAGAAACCCACCACCACTTATTCTCTGTTTATTATCTTTTTCTTCTTTCTCCCCTACATTTTGGGTCCGAGTGCTTCCCTTCTCTGCCTCCTGCCTCCCACATTTTCCACTAGCTTTCTCTATTTGAGTCCCTCCCCCCAACTGTTCTAGTTTAAAGTCTCCCCAGTAGCCTTTGCAAATCTCCCCACCAGGATATTGGTCCCCCTCGGGTTCAAGTGCAACCCGTCCTTTCTGTACAGGTCACACCTTCCCCAAAAGAGGTCCCAATGATCCAGAAATTTGAATCCCTGCCCGCTGCACCAGTTCCTCAGCCACGCATTTATCCTCCACCTCACTCCATTCCTACTCTCACCGTCGCGTGGCACAGGTAGTAATCCTGAGATTGTTACCTTTGTAGTCCTTCTCCTTAACTCTCCTCCCAACTCCCTAAATTCTCCTTTCAAGACCTCTTCTCTTTTTCTACCTATGTCATTGGTACCTATATGTACCACAACCTCAGGCTCCTCTCCCTCCGATTTCAGGATATCTTGGACGCGTTCAGACACATCCCTGACCCTGGCACCAGGGAGGCAAACTACCATCCGGGTCTCCTGACTGCGTCCACAGAATCGCCTATTCGACCCCCTAACCATAGAGTCCCCTATTACTATTGCCCTCCTCTTCTTTTCCCTACCCTTCTGAGCAATAGGGCTGGTCTCTGTGCCGGAGGCCCGGCCGCTGTTGCTACCCGCAGGAAGGCTGTCCCCCTCAACAGTACTCAAACAGGAGTACTTATTTTCAAGGTGTACAGCCACCGGGGTACTCACTAGTCCCTGCCTCTGTCCCTTGCCCTTCCTAACCGTGACCCACTTGTCTGCCTCCCGTGGTCTTGGAGTGGCCACCTCCCTATAACTCTTTTCTATGACCTCCTCACTCTCCCTGATCAGACAGAGGTCATCGAGCTGCTGCTCCAGGTTCCTAACACGGTCCCTTAGGAACCCCATCTCTTTGCTTCCTGTTTGCCAGCCAGTTCTCTATCCACATCAATACTGAACCCCCAATACCGTGTGATTTAAGTTTGTATCCTAATCTCTTATGTGGTACCTTGTCGAAAGCCTTCTGAAAGTCCAGATACAACACATCCACTGGTTCTCCCCTATCCACTCTACTAGTTACATCCTCGAAAAATTCTATAAGATTCGTCAGACACGATTTACCTTTCGTAAATCCATGCTGACTTTGTCCAATGATTTCACCACTTTCCAAATGTGCTGCTATCCCATCTTTAATAACTGACTCTAGCAGTTTCCCCACTACCGATGTTAGACTAACTGGTCTGTAATTCCCCGTTTTCTCTCTCCCTCCCTTCTTAAAAAGTGGGGTTACGTTTGCTACCCACCAATCCTCAGGAACTACTCCAGAATCTAAAGAGTTTGGAAAAATTATCACTAATGCATCCACTATTTCTGGAGCTACTTCCTTAAGTACTCTGGGATGCAGCCTATCTGGCCCTGGTGATTTATCGGCCTTTAATCCATTCAATTTACCCAACACCACTTCCCGACTAACCTGGATTTCACTCAGTTCCTCCATCTCCTTTGACCCGCGGCCCCCTGCTATTTCCGGCAGATTATTTATGTCTTCCTTAGTGAAGACGGAACCAAAGTAGTTATTCAATTGGTCCGCCATATCCTTGTTCCCCATGATCAATTCACCTGTTTCTGACTGCAAGGGACCTACATTTGTTTTAACTAATCTCTTTCTCTTCACATATCTATAAATACATTTGCAGTCAGTTTTTATGTTCCCTGCCAGTTTCCTTTCATAATCTATTTTCCCTTTCCTAATTAAGCCCTTTGTCCTCCTCTGCTGGTCTCTGAATTTCTCCCAGTCCTCTGGTATGCTGCTTTTTCTGGCTAATTTGTACGCATCATCTTTTGCTTTGATACTATCCCTGATTTCCCTTGTTATCCATGGATGCACTACCTTCCCTGATTTATTCTTTTGCCAAACTGGGATGAACAATTTTTGTAGTTCATCCATGCAGTCTTTAAATGCCTTCCATTGCATATCCACCGTCAACCCTTTTAGAACTAATTGCCAGTCAATCTTGGCCAATTCACGTCTCATACCCTCAAAGTTACTTTTCTTTAAGTTCAGAACCGTTGTTTCTGAATTAACAATGTCACTCTCCATCCTAATGAAGAACTGAACCATATTATGGTCACTCTTGCCCAAGGGGGCACGCACAACAAGTCTGCTAACTAACCCTTCCTCATTACTCAATACCCAGTCTAGAATAGCCTGCTCTCTCGTTGGTTCCTCTACATGTTGGTTTAGATAACTATCCCTCATACATTCCAAGAAATCCTCTTCCTCAGCACCCCTGCCAATTTGATTCACCCAATCTATATGTAGATTGAAGTCACCCATTATAACTGTTTTGCCTTTGTTGGACGCATTTCTAATTTCCTGTTTGATGCCATCCCCAACTTCACTACTACTGCTAGGTGGCCTGTACACAACACCCACCAGCGTTTTCTGCCCCTTAGTGTTTTGTAGCTCTACCCATACCGATTCCACATCCTCCAAGCTAATGTCCTTACTTTCCACTGCGTTAATCTCCTCTCAAACCAGCAACGCTACCCCACCTCCTTTTCCTTTCTCTCTATCCCTCCTGAATATTGAATATCCCTGGATGTTCAGCTCCCAGCCTTGGTCACCCTGGAGCCATGTCTCCGTGATCCCAACTATATCATAATCATTAATTGCTATCTGCACGTTCAACCCATCGACCTTATTACGAATGCTTCTTGCATTGAGACACAAAGCCTTCAGGCTTGTTTTTACAACGCTCTTACCCCTTAAACAATTATGTTGAAAAGTGGCTCTTTTTGATTTTTGCCCTGGATTTGTCTGCCTGCCACTTTTACTTTTCACCTTGCTACCTATTGCTTCCGCCCGCATTTTACACCCCTCTGTTTCTCTGCTCACCCATTTAAGAACCCCACCACCTCTTATTCTCTGTTTATTATTGTTTTCTTCTTCCCCCCCTACATGTTGGGTCTGAGTGCTTTCCTTCTCTGCCTCCTGCCTCACACACTGTCTAATAGCATTCTCTATTTGAGTCCCTCCCCCCAACCATTCTAGTTTAAAGTCTCCCCAGTAGCCTTTGCAGATCTCCCCGCCAGGATATCGGTCCCCCTCAGGTTCAAGTGCAACCCATCCTTTTTGTACAGGTCGAACCTTCCACAAAAGAGGTCGGTTCGACCTGTACAAAAAGGATGGGTTGCACTTGAACCTGAGGGTTCCTCCAATTTGCACTGGGCCTCACTCTGATAATGGAGGAAGCCCAGGACAAAAAAGTCAAATTTGGAATGGGAGTAGTAGTTAAAATGCTGGGCCACCGGGAGATCAGCTAGGTTAAGACGGACTGAACGGAGGTGTTCAGTGAAACGATTGGCGAGCCTACGCTTGGGTCTCGCCGATGTAGAGAAGTTGATACCTGGGAATCTTATTGAAACATATACAATTATTAAGGGTTTGGACATGTTGGGGGAGTCCAGAACCAGGGGCCACAGTTTAAGAAGAAGGTGTAAGCCATTTAGAACGGAGATGAGGAAAGACTTTTTCACATGAATAGTTGGGAGTCTGTGAAATTCTATGCCTCATAGGGCGGTGGAGCTTCTATGCCTCATAGGGCATAGAAAGTTCACTAGTTACTTTCAAGTGAGAGCTAGATAGGGCTCTTATAGATAGTGGTCATGGGATATGGGGAGAAGGCAGGAACGGGGTACTGATTATGCTGGCTGTAAGGGCCAAATGGCCTACTCCTGCACCTATTGTCTATCGAACAGTGGATACAGTAGATGAGGTTGGAGAAGGTGCGTGTGAATCTCAGCCTCACCTGGAAAAACGTTGGGTCCTTGGATGGAGTTGAGGGGGGAGGTAAAGCGACAGGTGTTGCATCTCCTGCGGTTGCAGGGGAAAGTACCTGGGGATGGGGTGGTTTGGTTGGGAAGGGATGAGTTGACCTTGTCAAGTTTGATTGAAAAAATATGACTTTGAAGCTGGTATGACTTGGGTTGGGGAGGGATGGAGAGAGATGGGATGTAATGGTTACTTGAAGTTGGAGAAATCAATAGTCATAACGCTATCAATAAAAGGGAGGTAGGTTGTTGGATAGTTAACTAAAATCAGAGAATGAGATTTCTCAACTCGAACAAAGTTTGGCAAGTAGCCAAGTGTCTCGACCTGAAACGTTGCCCATATTTTTTCCCCCGAGTACTTTGTGCCTATCTTTGGCAGACACAAGGAACTGCAGATGCAGGTTCCTACACAAAAAGATACTAAGTGCTGGAGGTAAAAGGATCTGTGGAGAACATGGATAGGTGACTTTCACAGAGTGCTGGAGTAACTCAGTGGGTCAGGCAGCATCTCTGGGCAACATGGATAGGCGACGTTACAGGTCTGAAGAAGGGTCGTGACTCAAATAATGTTTCTTATCCATGTTCTCCACAGACACAAATGTTGCAGTAACTCAGCGGGACAGGCAGCATCTCTGGAGAGAAGGAACCTTCTTCAGACGGAGAGTCACGGGAGAGGGAGAGACAGAGATAAGGAAGTGTGAGGTGTTACTCCAGCACTCTATTATCTGAATGATGTCAGGTTAGGAAAATGGGAAGTACAACAAGACCTGGGTGTGCTTGTATATCAGTCACTGAAAGTAAGCATGCAGGTACAGCAGGCAGTGAAGAAGGCTTTCATAACAGGTGAAAGAGTTGAGTAAAGGAGTAAAGAGGTCTTTCTGCAGTTGTAAAGGGCACCTGGAGTATTGTGTGCAGTTTTGGTCTCCAAATTCTTGCTGTTGAGGGAGTGCAGCGTAGGTTCACCAGGATAATTCCCAGAATGGCGGGACTGACATATGATGTAAGAATGGGTCGACTGGGCTTGTATTCACTGGAATTTAGGATCGGAGGGGACCTTATAGAAACATATACAATTATTAAGGGATTGGACAGGGCAGATGCAGGAAACATGATCCCGATGTTGGGGGAGTCCGGAACCAGGGGTCACAGTTTAAAAATAAGGGGTTGGCCATTTAGGACGGAGATGTACCACCCTGCTGGCAGTCTGTTCGCCTTTTAACTCTTTTTGTTATTTTTTAGTTTGTTAAAAGTTTTGTTTTAATGTTCTTCGGTTTGTTTTATGTGGGGGGGAGGGGGGGATTTTTTTTTCAGGTTCAAGAGTTCAAGAGAGTTCAGGAGAGTTTTATTGTCATGTGTCCCTGATAGGACAATGACATTCTTGTTTTGCTTTAGCACACCAGAACATATTAGGCGCGAATACAGAACAGATCAGTGTGTCCATATACCATTGTATAAATATATACACACATGAATAAATAAACTGATAAAGTGCAAATAAGCAGATAATGGGCAATTAATGTTCAGTGTTTTGTCCGAGCCGAGTTTAATAGCCTGATGGCTGTGGGGAAGTAGCTATTCCTGAACCTGGTCGTTGCAGTCTTCAGGCTCCTGTACCTTCTACCTGAAGGTAGTGGGGAGATGAGTGTATGGCCCGGATGGTGTGGGTCCTTGATGATGCTGCCAGACTTTTGAGGCAGCGACTGTGATAGATCCCCTCGATGGAAGTGAGGTCAGAGCCGATGATGGACTGGGCAGTGTTTACTACTTTTTGTAGTCTTTTCCGCTCCAGGGCGCTCAAGTTTCCGAACCAAGCCACGATGCAACCAGTCAGCAATCTCTCTACTGTGCACCTGTAGCAGTTAGAGAGAGTCCTCCTTGACATACCGACTCTCCGTAATCGTCTCATGATGTAGAGGCGCTGATGTGCTTTCTTTATGATTGCATCAGTGTTCTCGGACCAGGAAAGATCTTCAGAGATATACACGTCCAGGAATTTGAAGCTCTTGACCCTCTCCACCATCGACCCGTTAATATAAATGGGTCTGTGAGTCCCCATCCTACCCCTTCCAAATTCAACAATCAGTTCCTTGGTTTTGCTGGTGTTGAGGGCCAGGTTATTGTGCTGGCACCATTTGATCAGTCGGTCGATCTCCGTTCTGTACTCTGACTCGTCCCCATCATTGATACGTCCCACAATAGTGGTATCGTCAGCGAACTTGATGATGGAGTTCGCACTATGACCAGCTACGCAGTCATGAGTATAGAGCGAGTACAGCAGGGGGCTAAGCACAGGTCTGCACAGGTTTTTAGAAAACTACCGGGTATACCATCAGGTCCAGGCGCTTTTCGAGGGTTCAGCAGGAGCAGCAGGAGACATGTTGGTGGAAGTTTGGGAGCGATTTCTTCAGGTTGGCTTCATTGAAGTCCCCAGCTATGGTGGTAAACGCCTCGGAGTAAGACGTCTGGTGCTTGTTGACCATGGCGTGCAGCTCCTCCAGTGCCAGAAGGACGTCTGCCTGGAGTGGGATGTAGACCGCGGTCCAGATGATGGAGGTGAATTCCCTTGGGAGGTAGAAGGGACGGCACTTCACTGCCAGATGTTTGAGGTGTGGAGAGCAGGAGTTGGACAGGACTGCCACATCTGAGCACCACGCAGAGTTGACCCTTTCCCAGATGCCAGTGTACAGTCCATGCGGTGGATGGAGAACCCCTCAGGCTGGACCGCTGAGTCTGGGGAGCTGGGGGTGAGCCATGTCTCCGTGAAACAGAACACAGAGTATTCCCTCAGCTCCCTTTGATAAAGCAGCCTTGCCCTCAAGTCCTCCACTTTATTTCAAGGGACTATACATTGGCCAGTAGGATAGTAGGGAGAGGGGGCCGAAGTCCCCTGCACTTCAGTCTGACATGAAATCCTGCCCTTCGGCCACATTTCCGGACAAAAGAGTCCTCCCCTTTGTTTCCAGGTACTGTGTTTACTGTACCTGCTGTTTCTGCGAACCTGCGCTGGAACAGGAATTCCCTCACAGGCGCATCTCCAGCTCCGTTAGGAATGGGGGTTCCCTCAAAGTCGGCAGCACCAGCTCCGTTGTTCCTGGAAGATTCAGCTCGTCGGCTCTGGAGGTCAATCCGGAGTTTCCAGGTACAGTACTTGAGTTCCTCCGTCGGTTCGGGTGATTTCCAGCGAGCGTGGGAAAGTTTAAAGTCCGCGGCTCCCGCAGCTGCGGGAGATCGCAAAATCACAAGAGCCTTCAGGTGCCCGAGCAGCTTGTCTGAAACGGCACCAATTTCCGCTGTTTTCCAGATCCCGGTGAGTTGATGGGAGTTGTACTGTAGGTAATCCTTTTCTGTTCTGGCGCTTTGCAAAAGTCGCCGCAGGCAAGCGCCATCTTGTTGATAAGACAAGTTAATTAGTTCTTACCTTCCCGGAGATGTGATCAATTTTCGGATGACATTCTTCGGGCTCTGCGGCCTACCATCGATGGAGCTGGAAGCCTCCTCGGACTGTTGTGAGCCCCACCGCGGAGCGTGGACTTAACACCGGCGCTGATGCCTTGCCTGGGATTGCACCCACCCCGACCACCGCGGAATCAACATCAAGGGCTCGCAGTCTCGGCTGAGGCCGAGTCGGGACCTCCAACGTCGTGGAAGGTTCACCAGCCCCGACGCGAGGTTCGATCGTCCAGCATGGGGGAGCTGACATCCCCCCGTTGCAGGAGCAGATCGCATTAACGAGGAGGGCCCGAACGATGCTGGCTACGGGAGTTAAGATCATCCTCGAGGGCCTCGAGGCCCACGACCGAGGAAGAACTAAGAGAAGGACTTGAAGTTTATTTCGTCTTCCATCACAGTGAGGAATGTGTAGGAGTCACTGTGGTGGATGTTCATGTTAAAATGTGTTTTTGAAGTGATCTGTTACTTTTAATTGTATGACTGACCTGGCCAATGAAATTCCTCGTATGTTGCACAACATACTTGGTGAACAAAGTGTGATTCAAATTCTGATTCTGAGATGGGGAAACACTTTTTCCACACGAAGAGTTGTGAATCTGTGGAATTATATGCCTCATAGGGCGGAGGAGGCCAATTCACACGGGGGATTTCAAGTGAGAGTTAGATTTAGCTCTTTGGGCTAAAGGAGAAAGCAGGAACGGGGTACTGATTGTAGCGATGTTACAAAACCTACCAACAGCGGCGCTGTAGATCTTCCACTGCCTGTGCGGGCGATTCTGGAGGCTTTTGTGGGGGGGGGGGGGGGGTATTAAAATGCAGGTTCGTATTGATTGTCAGAGAGGGATTTCTTCGGGCTGCTAGCTGATGAAGAAAAATCGTTCGCACTTCCGTTTGAGTTTAAAAAAAAATGTTGCTGGAAGTTTGTGTCGCTGAATTAAATTTAAATCCGACTAAAAACGCCTTCAACATCATGGATCGCAATATCAGGACAAAACAAAAGGTATGTCGTTTATTTAACATATTATTTTGCTTTATGGTGTGGCTTTATTTTAATCTTATGATGCGAAAAATGTTATTTAGGCCCACATACGAATCGGCCATGTCTTGCCTGCCGATATGGGCTTAAATTTACGACAACGGCAACATTCTAATCAATCACCATGAAACATCCACTCTCAAGAAAGTCAAATTCTTTTTTTTTTGGACAATCGTGTCATAAGAGCATCTAAATCATCTATATTTTGTGTTATTGTCTATCCATGATCAATATTTTCACACTAAATATCCAGAGTACAGTTTTAGGCAGATGTATTGTGCAAAAAAAAAAAAATGATTTTGATTATCTTTAGAGCGGATGTTTCTGGATTAATTTATGGGAATTAAACATTAAATTCCTTCCATTTGGCATATAAATTCATGACAAAGTGAGATTTAAAAAACATGTTATATTTTGAATTAGTGTGTGAATGGGATCAGTTTGTTATTTGTTATTTGGATACACAAACAATCTCCCAGAAGTACTGGAGGACAGAGGATCTAAGGGGTCGAGGAACTGAAATAAATTTTCATTAGGCGAGAAATAGTATTGGGTAGGCTAATGGGACTGAAGGATGATACATCCCCGGGGCCTGATGGACTGCATCCCAGGGTCCTCAGGGAGGTGGCTCTAGAAATAGTGGATGCATTGGTGATCATTTTCCAATGTTCAATAGATTCAGGATCAGGTCCTGTGGACTGGAGGATAGCTAATGAAAGGATTTCAAGAAAGCAGCGAGAGAGAAAACGGGTAATTACTGACCAGTTAGCCTGACTTTGGTGGTGGGAAAGATGCTGGAGTCAATTATTAAAGAGGTAATAATGGGGTATTTGGATAGCAGTAAAAGGATTAGTCCAAGTCAGCATGGATTTATGAAAGGAAAATCATGCTTGACTAACCTTCTGGAATTTTTTGAGGATGTGACAAGTAAAATGGATGAAGGGGAGCCAGTGGATGTAGTGTATCAGAAAGCCTTTGATAAGGTCCCGCACGGGAGACTGGTGGCTAAAATTAGAGCGCATGGTATTGGGGGTAGGGTGTTGACGTGGATAGAAAATTGGTTGGCAGACAGGAAGCAAAGAGTAGGAGTGAAAGGGTCCTTTTCAGAATGGCAGGCAGTGGCGAGTGGAGTGCCGCAAGGCTTGGTGTTGGGGCCGCAACTGTTTACCATATATATTAATGATTTGGAAGAGGGAATTAGGAGCAACACTAGCAAGTTTGCAGATGACACAAAGCTGGGTAGCAGTGTGAACTGTGAAGAGGATGTTTGGAGGTTGCAGGGTGACCTGGACAGATTGAGTGAGTGGGCAGATGCAGTATAATATAGATAAATGTGAGGTTATCTACTTTGGTGGCAAAAACAAGGGGGCAGATTATTATCTCAATGGGGTTAGGTTTGGTAAAGGTAGAGCGAGACCTGGGTGTCCTTGTACACCGGTCACTAAAAGTTGGCGTGCAGGTACAGCAGGCAGTGAAGAAAGCTAATGGAATGTTGGCCTTCATAACAAGAGGATTTCAGTATAGGAGTAGAGAGGTTCTTCTGCAGTTGTATAGGGCTCTGGTAAGACAACATCTGGAGTATTGCGTACAGTTTTGGTCTCCTAATTTTAGGAAGGACATCCTTGTGATTGAGGCAGTGCAGCGTAGGTTCACGAGATTGATCCCTGGGATGGCGGCACTGTCATATGAGGAAAGATTGAAAAGACTAGGCTTGTATTCGCTGGAGTTGGACTGAAGGATGAGGGAGGGGTTCTTAAAGAAACATATAAAATTATAAAAGGACTGGACAAGCTTGATGAAGGAATTTTTTTTCCAATGTTGGGCTAGTCCAGAACCAGGGGCCACAGTCATAGAATAAAGTGGAGGTCATTTATGACTGGATATAAACGATAAGTCATGTTGTAGGCGTTGAGGGCTTTTGAAGTCGCTTTTTATTTTAATCCAACTATTAAATTGTCCAGCGATTTAAAAATAAAAAAAAACGGGAATGGAAGTCCGATCGATTTTCGACTAGCAGCCCGAGGAAAACCCTCTCCGTCCGACAAGCGATGCAAACCTGCATTTTAATCCCCTTTTCCCCCCAAGGCACCAAAGTCGCGCACACAGCCCATGGCAGATCCGCAGCGCCGCTGAAGGCAGGTTTTGTTACATCGCTAGAACGCTTCAATCTATAATAACTGAAAATTTCATACAGTTCTCTTAATTTTTAAGAAAGATGGGCTTTTGACTGTCCTCGATCACAGCTTTTGTGTTAAGTGACATGGACATCACACACTGCAGCACTCGTGAGTAAGGCAAGACAGCGCCTTTACCACCTCAGACAATTGAATAAATTCAGAGTGTCTCTGAGGATCCTCCAGTGCTTCTACTCAGCAGCTGTGGAAAGCATCTTGTCTGGAAATATCACGATTTGGTTTGGGAACTGCTCTGCCCAACGCACTATGGGAACTTCACTCGCCCCTCTGCAGGAACTATACATCAGAAGGTGTAACTCCAGAGCCAATAAGATCATGGGAGACCCCTTCCACCCCTGCAACAGACTATTCCAGCTGCTAGTCAGGCAAACGCCTCCGTGGCCATGCTGTGAGAATGGAGAGGTTGAGAGGCCATTCCCAGAGGCCATTAGGACTGTAAACTCCTTCCTACCTCTCCAGGGACTAACTTCACTGTACCATTCTACTTTTTTTTTTTAAATTGCTGTTTTTTTTTTTCCTTTTTCCTTCCTACCACAATATGTAATATGTAAAAGAATACGTGATTCTGTTCCATTCTGTTTGTAGTTTGTTTATTTCTTTGTTTGTTGCACAAAGTCCACGAGCATAGCCACTTTTCATTTCACTGCACATCTCGTATGCGTATGTGACGAATAAACTTGACTTGACTTGAAGTCAATGGAAAACCAATCAGAAACAAGATGCTAATTTCCGAGTATGAAAATGGCCATAACTTTTTTAAGACTGAAGATATGAATGTGAATTAGGTATTAAATTAAAGTTCTTGTTATGCTTTATCTGATGGGATAAATTACAGGCTTGATTTTTAAAATCTCAAAATGTTGTAACATTCTTACTGATTGTGGATGATCAGCCATGATCACATTGAATGGCGGTGCTGGCTCGAAGGGCCGAATGGCCTAACCCTGCACATATTATCTATGTAAAAGCTTTTCACTCCACACTCACCGTCTATATCTCTCCTGCGACTCTCAGTCTAAGGAAGGCTCTCAACCTCGAAACTTCGCCCATTCCTTCTCTCCAGAGATGCTGCCAATCCCACTGATACTGCAGCCTTTTGTAGTCCAACCTCCCTTGAGGTTTTGCAGCCGTGGCAACCGTTGCTAAGGCGGGATAGGCGGCGCCGATTGGCGAAGGGCGCTGTCTGTCTAAGCGGCGGGGTTGCGGTTCAACCTATTGGATGCGGTCACATGCGGCGGGGGCGGGGACACAGGAGGGTTCTAATGACGTCGGTCCTGCTCCCATTGGCCGCTGGCGCTGCCCGTCAGTGGGGGGACCTGGAGGTCCCCGGTCACGTGAGACGGGCCGGTGCGCTGTGGCGAACAAAATCGTCTACTATCTTTGGTGGCGATCGACAGGAGGAGGCGTCCTTTCAGTGCCCGGAGCTCAGGTGGGAACAGCCGCCGCCGCTCGGCCCAGGGTCCTTTCCCCACTTCCTCCTCTCTACACGAGGGCGATCCTGCGGCCGGCAACCCGAGGCGTGCAGCGGGGGGATGTAATGTCTTGGTGCTCTCTGGTCCTCCGACTGCAGCGCCGCCCTGGCGGCGGGAGGCCGCGGCTCACCGTCTTTGTTTCTCTGTCTGCAGCAACCCCTGTCTATTGAAGGGGTCGGTGCAGCGTCTCTAGTCCTCCAGGGAGACCGCCCTCCTGCTTGTGGGAGGCTGCGGTGCAGCGTCTCTGGTCCTCCGCTTGTAGCGCCCCCTGTCGACGGGCGGCCACAGGGCACCTATCCCCTTTCCCCGCAGAGGCTGCTCGACCTGCTGAGTTACTCTAGTACTCCCCCTCCCCTCACTTCGGCCATCCTCATCCCCCTCTCTCTCCCCCCCTTGCCTCCTCACCATCTCTCCCCTCCTTTCCTCCCTCCCTTCTGGCAGGCAGGTTTGCTAGGGCTACACGTGTGGGTTTAAACTTAATAGTGGGGGGAGGGATTGACAAATTGGGGGTATAAAGATGGAGTTGAAGGGGAAATAAGTACAGGAAAAGTTACAAAAGACTTTCGAATTAATGGCAAGGAAAGTTCGAGAAGGGATAAGTAGGTATGTTACAAAACTTACCTTCAGTCGCGCTGTAATTCTGCCACTGGCCGTGTGCGCGATTTTGGCGCCTTTAAGGGGGGGGCGGGGTTAAAACGCGGGTTTCTCCTCCCTTGTCCTAGTTAATATTGTGTTGGAGTACAAGCGTTGGCTGATGAATCGTTCCTAGTGGCGATTTGTGAATTTTTATTTTTATAAAATCGTCAATGTCAGCGCTACAATAATTTTAAAATCAGCTCCTGAAGCGTCAACGCCGATAACGGGGACGGATTTCACGAATGGGACAGGTAAACGAAAGTGCTTTCTTTAAATGTATAAAAGTGCTTCTTAAGAAGCCTTTAATTAACATTTTTTCATGCGACACGGTGATTTTATTCCCCGAATTAACGGCAGTATTTTTCATGCCAATACGGGGTTAAATTCACCGCAAATGAACGTTCCAAAAGATCGCGTTCCAGAAAACCTCACTCACAAGATGAATTAAATGCCCATTAATTTACAGGTATTAAACATTAAATTCCTTCCATTTGGCCTGTAAATTCATGAAAATTAGATTAAAAAATTATGTTATATTGTGAATTATTGTGTGAATGTTATTTGGACACTTAGGCTATTTAAAAATGTTAATCTATTCTTAAGAAATTGATAGATGTTTAGATTTAGTAATTGAATTTTGTAATTAGCTACAATTAGGTAACTAACTAATTATATGCTTTACTTTCATGTCTTCGAAGTAAGATTGTTTCATATTTGTTTCAGAATGCTTCAATCTATAATAACTGAAAATTTCTTTCAGTTATCATAATTTTTAAGAAAGTTATGGGCTTTTAACTGTCCTCGATCACAGCTTTTGTGTTAAGTCAATGGAAAAGCAATAGGGAACTAGATGCTAATTTCTGAGTATGATAATGGCCATAACTTTTTTAATACTGAAGATATGAAAGTGAATTAAGTGTCAAATTAAACTTCTTTTTATGCTTTATCTGATGGGATAAATTGCAGACTTTATTTTTTAAATCTCAAAATTTTGTAACATTGCTAGGATAAGAGAGTAAGGTCAGGGCCAATTGTGAGTGGTGCAAGAGGGGAGGTGAATATTGAGGTCAAAGTGTTGAATGTGAATGTGTGAAGTATAAGAAATATATTGGACGAGCTTAAGGCCAGTTAGAAATTGGCAAGTATGATGTTGTGAGAATTACAGAGACATGGCTGCAAGAGGGCCAGGGCTGGGAACTGAATATTCAAGGGTATACCTCCTATCAAAAAGACAGACAGGTGGGCAGAGGGGGTGGGGTTGCCCAGGTTGGTGAGGAATGAAATTCAGCCCCTTGCAAGGGATAACATTGAAACAGGAGATGTGAAGTCAGTATGGATAGAACTAAGGAATTGTAAGGGTAAAAAGACCCTAATGGGACTTTTCTACAGGCCCCCAAACAGTAATCTGGATATTGGGTGCAAGTTGAATCAGAAGTTTAAATTGGCATGTAGTAAACAGAGCTGCCAAGTAGTACGGATTTTCCGTATTTTGTACGGAAATGCAATTTGACTACGGATGTCTGGTTTTGTATTGTTAAATATGGATTTTAAATAGGGAGTTCAGATCAGTCTGAAGAAGGGTATCGACCAGGAATGTCATCCATTCCTTTTCTCCAGAGTCGCTGCCTGTCCCGATCCAGGTTTAAACAGAGCACTGTCAGTTTAACGCGTGGGAATTTAAACAAAGTGCTGTGGGTTCTAAATATAGCGCTACCGGCTGAGTACTATGGGCTTTAAACATAGCGCGATGAGCTTTACACATGGCCACTGCGCTATGGGTCACAGACTGTTCAGGAAAATTCTCATAACAATGAATCTTTGGAATTCTCTTTCTCAGTGGAAGTTGAGCCATTGATTACTTTTCAGGCAGTGGTAGAATCTGGATAAGCCTAGTGGTGAAAGGTTACCAGTGGGATTGCAGTTACATTGGGATTGGCCTTGATTTTACAGAATGGTGGGTGGGCTCAAGGGGGAGAGAGGGAGGGGTGGAGAGAGGGAGAGGATGGAGAGGGGAGGGAGAGAGGGAGATGGAGAGAGGGGAAGGAGAGAGGGAGGGAGTAAAAAAGGAAGGAGGAGAGGGGGGAAGAGAGTGAGGGTGGGAGGGAAAGTAGAGGTAGGGAGAGAAAGAGGGTAAGGGATAGAGGCAGGGAGGGAGGGAGAGAGAGGGAGGGAGGGAGGGAGGGAGAGGGAGGCTTCCAAAATGGCTTCTACATCATCATCTGGTGCTAAAAACAGGAAGCAGGCGTTCAACAGTAGTATAGGAAGGTTTCACGGCAGTCGGGTCACGACCCATGACCCGTACTGTTGCTATGCTACACAACTGGAGTACACGCGATGAACTGCAGGTTAGCACTGACCATTCTTTCCAGCGTGGCGGGCCCGTTAAACCCGCCGAAATTGTCAATTTCTGCGCTGTATGGAAATCGGGATAAGCGTGAGAGACATTTAGCCTACTTCAGAATTCCAAAAGTGAGGAGAAGCGAGAGCTGAAGGGACAACAACAGCCAAAGTGCTTGTCGAACATTGGCCGTTTGCTCACTGCATTTCATCAACTAAGGCATTATTTGTGTTTTTTCTTGATTCTTTGGCATCTAAATAGTTTCAGAAGTGATAAATCTGGCTGTAAAATTTTTAAATCGCCCATGGTTCTCAAGTGGGTTTTTACATACAAAAAGAAAACGCCTCTGGAGCAAAATTTACAACCAGATTTATCACTTCTGAGACTTTTTAGATACCAAAGGAATCAAGAAAAAAAACAAATAATGCCTTACTGTTGATGAAATGCAGTGAGCAAACGCGATAATTCCCAATATTTTCAATTCCGATATCTGCACGGCTAATGTTCGCCATGCACTTTAGCTGCTGTTGTCCCTTCAGCTCTCGCTTCTCTTTACCTTCATTTCGCTTCACTTTGGAATTCTGAAGTTGGGTACATGTCTCTCACACTTACCCCGACTTCCACAATTTTTTACAGCGCAAAAATGAAAATTTTGCCGTTTTTTAACAGGTAGGAAAGTACGCGTTTCTTGCATTAATAACATACCGGAAGTTACTGATGTCCTCCAGATGGATTGCGCGGCTCCGTGCGTCAAGCCCTATGACCCAGTGACCTTTCGTGCAACCCCCCTATATAAAGAGATGGCAATGAATGCACTGTCAAGTAAGGTGCGTGGAAGACATGTCAATTGGTAGCAAAGTTATGCATTCTTGTACTCTTACATGGGTATGACCGCATATTTAAAAAAAATCATTTTTTTTAGCAAAATGGCACCGTGTAAAAATACTGATTTCCTCAGCAAAATACTGATTTTCAGGTACTAGAATACAGAAATGCTCTGACAAAACTTGGCAGCTCTGAGTAAAGGTAATGCTATGGTTGTTATTGGAGATTTCGACATGCAGGTAGACTGGGAAAATCAGGTTTGTACTGGACCTCAAGAAAGGGAGTTTGTGGAGTGCCTCCGTGATGGATTCTTAGAGCAGCTTGTACTGGAGCCGACCAGGGAGAAGGCAATTCTGAATTTAGTGCAGACAAAAATGCTGGAGAAACTCAGCGGGCGAGGCAGCATCTATGAAGCGAAGGAAATAGGCAATGTTTCCGGTCGAAACCCTTCAGACTGATGTGAGGGTGGGGGTGGGGGGGGGGGGGCGGGAGGAAGAAAGGAAGAGGTGGAGCCAGTGGGCTGAAGGAGAGCTGAGAAGGGGAGGAGAGAGTAAGGAATACCTGAAATTAGAGAAGTCAATGTTCATACCGCTGGGGTGCAGACTGCCCAAGGGAAATATGAGGTGCTGCTCTCCAATTTAAGGTGGTCCTCACTCTGGCCATGGAGGAGGCCCAGGACAGAAAAGTCGGATTCGGAATGGGAGGGGGAGTTGAAGTGCTGAGCCACTGGGAGATCAGGTTGGTTATTGTGAACCGAGTGGAGGTGTTCGGCGAAGCGATCGCCAAACCTACGCTTGGTCTCACCGATGTAGAGCAGCTAACATCTAGAGCAACGGATGCAATAGATGAGGTTGGAGGAGGTGCAGGTGAACCTCTGCCGCACCTGGAAAGACTGCTTGGGTCCTTGAATGGAGTCAAGGCGGGAGGTGAAGCGACAAGTGTAGCATTTCTTGCGGTTGACAGGGAAAGTGCCCGGAGAGGGGGTGGTTCGTGTGGGAAGGGACGAATTGACCAGGGAGTTCTGGAGGGAGCGGTCTCTGCGTAAAGCAGACGGGAGGAGATGGGAAGATGTGGCAAGTGGTGGGATCACATTGGAGGTGGCGAAAATGTCGGAGGATTATTTGTTGTATGTGACGGCTGGTAGGGTGGAAGGTGAGGACAAGGGGGACTCTGCCCTTGTTACGATGGTGGGATGGGGAGTGAGGGCAGAATCACGGGGTATAGAAGAGACCCTGGTGAGAGCCTCATCTATGGTAGAAGAGGGGAACCCTCGTTCCTTGAAGAATGAGAACATCTCCGATGCCCTGGTGTGGAACACCTCATCCTGGGTGCAGATGCAGTGTAGACAGAGGAATTGAGAGTAGGGGATGGAGTCCTTACAGTAAGCAGGGTGGGAAGAAGTGTAGTCCAGATAGGCATGGGAGTCAGTGGGTTTATAGTGGATGTCGGTCAGTAGTCTATCACCTGCGATGGAGATAGTGAGATCAAGAAATGGTAGGGAAATGTCGGAAATGGTCCAGGTGTATTTGAGTGCCGGATGGAAGTTAGTGGTGAAATTTAGTGTTATGTAATGAACCTGATTTGATAAGGGAACGAGGTTAAGGAGCCATTAGGAGGTAGTGACCATAATATGGTAAGTTTTAATCTACAATTTGAGATAGAGAAGGGTAAATCGGAGGTGTCAGTGTTACAGTTGAATAAAGGGGACTATGGAGCCATGAGTGAGGAGCTGGCCAAAGTTGACTGGAAAGATAACCTAGCAGGGATGACAGTGGAACAACAATGGCAGGTATTTCTGGGAATGATACAGAAGCTGCAGGATCAGTCCATTCCACAGAGGAAGAAAGATTCCAAGGGGAGTAAGGGGCTGACAAGGGACATCAGGGACAGTATAAAAATAGAAGAGAAGAAGTACAACGTAGCAAAGATGAGCACGAAGCAAGAGGATTGGGTAATGTTTAAAGAGCAACAGAGGATAATAAAATGGCTGGACGGGGAGAAAAGATGAGGTATGACGTTAAGCTAGCCAAGAATATAAAGGAGGATAGTAAAAGCTTCTTTAGGTATGTGAAGAAGAAAAAATTAGATAAGACCAAATTTGGACCCTTGAAGACTGAAAAAGGTGAATTTATTATGGGGAAGAAGGAAATGGCAGATGAGTTGAACAGGTACTTTGGATCCATCTTCACTAAGGAGGACACAAACAATCTTCCTGATATACTAATGGCCAGAGGATCTGGGGTGATGGAGGAACTGAAGGAAATCCACATTAGGAAACTTATCCACCCTTGTCAAACCCCATGTCAAAAACCTTGGTGTGATATTTGATTCTGCCTTTAAGTTTGACAAGCAAATCAATTCAGTAGTAAAAGCCAGTTTCTTCCAACTTCGTACCATTTCCAAAATAAAACTGTTCCTCTCATTCAAAGATCGAGAGAAACTCATCCACACTTTTATATCCTCTCGCCTGGACTACTGCAACTCCCTGTATACTGGGATCAGTCAGTCGTCCCTGTCCCGCCTGCAACTGGTCCAGAACGCCGCAGCCAGGCTCCTGACAGGTACCCAGAAGAGTGACCATATTACCCCCATTCTGGCCGCTCTCCACTGGCTGCCAGTATGGTTCAGAGTTGATTTTAAGGTTCTCCTGTATGTCTATAAAGCCCTAAACGGGCTTGCTACCCCTATATCACAGACCTCCTTCCCCCTTACTCTACCTCCAGGTCCCTCAGGTCGGCTGACTTGGGGCTCCTGGCTGTCCCGCAATCTAAACTTAAGCTCAGGTGTGACCGTGCCTTTGCTGTTGCGTCCCCTAGACGGTGGAACAGCATCCTCCTCCCTATCAGATCTGCCCCCTCCGTCGACCCTTTTAAGTCCAGGCTCAAAACTTATTTTTGTGCACTAGCGTTTGAATCCCCTGATGTGGCTGATCTTTGTTTTGTGTCTTTGAGCTGATTATTTGTACCTGTGTGCTGTGTGGATTCCTGTGTATGTCTGTTTCTTTTTGTGATTTCAGCTACCTGCTCTGGTCTGTATAGCACTTTGGTCAACGTGGTTTGTTTTTAAATATGCTTTATAAATATTTTCATTTGGGTAGGAAATGGTGTGTGGACTGCTGGGACTGAAGGCTGATAAATCCCCAGGGCATGATGGTCTGCATCCCAGGGTACTTAAGGAAGTGGCTCTAGAAATTGTGGATGCTTTGGTGATCATTTTCCAATGTTCTATAGATTCAGGATCAGTTCCTGTGGATTGGAGGGTAGCTAATGTTATCCCACTTTGTAAGAAAGGCAGGCAGGGCCGGATTTACGTATAAGCTTCACAAGCTTAAGCTTAGGGCCTCGAAATCTAGGGGGGCCTCGCAGAGCCGGATTTACCACTCGGCTTCATAGGCTGAAGCCTAGGGCCTCGAAATCTAGGCAGCCTCCGGCCAAGGCAGGACACCTGCCGTTCAACTCTGGGCGGGCCCCCCTCTCTATCTCTCTCTCTCTCTCTCTCTCTGTCACTCTCCGTTTCGGCCCGCCATCCGTATCCATTTCTCGGTCTCCGCTCTCCGCTCGCTCCTCATCCGCTGGCACGGCAGGCCGCCTTGCACATGCTCCCTGCTACGGCCAGCACATCCTCCCCCTTCACATGCGCACAACGACGGCCAGCATGTCATTGGCCGCCCTGCGCATGCGCACTGCCACGGCAACTGGTCGGCGCTGGGCACTTTCTCCCTCGCTTTGAATTGTGGGAGATCTGGTGGCCATTGCTGTCCGGTCGCCGCCTCGCCGCGACCGCTGAAAACCAACGCAGAATCACTCTCTGATCCTGGATCTGGAGTAACTCCCTGGAGTAACTCTTGCTTCTGGTTTCCTGGTCCTCCATAAATATTCTAAATGGAATTTAAACTGGAGGTGGTGGAGGGCTGAACAATAACAGCCTATTGCATTTTATCTGTTTATTTATTGTGTATATATATGGTCTATGGTATATAAACACACTGAACTTTTATCTCCTATTCTGTATTATGTTTACATGTTCTGTTGTGGTGCAGCAAGCATGAATTTCATTGTCCTATCTGGGACACATGACAATAAAACTCTCTTGACTGTTAACTTGGACTTAAACAAAAAAGGGTTCTTGGGGAACAAAGAGGTACCTTAAATTTAGTTGCGTCTGGTTGGGTAACTATGGTAGGGTGAAGACTATTGCATGCTTTAATTGTGCGGGGGAACACCATGGAGCAGCCAGCAACTCTGCATAGAAGAAATTGGGTGACGTTTTGGGTAGAGACCCTTCTTTAGACTCCCTCTGGTTTTGTGTTTTTAGTTTAATTTAAAGATACAGCATGGAAACGGCCCACCGAGTCCGACCATCGATCACCCGTACACTAGTTCTATCACACACATTAGCGGAGTAAGTCAAGAGTCAAGAGTGTTTTATTCTCTCACGTCCCAGTTAGAACAATGAAATCCTTACTTGCAGCAGCACAACAGAATATGTAAACATAGTACTCTGTAAACAATGTTATAAACGATAAAACAAAACGGTGTATATTTATATATGAATATATAACTATATAAATATATATATATGTGTGTGTGTGTGTGTGTGTGTGTGTGTGTGTGTGTGTGTGTATAATATATATACCCATACACACACAATTTCCCTCCTGGGATTAATAAAGTTCTATCGTATAGTATCGTGTGTGTAGGAAGGAACTGCAGATGCTGGTTTAAACTGAAGATAGACACAAAAAACTGGAGTAACTCAACAGGTCAGACAGAATCTCTGGACAAAAGGAAAATATTAGGTTTTGTGTTGGGTCTGAAATAGGTTCCTGCACACCTTTGGTATGTGGAAGGAAACAAGGGCACCCGGAGAAAACCCATGCGATCAAAGGGAAAAGGAGCAAACTCTATACAGACAGCACCCATATTCAGGATCAATTCCGGGTCTCTGACACTTTTAGGCAGCAACTTTATGGCCAATGTACTGCCCCATAGTCTTGAACTTAATTAAACCATACAGTAACTGTAAAGGGGGACATAGCGTCACTTGGAGAATTAAAACTGAAAATGGATATTTTCATTTTTTTAGTAACCAAAGTTATCAACGTATAATTGTTTGTGCGTTGGAAAACAAAATATAGTGGCACAGCTGGTAGACTTGCTGCCTCACACGCCACAGATCTGTGTTCGATCCTGTCCTTGGGCACTGTCTGTGTTGAATTTGCACATTATCCCTGCAAGCGTGTGGGTTTCCTCGCACATCCCAAAGACGCATTGGCTCTGTAGGTTAACTTGTCACTGTAAAATTGCCCCTAATGTGGAGGGAGTGGGTGAGGAAAGTGGGATAACAGAACTTGTGTGAATGGGTAGACAAAAATGCTGGAGAAATTCAGCGGGTGAGGCAGCAACTATAGAGCGAAGGAAATAGGCGACGTTTTGGGTCGAGACCCTTCTTCAGACTGAAGTGAGGGTGGGGGGGTGAAGAAGAAAGGAAGAGGTGGAGACAGTGGGCTGAAGGAGAGCTGGGAAGAGGAGCAGAAAGCAGGGATTACCTGAAATTGAAGAAGTCGATGTTCATACCGCTGGGGTGTAAACTGCCCAAGCGAAATATAAGGTGCTGCTCCTCCAATTTACGGTGGGCCTCACTCTGGCCATGGAGGAGGCCCAGGACAGAAAGGTTGGATTCGGAATGGGAAGGGGATTTGAAGTGTTGAGCCACCGGGGGATCAGGTTGGTTATTGCGAACTGAGTGGAGGTGTTGTGCGAAGCGATCGCCAACCCTGCACTTGGTCTCACCGAGGTTCATCATACACTGAATAATCCAACCACGTTTTTGTTTGGAAGTGGAAATAAATAATAGAAATTGCATTCATTGCAATGTGTAAAAAGAGTTGAGATACTGTATTATAATTTTGCGGCATGTCATTGTGGTATATATCATGTCTTGATTGGTGAATATGTTTAGTTTGTGACTTTATTTGTAGCAGAAATAATATGTGAATGCTTCATTGAGCATAATTCCGACTGGTAACTACGCACTTCGTCCGAGCATGCGTCATGCAAGCCGTCTTAAATGACCACCTAAACTGTCATTTGGCAACTTAAAAAGCTGCCAAGGTTGCCCGGCTGACAACAGAGAAAAAAAATTGAGAGCCCTGCAAGGTGTATATATTTTTGACACTTTCATAGGCCTTTCTTACATATGCTGTCACAATGCACTGTAGTCTCTAAACAACTCTTCAGTAATTTTCCTTGGCCTCCATTTCAGAATAATAGTGTTTAAGCCAATAACTCGTCACTAGCACTGGCAATAAATAAATAAATAAAAAGCGCAGTTTTCCAGCCCCTTATCTCATTGGCCACGCTCGGCTGCAAATCGGTGTCAATCTGGTGGGTGGGGGATTGGGTGGGGCCTCACAAGTGGAACAGCTTATGGCCTCTCTTCATGTAAATCCAGCCCTGAAGGCAGGAGAGAGAAAACAGGGAATTATAGACCAGTAAGCCTGACATCGGTGGTGGGAAAGACGCTGGAGTCAATTATAAAAGATAAAATAGTGGCACATTTGGATAGCTATAACAGGATCAGTCCGGGTCAGCATGGATTTATGAAGGGGAAATCATGCTTGACCAATGTTCTGGAATTTTTTGAGGATGTAACTAGGAAAATGGACAAGGGACAGCCATGGACTTTCAGAAAGCAGTTGATAAGTTTGATAGATTAGTGAGCAAAATTAGGGCACATGGTATTGGGGGTAGAGTGCTGACATGGATAGAAAATTGGTTGGCAGACAGGAAACAAAGTAGGGATTAACGGGTTCCATTCAGAATGGCAGGCAGTGACTAGTGCGGTACCGCAAGGCTCGGTGCTGGGATCGCAGCTATTTACAATATCCATCAATGATTTAGATGAAGGGATTCAAAGTAACATTAGCAAATTTACAGATGACACAAAGCTGGGTGGCAATATGAACTGTGAGGAGGATGCTATGAGAATGCAGGATGACTTGGACTGGTTGGGTGAGTGGGCAGATACATGGCAGATGCAGTTTAATGTGGATAAATGTGAGGTTATTCACTTTGGCAGCAAAAACAGGAAGGCAGATTACTATCTAAATGGTGTCAAGTTGGGAAAAGGGGAAGTACAACGGGATCTGGGGGTCCTTATTCATCAGTCAATGAAAGTAAGCATGCAGGTACAGCAGACAGTGAAGAAAGTGAATGGCACGTTGAGTGCCATTAACAGGAGTTGAGTATAACAAGAGGAGGAGTATAGGAGCAAAGAGGTCCCTCTGCAGTTGTATAGGGCCCTAGTGAGACCACAGCTGGAGTATTATGTGCACTTTTGGTCCCCTAATTTGAGGAAGGACATTCCTGCTATTGAGGGAGTGCAGAGTAGGTTTACAAGATTAAATCCCAGGATGGCGGGACTGTCATATCCTGAGAGAATGGAGCGGCTGTGCTTGTATACTCTGGAGTTTAGAAGGATGAGAGGGGATCTTATTGAAACATATAAGATTATTAAGGGTTTGGACATGCTAGAGGCAGTAAACATGTTCCCGATGTTGGGGGAGCCCAGAATGAGGGGCCACAGTTTAAGAATAAGTGGTAAGCCAGTTAGAACCGACACGAGGAAACACTTTTTCTCACAGAGAGTTGTAAGTCTGTGGAATTCTCTGCCTGTGGCGGCCGGTTCTCTGGATACTTTCAAAAGAGAGCTAGATAGGGTTCTTAAAGATAGTGGGGTCAAGGGATATGGGGAGAAGGCAGGAACAGGATACTGATTGGGGATGACCAGCCATGATCACGTTGAATGGCAGTGCTAGCTCGAAGGGCCGAATGGCATACTCCTGCACCTATTCTCTAGTGCCTCCTCCACCCCATCCCCCCCCTCTCACTCCTTCCCTTCCACCCCTTCAACCACTAGTAATGTTCACGTGTTAGTAATGTCCTGTTTGCCAGCTTGTTGACTCTCTGTGTTCTCCTCCTGCAGGGTTAAGGAGCTGTTGCGATGGACGGTGAGATGGGGTCTTGAGCTGCCATTGAAGGCAGCCAGGGTGCCAGTGAGCCCCCCTCCCATCTGCTCGGTTGCGGGCTGAGCTCCGAGGGGCTGAGCTTCGGTAGAGGACCACATGACGGGGCACAACATGGAGAAGCGTTATGAGTGTGACGTGTGTGGCAAGGCCTGGCCGTACCCAAGCCACCTGGAGATCCACCGGCGAGTGCACACGGGAGAACGCCCCTTCGACTGTTCGGAGTGTGGCAAGAACTTCACCCGCTACAACAACCTTCTGCGGCACAACCGTGTGCACTCCAGCGAGAGGCCCTTCACCTGCTCTGACTGTGGCAAGAGCTTCAAGACGACGAATGAGCTGAAGATCCACCGACGGGTGCATACGGGCGAGAAGCCCTATGGCTGCACCACCTGTGGCAAGAGCTTTGCCTGGTTTTCGGGGCTGCGGGCGCACCAGCAGGTGCACATCAGTGAGCGGCCCTTCACCTGCTCCGACTGCGGCAAAGGCTTCAAGTTGCCCACGGACCTGAAAGTGCACAGGCGCCTACACACTGGAGAGCGGCCCTACACCTGTAGCAACTGCGGCAAAGGCTTCACCCGCTCCAACAGCCTGCTGGGGCACCAACGCACCCACACAGGCGAGCGCCCCTACACCTGCGCCCAGTGCGGCAAGGGCTTCACACGGTCGACCAAGCTGCTGTCCCACTTGCAGGTGCATTCTGGCGACCGTCCCTTTCCTAGCCCAGTGTGTGGAGAGCACTTTGCCATAGCTCCCATGCCGTGTCTCACCAGTGCGTGCACACCAGTGGCCAGCCCTATGACTGCCCGTACTGCGGGGAGGCGTTTGACAGCTCATGGGGGTTGCGGCAGCACCAGTGGGCCCATGCTGGTGAGCGGCCGCACCCACTGCAGCAAGCATTTCAAGAGCGCATGGGGGCTGCGGGAGCACCAACGGATGCACAGGCCATGATGGAGAAGGTGAAGACAGACTCTACGATGGCAATATAAAAATGGACCACCATTGCCTATGGCAGATTGTGTTTTCTCAGCTGCCACAGAAAGTACATCCTCTGTTGGGCCTTTTTGACTGGAGTCGATGGTGGCCTCCCATTGATCTATCCAACAATGATCTGTTCTACATTTTCCTTGAACTCCATTCCCTTTGTCATGTTTTCACTCAATGCAACAATGGCAGGTATTTCTGGGAATAATACAAAAGGTACAGGATCAGCTCATTCCAAAGAGGTAGAAAGATTCCAAGGGGCGATCGTGGCTGACAAGGGAAGTCAAGGAAAGTATAAAAACAAAAGAGAAGAAGTATAACATGGCAAAGATGAGTGGGAAGCCAGAGGATTTGGCAAATTTTAAAGAGCAACAGAAGATAACTAACAAGGCAGTGGGAGGAGAAAAAATGTGGTACGAAGGTAAGCTATTCAAGAATATGAAGGAGGATAGTAAAAGCTTATTTAGGTATGTGAAGAGGAAAAAAATAGTTAAGACCAAAGTTGGACCATTGAAGACTCAAACAGGTGAATTTATTATGGGGAACAAGGAAATGGCAGACGAGTTGTACAGGTATTTTGAAACCATCTTCACTAAGGAACACACAATCTACCTGATGTACTAGTTCTAGGGTGACGGCGGAACTGAAGGAAATTCACATTAGGCAGGAAATGTTTTTTGTAGACTGAAGGCTAATAAATCTCCAGGGCCTGATGATCTGCTTCCCAGGGTATTTAAGGAAGTGGCTCTAGAAATCATGGACGCATTGGTAATGATTTTCCAATTTTCTATAGATTCAGGATCAGTTCCTGTGGATTGGAGGGTAGCTAATGTTATCCCACTTTTTAAGAAAGGCAGGAGAGAGAAAACTGAATTATAGACCAATTAGCCTGACATCGGTGGTGGGGAAGATGCTGGAGTCAATTATAAAAGATGAGATAGCCGAACATTTGGATAGCAGTAACAGGATCGGTCCGAGATTTACGAAGGGGAAATCATGCTTGACTAATCTTCTGGAATTTTTTGAGGATGGAACTAGGAAAATGGACAAGGGAGAGCCTGTGGATGTAGTGTACCTGGACTTTCAGAAAGCATTTGATAAGGTCCCACATAGGAGATTAGTGGGCAAAATTAGAGCACATGGTATTGGGGGTAGGGTACTGACAAGGATAGAAAAGTGGTTGCCAGACAGGAAACAAAGAGCAGGGATTAACGGGTCCCTTTCAGAATAGTAACTAGTGGGGTACCACAAGGCTCAGTGCTTGGACCGCAGCTATTTACAACATAAATTGTTCATTTAGATGAAGGGATTAAAAGTAACCTTAGCAAATTTGTAGATGACACAAAGCTGGGTGGCAGTGTGAACTGTGAGGAGGATATTATGAGGATGCAGGGTGACTTGGACAGGTTGGGTGAGGGGGCAGATGCATTGCAGATGCAGTTTAATGTGGCTAAATGTGAGGTTATCCACTTTGGTGGCTAAAGCAGGAAGGCAGATTACTAATTAAATGGTGTCATGTTGGGAAAAGGGGAAATGTAATGGTATCTGGGGGTCCTTGTACATCAGTCAATGAAAGTAAGCATGCAGGTACAGCAGGCAGTGAAGAAAGCGAATGGCATGTTGGCCTTTCAAATGAGGAGTTGAGTGTAGGAGCACAGAGGTCCTTCTGCAGTTGTATAGGGCCCTAGTGAGACCACACCTGGAGTATTGTGTGCAGTTTTGGTCTCCAAATTTGAGGAAGTACATTCTTGCTTTTGAGGGAGTGCAGCATAGATCCACAAGGTTAATTCCCGGGCTGGCCGACTGTCATATGTTGATAGGATGGAGCGGCTGGGCTTGTATACTCTGGAATTTAGAAGGATGAGAGGGTATCTTATTGAAACATAGAAGAATATTAAGGGATTGGACACGGTAGAGGCAGGAAACATGTTCCCAATGTTGGGGGAGTCCACAACCATGGGCCATTTTAAGAATAAGTGGTAGGCCATTTAGAACGGAGATGAGGAAAAACTTTTTCACCAGAGCTTTGAATATCTGTGGAATTCTCTGATCAGAAGGCAGTGGAGGCTAATTCTCTGGATGCTTTCAAGGAGAGTTAGATAGAGCTCTTAAAGATAGCGGCGTCAGGGGATATGGTGAGAAGGCAGGAATGGGGTGCTGATTGTGGATGATCAGTCATGATCAAAATTAATGGCGGTGCTGGCTCGAAGGGCCGAATAGCCTACCCATATAACCATATAAACATATAACCATTACAGCACGGAAACAGACCATCTCGGCCCTTCAAGGCCGTGCCGAACACTTTTCTCCTTTCTACTTTCTTCCCCCTAGTCCCATCTACCTCCACTCAGACCATAACCCTCCATTCCTTTCCCGTCCATATACCCATCCAATGTATTTTTAAAGGATAAAATCGAACCTGCCTCCACCACTTCCACTGGAAGCTCATTCCACACAGCTATCACTCTAAAGAAGTTCCCCCTAATGTTACCCCTAAACTTCTGTCCCTTAATTCTCAAGTCATGTCCCCTTGTTTGAATCTTCCCTACTCTCAATGCGGAAAGCTTATCCACGTCAACTCTGTCTAACCCGCTCATCATTTTAAAGATCTCTATCAAGTCCCCCCTTAACCTTCTGCGCTCCAAAGAATAAAGACCTAACTTGTTCAACCTTTCTCTGTAACTTAGTTGCTGAAACCCAGGCAACATTCTGGTAAATCTCCTCTTGCACTCTCTCTATTTTGTGACATCCTTCCTATAATGAGGCGACCAAAATTGTACTCCATACTCCAGAATTGGCCTCACCAATGCCTTGTACAATTTTAACATTACATCCCAACTTCTATATTCAATGCTCTGATTTATAAAGGCCAGCACACCAAAAGCGTTCTTAAACACCCTATCTTCAGGGAACTATGCACAGTTATTCCTAGATCCCTCTGTTCAACTGCATTCCTCAATTTGCTACCATTTGCAATGTACGATCTATTTTGATTTGTCTTGCCAAGATGTAGCGCCTCACATTTATCAGCATTAAACTCCATCTGCCATCTTTCAGCCCACTCTTCCAAATGGCCTAAAGCTCTCCGTAGACTTTGAAAATCTACTTCATTATCCACAACACCACCTATCTTAGTATCATCTGCATATTTACTAATCCAATTTTCCACACCATCATCCTGATCATTGATGTACATGACAAACAACAGTGGACCCAACACAGACCCCTGAGGCAACCTACTAGTCACCGGCCTCCAACCTGACAAACAGCCATCCAGCATTACTCTCTGGCATCTCCCATTCAGCCACTGTTGAATCTATCTTGCTACTCCACCATTAATACCCAACAATTGAATCTTCTTAACCAACCTTCCATGAGGAACCTTGTCAAAGGCCTTACTGAAATCCATATAGACAACATCCACTGCTTTACCCTCATCAATTTCCCCAGTAACCTCTTCGAAAAATTCAAGAAGATTAGTCAAACATGACCTTCCAGGCACAAATCCATGTTGACTGTTCCTAATCAGACCCTGCTTATCCAGATGCTTATATATATTGTCTCCAAGTATCCTTTCCATTAATTTGCCCACCACTGACGTCAAACTAACAGGTCTATAATTGCGAGGTTTACTCTTAGAACCCTTTTTAAACAACGGAACAACATGCGCAGTACGCCAATCCTCCGGCACTATTCCCGTTTCTAATGACATTTGAAATATTTCTGTCATAGCCCCTGCTATTTCTACACTAACTCCCCTCAATGACCTGGGGAATATCCTGTCAGGACCTGGAGACTTATCCGTTTTCATATTTTTCAAAAGTGTCCGCACCTCCTCTTCTTTGAATCTCATAGTTTCCATTGCTACTCTGTTTGTTTCCCTTACCTCACATAATTCAATATCCTTCTCCTTGGTGAATACCGAAGAAAATAAATTGTTCAATATCTCCCCCATCTCTTTTGGCTCTGCAGATAGCTGTCCACTCTGACTCTCTAATGGACCAATTTTATTCCTTGTTATCCTTTTGCTATTTATATAGCTGTAGAAACCCTTTGGATTTACTTTCACCTTACTTGCCAAAGCAACCTCATATCTTCTTTTAGCTTTTCTAATTTCTTTCTTAATATTCTTTTTACATTCTTTGTACTCCTCAAGCACCTCATTTACTCCATGCTGCCTATAATTATTGTAGATCTCTCTTTTTCCGAACCGTGTCCAATTTCCCTTGAAAACCATGGCTCTTTCCAATTTTTACTATTTCCTTTCAACCGAACAGGGACATAAAGATTCTGTACTCTTAAAATGTCACCTTTAAATGTCCTCCATTTCTCTTCTACATCCTTCCCATAAAACAACATGTCCCAATTCACTCCTTTTAAATCCTTTCGCATCTCCTCAAAGTTAGCCTTTCTCCAATCAAAAATCTCAACCCTAGGTCCAGTTCTGACTCTCTCCATAATTATATTGAAACTAATGGTATTGTGATCACTGGACCCGAAGTGCTCCCCAACGCATACCTCCGCCACCTGCCCTGTCTCATTTCCTAACAGGAGGTCCAGCACTGCCCCTTCTCTAGTAGGCACCTCTATGTATTGCTGCAGAAAACTATCCTGCACACATGTTACAAACTCCAAACCATCCAGCCCTTTTACAGAATGTGTTTCCCAGTCTATGTGTGGAAAATTGAAAACTCCCACAATCACTACCTTGTGCTTACTACTAATACCTGCTATCTCCTTACATATTTGCTCTTCCAGTTCTCGCTCCCCATTATAATACACCCCTATAAGTGTTGCTACACCTTTCCCATTTCTCAGTTCCACCCAAATAGCCTCCCTAGACGAGCCCTCTAATCTATCCTGTCAAAGCACTGCTGTAATATCTTCCTTGACAAGCAATGCAACACCTCCACCTCTTGCCCCTCCAATTCTATCACCCCTGAAGCAACGAAATCCTGGAATATGTAGTTTCCAATCACAGCCCTCCTGCAACCATGTTTCACTGATCGCCACAACATCATACTTCCAGGTGTCAATCCAGGCTCTAAGCTCATCCACCTTTCTTACAATGCTCCTAGCATTAAAATATACACATTTAAGAAACCCACCACCACTTATTCTCTGTTTATTATCTTTTTCATCTTTCTCCCCTACATTTTGGGTCCGAGTGCTTCCCTTCTCTGCCTTCTGCCTCACACATTGTCTACTAGCTTTCTCTATTTGAGTCCCTCCCCCCAACCGTTCTAGTTTAAAGTCTCCCCAGTGGCATTTGCAAATCTCCCCGCCAGGATATTGGTCCCCCTCGGGTTCAAGTGCAACCCGTCCTTTCAGTACAGGTCACACCTTCCCCAAAAGAGGTCCCAATGATCCAGAAATTTGAATCCCTGCCCGCTGCACCAGTTCCTCAGCCACGCATTTATCCTCCACCTCATTCCATTCCTACTCTCACTGTCGCGTGGCACAGGTAGTAATCCTGAGATTGTTACCTTTGCGGTCCTTCTCCTTAACTCCTCCCAACACCCTAAATTCTCCTTTCAGGACCTCTTCTCTTTTTCTGCCTATGTCATTGGTACCTATATGTACGACGACCTTCGGCTCCTCTCCTTCCAATTTCAGTATATCTTGGACGCGTTCAGACACATCCCTGACCCTGGCACCAGGGAGGCAAACTACCATCCGGGTCTCCTGACAGCGTCCACAGAATCGCCTATCCGACCCCCTAACTATAGAGTCCCCTATTACTATTGCCCTCCTCTTCTTTTTCCTACCCTTCTGAGCAATAGGGCCGGTCTCTGTGCCCCTCGCTGTGAGTCTGGAATTCTCTGATACAGAAGGCAGTGGAGGCCAATTAGAAACATCCTACTTAGTAAGCCATCCTGGGAAGCAGCAGAAGAGGGCCTCTCTGCAGACATGAACATCCTGTCTTCATACCTGAGGAACTGCCGCCTCAAGCTCAGCATGGGTAAGACAACATCTTCAATGTTCCACCTCAACAACAGGGAAGCGTCCCGCGAGATGAACGTCATGGTGGATAACGCCCGGTTACGGTCCCAGCCGGTCCCCACGTACCTCGGTGTGAAGCTCAACAGAACGTTGTCATTCACACAACACCTGGAAGGTGCCAAGGCAAAGACAAGCGCCCGTGCCGCACTGATTCGCCGCCTAGCCGGCACCACATGGGGAGCCATGACGAAGACACTGCGCATGTCCACAGTGGCCCTGGTGTTCTCAGCCGCCGAGTACTGCGCCCCTGTCTGGTGCCGTAGCCCTCACGCCAAGAAGCTGGATGCTGCCCTCAACAGCACCCTGCGGACTGTCTCCGGATGCCTACGAGCCACCCCAGTAAACCAACTGCCCGTCCTCGCTGGCATCGCCCCAGCCAACATCAGACGAGAAGCAGCCACGCTGGCCCTCTCTCGAAAGGCACAGACCAGTGAATCCCACCTCCATCAGATCGTCACAGAGACACCACGATGAGTGCGCCTCAATCACGGCACCCCTTTGCCACGCAAGCCCAAGAGCTGCTCTGCACAACACCGGCTGATGCTTCTAAGGCTGCCTGGGTCAAGACGAGATGGAGAGACCAGTGGAAGTCAGCGGAACCATCTAGGCTACGCCATTACATCGATGTCCCCATGGACGTCCCTGGCCAGGACCTGCCCCGAAAGCAGTGGACAACCCTCAACCGCTTGAGGACAGGCATCGGACGCTATGGAGTGGCGATGAAGAGGTGAGACCTCGTGGACAGCGCCTCCTGCGAATGTGGGGACCCAACACAGACAGTGGAGCACATAGTCACCAGTTGCTCCAAACACCGGCCACCGAATGGTGAACGAGGTCTGATTGACTTGGACGATGACACGTTGGCCTGGCTCGCCTCAACGGAGCTGCAGGTCTAAAAGACATACGACAGAAGAAGAAGAAACATAGAAACATAGAAAATAGGTGCAGGAGTAGGCCATTCGGCCCTTCGAGCCTGCACCGCCATTCAATTTGATCATGGCTGATCATCCAACTCAGTATCCTGTACCTGCCTTCTCTCCATACCACCTAATCCCTTTAGCCACAAGGGCCACATCTAACTCCCTCTTAAATATAGCCAATGAACTGGCCTCAACTACCTTCTGTGGCAGAGAATTCCACAGATTCACCACTCTCTGTGTGAAAAATGTTTTTCTCATCTCGGTCCTAAAAGACTTCACCCTTATCCTTAAACTGTGACCCCTTGTTCTGGACTTCCCCAACATCGGGAACAATCTTCCTGCATCTAGCCTGTCCAACCCCTTAAGAATTTTGTAAGTTTCTATATGATCCCCCCTCAATCTTCTAAATTCAAGCAAGTACAAGCCGAGTCTATCCAGTCTTTCTTCATATGAAAGTCCTGCCATCCCAGGAATCAGTCTGGTGAACCTTCTCTGTACTCCCTCTATGCCAAGAATGTCTTTCCTCAGATTAGGATACCAAAACTGTATGCAATACTCCAGGTGTGGTTTCACCAAGACGCTGGACAACTGCAGTAGAACCTAACATACCATTCACTTTCTTCACTGCCTGCTGCACCTGCATGCCTACTTTCAATGACTGGTAATAGTCTACTTTCCTGTTTTTGCCACCAAAGTGGATAACCTCACATTTATCCACATTATACTGCATCTGCCATGCATTTGCCCACTCACCCAACCTATCCAAGTCACCTTGCAGCCTCCTAGCATCCTCCTCACAGCTAACACTGCCGCCCAGCTTTGTGTCATCCGCAAACTTGGAGATGTTGCATTCAATTCCCTCGTCCAGATGATTAATATATATTGTAAATAGCTGGGGTCACTGGATGCTTTCAACAGAGAGTTAGTTCAAGTTCAAGTTCACATTTATTGTCACATGCACCAATTAAGATACAGTGATATTTGAGTTACCATACAGCCATACTAAGTAAAATACAAAAATACACACAGCACATAAAATAAAGTTTAACATAAACATCCACAAAAGTGGAATCAACGTTCCTTACTGTGATGGAAGGCAATAAAGTTAAGTCATCTTCCTCCTTTGTTCACCCGTGATCGGGGCTGTTGAACCCTCGGCACTTGCTGTTGCCAACGGTCCGCTGTTCAAACCCTCTCGCCGGGATGATGGAATCTCTGGCGTCGGGACGGATCGGAACACTCTCCCATTCTCCCGAGTCGGCCTCTTCTTACTGGAGACCATGGGCTTCACGGTGTTAAAGTCCACAGGCGCTGTTGTTGTAATCCTTCAGTGGCGTTCCTTGGCAAATGATCCCATGATCCGCGATGGTAGGTTCGCAACGCGGCTTGAAGCTCCGGGCCGGACTCCAGGAAAGGCCGCACCATTCCACGTTGTTAGGCCGCAGGGGAGGCAGAAATGTGACACAGAGAAAAATCATATCTCTGTCGAGGAAAGTGACTGGAAAAAGTTTCCCCCGATCCCCCAACCCCCACATAAGGCATACCAAAAAACATTAAAACACATTCAAGACATACTTAAAATAATAAAGCAGAGAAGTGGACGAACAGACTGCTGGCGAGCCGGCCACAACGGTGGCGCCACCCGATGGAATTAGATTTAGTTAGATTAAGCTCTTCGGACTAATGGAATCAAGGGATATGGGGAGAAAGCAGATTGTGGATGATCAGCCATGATCATATTGAATGGCGGTGCTGGCTCGAAGGACTGCATAGCCTACTCCTGCACCTATTGTTTCTAACTGTACCTGTGCTGCTAGATCAATCTGCTCCACAACTCACCCCATCTACCTGTGACGCCACTTTTAGAGGGCCGTGTCCCTGCGCTTCTAGATCCCTCTGCTGATCCCGAAAGGTCCCTATTCCTTCTCGCCAGAGATGCTGCCCGTCCCGCTGAGTTACTCCAGCACATTGTGTCTAACTTCATATACAAGATACAGGATAACGAGGCGCCTGTAATCACCACATGGTCTCCACCCCCCAGATGCTTTCGGGACCATATGGAGCGGGGAGGCCCACGGGCTGGCGGACAGGTGGACAATGCCCATTTCTTCCATCAGTTGGAATTCATCCCGGGCGATGCGCAGCTTGTCCGGTGGCAGGCGGCGCGCCCGAGCATGCACCGGGTCACCCTCGGTGGGGATGTGGTGTACGACCCCGTGTCGGGGATCCGCCCCGCTGAAACTCGGGGAAATCGGAGAGCAAGGCGGCGAACGGGCCTCGACTTCGGCGATGGCATCGGGCTGCGTGACAGGCGAGAGCGGGCTGTGCGGTGCAGCAGGGCCGATGTCTGACCACGGGACCATACGACTGCCCCGCAAGTCGACGACGAGGGAGAACGCGCGCAGGATATCGGCCCCTAAGAGCAGCTGGGCGAAAGTGAGGGTAAGGGTCCGCATACCGTACGTTCGAAGGTCGCTCCCGTTAACGGCCGAGAGGACAGGGCCCTTCTTACCTGCACGGGTATCACGGCCGATCTGGGGAAGAATGCTGACGATCATGTCGGGGTCATCAATTTGGCAAATGGAGACTGGAGTCGATGTTTTAAATCGAGTTTTATTAGAAAACGATTGAACATGCGATGAGTCTCACAAACACCAATACCACAGATCCAGCCATAACGGTGGTCTCGATTGACTGAAGGGGCACAGCCCAGAAAACGCAAAAACACGACCCCACCCAGAGTCACGTGCCCGAGGAACCCAACCGAAGGGTTCGACTACCTGCGAGCACCAGCAGGTGCCGCTACACCACATCCTTTTTTCTTTACAAACTACACAACTGGCACACGTGTCCCCATGGGGTGATATCTCTTCCCGTGTTCGAAGAGTGACTGCACTTGGCTCAGCCCCTCAATATCCAGCCACTGTAGACTGTGGTCCTCCGCCACAGAGGCTTTGCATTGGCTGCAACAAGCTTCAGTGTGTTCCTCAGCATGTACTCCTATAGCGTGAGTTAATGATTGTCCTTGTTTACAATGGGTATGGCTGAAAATAAAGTATCTTGTAATGGATATTGTACTATTGACAACAAATTTGGGATTTTGGGGTGAAAAACTACATGCGTGTAAATCACAAAATTATATCGTCAGTTTCAAAGTGGAATGATGGTGAATACTGAAAGTTTTGCATTATTTGTTTACAAAATCTTTTTTTTTTGTGACTTGTGAAATTTGGGAATTTCAGTAAATGGTTAATTCAATTCCCTAGTACCTTTTTTCAACTTGATTTTTGCTGTCCCAGGGAAAACCATTGAAATGATTCATATCGGATCACTTGCCTTGTTAATTGTGCATCTCAAAAAATTATGGTAGTGGAATTTCACTTTTGATAGACATATTCACAATTTCTCCTTTTGTTATTGCTGCAGTCAAAATATTTTATTAATTCCAAATCTGCGTTACTTGAGTGGATCTATGCCGGATGCGCTTATTTTTAGCTACCCATAGTAACATTAAGTAATTATTGTAATCATAAGGCACTGCGCAGTTTGTTAGCTGCTGTTTAAAATATTATGGCATCTAATAGTACATGCTGTTGCTCATATGTAGTCCGGAACCTAATGTTTACTGTGACTCATCTGTTACCTAAACGTTCTTTGCTTAGATAGTGCAGAGAATATGGTAAAGTAATATATCATAATACTCGTAAACATCCCCTTCCCGTCTGAACATAAACATCTGTCTTCCTTAGTAACAAAAATAAACCTTATCAGAAACAAAGGTGTTAGCTCTAAATGTTTAATTTATAACTTCAACTAATGCGGAATTCATAATACATGTATTTTTGTTGTTTGCTGCTGCTTGTATCTCACTGCCAGTTACTGTACTGTTTTGAAGGGTGGCCGTGACATTCTAAAGATGGTAAGCTCCAAATAGAGTCATCGAGTCATAGAAAATAGGAGCAGGAGGAGGCCGTTTGGTCCTTCGAGCCTGCACCGCCATTCATTGACAATATGGCTGATCCTCCACAATCAGTAATCCGTGCCTGCCTTCTTCCCATAATCCCTTGATTCCGCTAGCCCCTAGAGCTCTATCTAACACTCTTTTAAATTCATTCAGTGAATTGGCCTCGACTGCCTTTTGTGGCAGAGAATTCCATAAATTCACAACTCTCTGGGCGAAAAAGTTTGTTCTCATCTCAGTTTTAAATGACCCACCCTTTATTCTTGGACTGTGGCCCCTGGTTCTGGACTCTCCCGACATTGGGAAAAAATTTCCTGCATTTAGCTTGTCCAGTCCTTTTATAATTTTATATGTTTCTATAAGATCCCTCTCATCCTTCTAAATCCCAGCCTTTCCAATCTTTCCTCATATGACAGTCTCCACATCCCTGGGATTAACCTTGTGAACCTACGCTGCACTGCCTCAATAGCAAGGATGTCGTTCCTCAAATTAGGAGACCAAAACTGCACACAATACTCCAGATATGGTCTCACCAGGGCCCTGTACAACTGTACAAATCCTCTCGTTATCAAGGCCAACATATTCAAGCAAAATGTAAGCCATGTGCAGGCTCCAGTGAATTTTAGCATGGCTGAGCATGTGGATTCATGGTGAGTGGAGGTTTAAATTGGGAATAATTCCAAAAGCACAATCTAGTTTGATCTCACCAATGGCGCCATCTTGTGGCCGAGCCACTTTGGTCTCGAACCTTCATTTATTGAGCTGGCGATCTTGCGGGAACTGGCGTGATCTGGGCCGACCAATCAACGCCAATCTGGGTGGTCAGATGACAGGGTCCAGCAGACGACACAGCTAGACTTCACTTGACAGCCATCGCTTTTGTGCTAATATTAACCTGTATGTTTAAATATTAAAATAGTGTTTGTACAACACGCAAACCTCTTCACACCCACCAGCTTCAGAGTTTAAAGTGTAAGGGCTGCAGCCAACCTGCAGCTAGAAGGGTCATTGACATTTGAAATGTTTTCACGATACTAGTAATCTTTTATTTAGCCCGAATTGGCAGAATGCCTCATCACCACAACTCCCTAAGAAGTAAGAAGAAACAAGACATCCCTTGGCTGGTGTGAAAGGGTGCATATGGTTTCTGGAGGCTGCTGTCTCCACCACAATACACTCTGCCCTCGGGATGGCTGCGATTAGAATCAGATGATTGATTACCTCTTAATGGACTGTAGATTTACAAAGGTTTGCATAAAGTTGCAAGGATCAATGTCATAGTTAATCTCAAACAGCTGCTCTAGGGCTCCATCTGAGCTCCACCGAAGGGTTCCACCTATGGGTTGATCCCAGAGGTTGGCACTGAGACAAACATCAATCTGAACCTCAATGTGGTGAAAGATGCTCTTTGGTTTTCCAGTACAATGAAATATTGGTGAGGGAACATTATTGCTTGGCAACATTCCTGAGTTTAGTTTATTGTCACGTGTACCAAAGTGCAGTGAAAAGCTTTTGTTGCATGCTAATCAGTCAGCAGAAAGATGATATATGATTAGATCAAAAATAGTCCAAGGGTGTCCAATAAGGTAGATAGTAGTTCAGGACTGCTCTCTAGTTACTGATAGGATGGTTCAGTTGCCTGATAACAACTGGGATGAAACTGTCCCTGAATCTGGAGATGTACGTTTTCATGCTTCTATACCTTTTGGCTGTTGGGAGAAGGGAGCCATCAGGCTATTAAACTCGGCTCGGACAAAACACTGAACATTAATAGCCCATTTTCTGTTTATTTGCACTTGATCAGTTTATTTATTCATGTGTATATATTTATACAATGGTATATGGACACACTGATCTGTTCTGTATTCGTGCCTAGTATGTTCTGGTGTGCTAAAGTAAAACAGGAATTTCATAGTCCTATCAGGGACACATGACAATAAAACTCTCTTGAACTCTTGAACTCTCTTGAGAAGAGGGTGCCCAGGGAGTGACTCGTCCTTGATTATGCTGCTGGCCTTGCCGAGGCAGCGTGAGGTATAAATGGAGTCAATGGGAGGGAGGTCGGTTTGTGTGATGATCTGAGTTGCATCCACGATTCGCTGCAATTTCTTGTCGTCTTGGATGGAGCTGTTGCCAAACCAAGCTGTGATGCATTAGAACTATGTAGTACAAGCACTGAAGGTCAGTAGTCTAAGGTCGAGGCGCCATCAGACATTGTGTCACTTAAATGCTTGAAGTGTGTACAGAGACCACATGTATAGCAGTGGTGCCTTGTACGTGCTAACACTACAAATGTGTAGACGCAATAACACTTTAAATGTATCAACTGACAAATAAAGAAAGCCATGCAATTTTTGTTTTCTGTTCTATATATTTTTTATAAATACATTTTTTGTTGTAATAAAATAAACAATTTCACTGGTGTTAGATTTCCTGATTTTATGGATTGAATCTAGCTGGCTTTTTGGGCCAGAGTGTTCCCCACAAGACTGCAAACCTAGCCTGCCAAGCCATCTGACCTATAGATAGGAAACCTCTTAGGGTCAAATATCCCACATTGACCCATTAAAACAAAGTACACGATGAAATACAAAATTCCAATCTTTAAACTCTGCTCTCTTACTCCTGCAAATTCTCTCTCAACTGAATTAATCAGGTGAGATTTCAGATTCAAGCCCAAGTCAATGCAGGAAAGTTGGGGCCCATGAGAACATAGTCTTGCCAAATTTCTCAGGTTTGGGTGCCTTTCTTTCTGTATTGGGGTTAAAAAGTAGCTTCAGAAAAAAAAAAGAGCTTGTTTTGACACAAAAGTATAGAAATAGTTTTCTGAATGATTGACAAATTGTGCACATTTATTTTTATGGGAATTATTAAATTTGCTGTCTGATTAACAGCGACGAGGAAGGTTCTCTACTTTTTCCCTGCTCATACATGTTACAGCAAAGGGATTCAGGGTCATTTAGGGGGAAAGCACACATCGGCACGGACTTGAAGGGCCGAGATGGCCTGTTTCCGTGCTGTTATGGTTATATGGTTATATATGGTTATCTTTGAACCTAAATTCTTTCCAAAGCGATTGTATGCCAAAATAATAGCAAATGGTTTATCATTATAAAATCTAGCCATTGATTTCCACAGAAAGAGAAAAGTAGATCTATTCATCTTATATGAATGGAAGATCTATTTAGCAGGTTGTAATCCTTATACCAGCCTGAATGATTCTATCAATAAACCATAAGTGAACCACTGTAACACCCTGACTACAGGAAACAAAGAGTAGGGATTAACGGGTCCCTTTCAGAATGACAGGCAGTGACTAGTGGGGTACCGCAAAGCTAAGTGCTGGGACCACAGCTATTTACAATTTATATTAATGATTTAGATGAAGGGATTACAAATAATATCAGCAAATTTGCAGATGATTTGTGTGGCAGTGTGAACTGTGAGGAGGATGCTTTCAAAATGCAGAGTGATCACATTGAATGGCAGTGCTGGTTCAAAGGGCCGAATAGCCTATCGCTGCACCTATTGTCCATGTATCTGTAGATCTAAATAGCTAGCTGGCTGGGTTAATACATCGCTCGATAGCTAGATAACTAGGATAGGCAGATAGCGAGATAAGTGGATGGCTAGACAATTATACATCTAGGTATCTAGTTGGACAACTATATATTTTGCTAGCTGGAGAGTGAGATGGCTACCTGACTAAATAGGTAGATGGCTGGGCGGTTAGATAGCTAGATGGCTCAGTAGCAAAATTTATATCTAGACATGGAGATAGCTAACTAGATAGCCACATAGCTATCAATATGCAGGTAGACTGAGTAACTCTGAGATGGAATCTTAGAGCAGCTTGTAGTGGAGCCTACCAGGGAACAGGCAATTCTGGAATTGCATTCGCTGCTCTAGATGCCAGCTGATCTACATCGGTGAGACCAAGCGGAGGCTTGGCGATCGTTTCGCCGAACACCTCCGGTCGGTCCGCAATAACCAACCTGAACTCCCGGTGGCTCAGGACTTCAACTCCCCCTCCCATTCCGTATCTGACCTCTCTGTCCTGGGTCTCCTCCATGGCCACAGCGAGCAACACCGTAAATTGGAGGAAATGCACCTCATATTCCGCTTGGGCAGTCTACATCCTGGGGGCTTGAACATTGAATTCTCCCAATTCTGCTAGCCCTTGCTGTCCCCTCCCCTTCATCAGCCATCTGGTTGTCTCCTCCCCCAGCCCTCGGGCTCCTCCTCCGCCTTTTTCCTTTTTTCCTTTCTTCTCCCCACCCCCTATCAGTCTGAAGAAGGGTTTCGGCCCGAAACGTTACCTATTTCCTTCGCTCCATAGATGCTGCTGCACCCGCTGAGTTTCTCCAGCATTTTTGTGTACCAGGCAATTCTGGAATTCTGGATATCAGTGAATAGGGACTGCAGCTATTTACAATATACATTAATTATTTAGATGAAGGAATTAAAAGTAACAGCAAATTTCCAGATGCCACAAAGCTGTGAACTGTGAAGAAGAAGCTATGATGATGCAGGGTGACTTCAACAGGTTGGGTGAGTGGGCAGATGCAGTATAGTGTAGATAAATGTGAGGTTATCCAATTTGGTGGCAAGAACAGGAAGGCAGATTATTATTTGAATGGTGTCAGGTTAGGAAAAGGGGAAGTACAATGAGACCTGGGTGGCCTTGTACATCAGTCACTGAAAGTAAGCATGCAGGTACAGCAGGCAGTGAAGAAAGCTAATGTCATGTTGGCCTTCATTATGAGAGGAGGAGTATAAGAGCAAAGAGGTCCTTCTGCAGTTGTACAGGGTGAGTAATGGTGAGACCACACGTGGAGTATTGTGTGCAGTTTTTGTCTCCTAATTTGAGGAAGGACATTCTTGCTATTGAGGAAGTGCAGCGTAGGTTCATGAGGTCAATTCCCGGATAGGTGGGTTTGTCATATGATGAAAGAATGGAGCGACTGGGCTTGTATTAACTGGAATTTAGGATGAAAGGGAATCTTATAGAAACGTATACAATTATTAAGGGATTGGACACGCTAGATGCAGGTAACATTTTCCCGATGTTGAAGGAATCCAGAACCAGAGCCACAGTATAAGAATAAGGCGTAGGCCATTTCGAACTGAGATTAGGAAAAACTTTTTCACACAGAGAGTGGTAAATTTGTGGAATTCTCTGCCTCAGAAGTGGAGGCCGATTCACGATGCATTCAAAAGAGAGTTAGAGCTCTCAGGGCTTGCGGAAACAAGGGATATGTGGAGAAGGCAGGAACAGGGTACTGATTGTACATGATCAGCCAGGATCACATTGAATGGCATGCTGCCTTGAAGGGCCGAATGGCCTACTTCTGCACCTATTGTCTATATTATCTATAACCATATAACCATAACAGCACGGAAACAGGCCATCTCGGCCCTTCAAGTCCGTGCCGAACATTAAAAAAAAATTTTTTTTAATTAAAAATAAATACTTCCCCCTATGTATCAATGAATGAACAAATATCCAGAGTCCAGAACCAGAGGCCACAGTGTAAGAATAAGGAGTAGGCCATTTAGAACGGAGAGGAGGAAAAACTTGTTCTCACAGAGAGTTGCGAGTCTGGAATTCTCTGCCTCAGAGGTCGGTGGAGGCCGGTTCTCTGGATACTTTCAAGAGAGAGCTAGATAGGGCTCTTAAAGATAGCAGAGTCAGGGGATTTGAGGAGAAGGCAGGAACGGGGTACTGATTGGGGATGATCAGCCATGATCACATTGAATGGCTGGCTTGAAGGGCCGAATGGCCTACTCCTGCAGCTGTTGTCTCTTATAACCATATAACCATTACAGCATGGAAACAGGCCATCTCGGCCCTTGAAGTCCGTGCCGAACTTTTTATTTTTATTTTTAATAAATACTTCCCCCTAGTCCCATCTACCTGCACTCAGACCATAACCCTCCATTCCTTTCCTGTCCATATACCCATCCAATCTATTTTTAAAGGATAAAATCGAACCAGCCTCCACCACTTCCACTGGAAGCTCATTCCACACAGCTACCACTCTCTGAGTAAAGAAGTTCCCCCTAATGTTACCGCTAAACTTCTGTCCCTTAATTCTCAAGTCATGTCCCCTTGTTTGAATCTTCCCTACTCTCAATGGAAAAAGCTTATCCACGTCAACTCTGTCTAACCCGCTCATAATTTTAAAGACCTCTATCAAGTCCCCTCTTAACCTTCTGCGCTCCAAAGAATAAAGACCTAACTTGTTCAACCTTTCTCTGTAACTTAGTTGCTGAAACCCAGGTGAATTGTTACACCAAAACAGACAGGAATTCGGGGGTTTTGAACAGACCTTTTATTTAAAAAAAACCAGAACGACACAATGGCAGCGTCCATGGGCTACATTGGCAACCTTGGCACTTTGACAAGAGTAGAGAGCCATTCAGCTCCTATATGGAGAGAGCAAACATGTTTTTCATGGCAAACAATATATTGGAGATTAGTGGTGAAGGAGAGATAGTGGCTGAAACAAATAAGGATGTTTACGAATGCATGAAAGCGATTCTGCTCACGGAGATCGGTCCTGAAGTGTATGGCACACTCGTGAATCTCCTTGCACCCATAAAGGCAAAAGACGTGCCATTCAATGACATTATAAAGAAGTTGGAGGAGCACTTCAACCCAAAGCCTCTGGAAATTGCAGAAAGCTATAAATTTGGCACTCGAAACCAGAAGCAGAATGAGACAATCAATGAGTACATTGTTGCCTTGAAAAAGTTAAGTTTACACTGTAACTTTGGAACCTTTCTTGGACGACCACTACACGACAGATTTGTTTGTGGTCTAGTGGATGAACGAATTCAGTCCAAACTGATGAACACTCCAGATCTCACATTTGAGAAAGCATGCAAGATTGCTACCACAATGGAGATGGCATCAAGGAATGCTCGCGAGTTTTGTCCACCATGAACTGCAGTGGCCGTTTACAGTCACAAGGCAGTGCCTATGGCCAAACCTAGAGGCGCTAAACCAAAACCGAAGTATGGCGGGGAGCCAAGTTCAGCCAGTTGTTATCGTTGCAACGGTAATCACTCATCCCAATTTTGTCAGTTCAAAATGGCCAAGTGCTATAACTGCCAGAAGAAAGGCCATATCGCCTCAGCATGTCGGGCCAAGCTTAAAACAGGATATCAACAATCTGCGGGAATCAAGCAACAACACCGGAGAGGAGTTCACAACTTGGTGAACACAGATGTAAATCAACTTGGGTTGTACACCATTTATGCAACCAACATCGATAAGCCTACAACCAGCCAAGGCAAGGACTTTCAAACTAAACTATTGATTAATGAACAGTTAATCGATATGTGTATTGACACGGCAGCAGATTGTTCGGTCATGAGCAAAGACCTGTACGAAACAAAGTTCCCAAGATACCATTGTTTGAGAGTAAGGTCAAGCTGAGAACCTACTCGGGCTACGTTTTGGAGACTTGTGGACAAATGAACTGTAAAGTTCAGCATAATGGTCAGTCAGTAACACTGCCCATCATAGTAGCCAGCTACAGAAATAAACCAACCCTCCTTGGAAAGGATTGGCTGAGTAGAATAGAATTAGACTGGAAGAACATTTTCAGCGTCGATTTGTCCAAATAACGTCTTGAAAATATAAACAAACCTGCAAAGTTACACGGGAATAACAGGGTACTCTGCACACCTTCGACTTAAGCAAGATGTGAGACCTGTGTATTGTCAACCAAGACCTGTACCATATGCACTAAAGCAACAAGTGGAGGTAGAACTCGACAGATTAGAACGTAATGGAGTATTCGTGAAGACAGACCACAGTAACTGGGCAACGCCAATTGTGGGTTATTGAGAGTTAGATAGAGCTCCAGAGAGTTAGATAGAGCTTTAGGGGCTAGTGGAGTCAAGGGATATGGGGAGAAGGCAGGCACGGGTTATTGATATGGGGACGATCAGCCATGATCACAATGAATGGCGGTGCTGGCTCAAAGGGCCGAATGGCCTCCTCCTGCACTTATTTTCTATGTTTCTATGTGGCCGTACCCAAGGCCGACAAAACTGTTCGACTATGTGGTGATTACAAAGTCACAATCAACCAAGCCGTTGATGACGAACAATATCCGTTACCAACCTCGCAAGATCTACTGTATATGCAGAACTTAGTGGAGCAAGAGTCTTCACTAAACTGGATTTGTTTCACGCTTACGCCCAACTCAATGTCAATAAGGAAAGTCAGCAGTACTTGACTATCAACACACATAAGGGCTTGTATTCATATACAAAGCTGCCTTATTGTAAATCACTTCAAAGCATATAAGATTTACACACATCTTTATTCAGCACTTTAACTTGGCAGCATTACAGAGCTAGGTGTTGTCAGTTCATCCTGGCTGCTTCAACTAACGGTGCTGGGAATGGGCGTTGGTATAAATGTTATAATGGGGTGGAGTTAGTGATTGATTCACATGCATCATCAATCTACATCCTTTCCCCTAAAGATTAAAAGCATATTAAACATACTCGCCATACCTGTCCGGTGGTCTACTAACACGGCCCGAACGCGTGCGGACCTAATCATCCCCTCCCTCAACTGAAGAATGAGGCTGAGAGGCTGAAGGTGAAAACCGCACGGGAGAGGATTGAGGTGACCGAGGGGGGAAACATGCGGTGGGTGAAACCCCGTGGTTAGTGGAGACCGATATACGTGGGGGAGTGCCAGGCATGCGGGGACGGGCGGGAGACATTGCGGAAGGCGGCTGGAACTGGAGCGGCGGAGCATATGGATTGGCAGGCGGTAGTCGGGGCTCCTGCACAGCAAGCAGGTGTTGACGTCTTCTCCGGTAAACCGCTCCCTCACAGTCCACAAGGTACGATCGCGGCTCATCAGTCGGGTGCAAAACAACGCCCAGACGAGAATGACCAGTTGGAGTTCGCAGACGGACGACCTGGCCCGGCAGTAGAGGCTGGAGTTGTCTGCTGGAGCTGTCGTATGACCGTTTCTGGGTATCGTGCTTCTCTTGGAGACGTTGCTGGATAGTGGCGGGCTTCAACACCCGAGGAACCAGCTGCTGTTGTGCGATGGGGACCGGAGACCTCGTCACCATCGACAGCAGCTGCTGTGCTGGTGACCCCAAGATTCCGTCTCTCGGAAAGTTTCTGAGATTCAGCAGATCGAGATAGACATCAGACTTTGAAATGCGCGCTCCCTCCAGCAAGTGCTTGGCGCTCCTGACAGCGCGTTCAGCGAGTCCATTACTCTGTGGATACTCGGGACTGCTTGTGACGTGCTGGAAGTTCCATCGGTCAGCGAAAAGCTTGAACAAGTGGCTGGTGAACTGTGGACCGTTGTCGGTTCTCAGAATAACAGGAATGCCATGGTCTGCGAAATGTCTTTTCAGCTTCCTGATGACCATCACCGACGTGAGGGAGGTAAGTTGGTCAAGTTCAAACCAGTTGGAGTACGAGTCGACCAGAACGAGGTAGTGCTTACCGCACCATTCGAAAATGTCCGCAGCCATCGACAACCATGACAGGGCTGGTGGAGGTTGTTGCAGAAGGGGTTGCCGCTGCTGATGAGGTGCAAGATTGTTGCAAGTGGGGCAGGAGGCTATGCGGTCCCGGATGTACGTGGCCATTCCAGGCCAGTAGAACAGATCCCGGGCGCGTGCCAGTGTGGAGTCGGCTCCTGGGTGACCGCCGTGTACCTCTTTGAAGTATTCGTCTTGTAGCGATGCAGGTACAACTACCTTGTGGCCCTTGACGACCACACCATCCTGAACCACCAGTTCATCGCGGACCAGAAAGTACGGCTGCACCTCAGTGTGATTGTTTGCCTGGCCAGCCTGTCTTGATGATGGACGAGAGGGCTTGAAGCGTATCATCCTTGGCAGTGTGCGCAGCCAGGGTGCGCAGTTGCTTGCTGGAGATTAGACCGACACCGAGAACAGTGAAATTCTCCTGTTCGTGTGGGTGTTGTTCGCAAGATGTTCGAAGGGCACAAGAGAGCCTCTTGTCTTTGATGCTGATATCAGCGAACGCTGGGCCACGTTTGAAATTGATTACCAGCACTACATCAACATTGTACACCGAAATGAACCAGATGCTGTTAAGGCTTCTCTCTTGCTCAAACTTGCGGGACCTGGTGCCCTTCGTCGATCCAGAACATTCCGTTATGCTCCGGCTATCCGTGATGCCCAGGACCAGGTAATTACACCGGCGGAGTCTCCCGCTGACCCTAATGTTTTGCTGCGTAAACTGGCTCAGATCTGTGACCTGCCCTCAAATCACATTTTGGACAGCGCAAGGTTTTTCTCTCGTCGTCAACCTCCCGGGGAACGAGCGGACGCATATATTTCCTCTTTGATGTATCTAGAACAACGTTGTCGATTTCAGGAAATGCCTGCGGATCAGTTGACTGATCAGTTAACGAGGGATATTTTAGTGAATGGTATCACCGATCAAAAGCTCAGATCAGAGCTCTTGAGACGGCCAGAGTTGTCGCTAAACGACGCGGCTCATGCGTGTAGCACGGCTGAACTTGTTGATCCTATAGACATTCCGTATGAAAGCAATACCATCAATCTGACGGGCCTCACTAGGCAGCGGACATACACAGATAACAGCCGATCTAAGATCCAAGCTAGCCAGGCAGCTCTCAGCGTTCCTTCACAGAAATGTCCTAACTGCGGCTATCTACACAGCAGGCAATCCACCTGCCCCGCCCTCGGGAAGGCTTGTAATTACTGCAAAAAGCTAAATCACTTTGCCTCAGCCTGTCGGGCTGCTATCAGGGCCCGAGGAAGGAATGCGCCCAGTCCCAAGTCTAATCTCAATTTTTTGCAACGAGACAGTAACACACTGACTCCCCATTTCCAGCTCGAAGCCGCCCCCGAATGTATTTCATTTGACTCGCAAGAGGATCCTACTGTTTACATGTTACAGCATGCTGCTGCCAAGAACTCTGATCCTACAGTGACGATATCTGTAAACAATGTTGCTTTTGGCGCGAAACTGGACACGGGGGCGAGAGTCAATACAATGTCAATCAACCTTTTTAACAGGATCAGGGCTAACGAGCCACTTGTCAAGGATGCGTCCACTTTGCATGCTTTTGGTGGGGAGATGCTATTTCCTCTGGGCAAAGCCGACTTGAAATGTGTACTGAAGAAAACAACTAGGGAATTGACTTTCCATGTGCTGAACTTTAATTCGGTTACCCTGCTTGGCAATCGTGCCTGTCAGGAACTAGGGCTGATTTCCTTTGACAAAACTGTCCACAAACTGCAAGTTTCCTTTGATCCACTGAGTGACTTCCCTGGTCTTTTCGACAACAACCTAGGCAAGTTGCCTGTGTCCTACAAGATTACTATCGACCCGGATGTGACACCCGTTGTTCGAAACCTGCACAGATTGTCATTTGCCATGACTGACAGGGTTCACTCTATGCTGAAGGACATGGTCTCCAAAGGCGTAATTGAAGCAGTCAGTGACCACACCGACTGGGTCTCAACCATGATTGCCACAGTCAAGAAGGGAAAGGATGAAATCCGCCTGTGCATTAATCCAAAAGACCTGAACACTGCCATTAAGCGCCCGCACCATCCCACTTCTGACACCATGTAAATCACTTCAAAGCGTATAAGATTTACACACATCTTTATTCAGCACTTTAACTTGGCAGCATTACAGAGCTAGGTGTTGTCAGTTCATCCTGGCTGCTTCAACTAACGGTGCTGGGAATGGGTGTTAGTATAAATGTTATAACATCATCAATCTACACTTATGGTGTGAAATCCTCTCCGAAAATGTTTCAGTCTGTCATGGATCAAATATTACAAGGCATTCCGCACTGTGTGTGCAACCAGGATGACCTACTGATATTCACAGAAGGCATGGTAGAACATCTGGAAATCCTCGAGCAAGTTCTCACACGACTGAACTGCAACAATGTCAAACTGCATCAAAGTAAATGTGCATTTGCACAGTCAGAGGTGGTCTACCTTGGACTCAAAGTAGACGCCAACAGACTTTGCCCTGTGATGGCGAAAGTTGAAGCAATAGTGAATGCTCCAAAACCCAACAATGTGTCAGAGCTACGATCATTCCTTGGGATGGTGCGGTTCTATGCACGATTCCTTCCAGATTTAGCAACTGTGCTAAAGCCACTTCATCATCTGCTACAAAAAGATGTGAAATGGACGTGGGGAAAGGAACAGCAACATTTGACATCTGCAAGGAAAACTTGACAAATGACAAACTTCTTGTTCACTATGATACGACACGCGAGATGAAACTTGCTTGTGATGCTTCAAGTTATGGTGTTGGTGCAGTGATCTCCCACGTAATGAATGACTATTGCTTTTGCATCCCGCACCGTGTCATCGAGTGAACGCAACTATGCGGAGATAGAAAAGTAAGCACTCAGCATCGTGTTCGGAATCAAGAAATTCCATCAGTTTCTTCTCGGCACACTATTCACCCTGATGACTGATCACAAGCCACTATTCGTGATATTTGGTCCCAAGTCAGCTATACCTTCCATGGCGGCATCAAGGATGCAACGCTGGGCAATTTTGCTGTCGCAGTATGACTGCAAGGTGGAGTACAGAAGCTCCAAGTGCAATGCAGTTGCAGATGCGTTGTCCCGGTTGCCCCATGAGAACTCTGACGTGGGAAGTGAGAACTCAATCTACACACTGCAAGTTGTAGATGAAGACTTTCCAGTGACTGCAACAGAAATTGCAGCAGAAACAAAGAAAGACAATGTGCTGAAGTGGGTTTATGAACCAGGCCCTCAAAAGCCCCCGAAGCTTTTCAAAAAGGGGGGTGGCATGACAGGATTACAATTTTTTTAATGTGTAATAATGTGCGCGCTGCGCACATCACGAGCGCGATGCCCCTCGATGCCGGGGTCCAGGGCCCGCTTAAGGGCCCTGGAAGCTCAGGGGTTTTAGATGCTCTCTGATGCATTCTGAGCCTTAATTTGGACATTTTTGCACCAAATTTATGACCAATATTTCAGAAATTAACAGGAATTTGAAAGGTAGCTTTTTCACACAAACGATTGTGGGTGTATGGAACGAGCTGCCAGAAGAGGTAGTTAAGGCTGGGACTATCCTAATGTTTAAGAGACATTTGGACACGTACATGGATAGGACAGGTTTAGATAGATATGGGCCAAACGCGTGTGAGTGGGATTAGTGTAGATGGGACATGTTGGTTGGTGTGGGCATGTTGGGCTGAAGGGCCTGTTTCCACACTGCATCATTCTATGATTAAAAAGTTAACAAGAAAAATGCATGTAGATAAGTAGAGCAGATTTGAAAGAGGAGTGAAATGTAAAGGCAGAGAGGTTTATGGGTGGAAAGGAACATAGGAAAGGAGGGGGGCGGGTGGGTTTGGGCAGATGGGTGAAGGGAAAATAGACAGAAAGTGCTCGATAACTCAGTGGGTCAGGCAGCATCTGTGGAGTACATGGATAGGTGACGTTTCACAGAGTGCTGGAGTAACTCAGTGGGTCAGGCAGCATCTCTGGAGAAAAGGTATAGATTATGGTACCCGGACATGGCGCCGACAGACAAGAAGCCGAAGCAAAGAAGTCGAAGCCAAAGAACGGAATGGAAACGAGGCCAAAACGGCATTAAACCGAAAGAGTCTGAAGACGAAACGCCTACTAACCGAAAGGATGGGATGCCCACAATGCAAACTAGCCGAAAGAGCAGGAAGCCTAAACCCAAGGAACCGAAAAGCTGCATCGCCTAAAAGCAAACTTACCAAATGGCCGCTCTGTCAAAACGCCACCTACCCGAAAGGCGGCGTCGCCTACAGGCCAAACTGCCGCTCAACAGAAAGGTCCAATAACGGACTTGACGTTGCGGGGGGGACGGGACTTGTCAGCGATTGGTCCAGACCCCCGCGTCCATCACATCACTGTGAAGGCATGAACATTGTCCCAAACCTCCGCTCCACCCGACCCACAGCCCGCGGAGGGTGGCTGTGGGAGAGTGGGGGCTGTCCCGAGCGATGCACACCTTCGGCCGCTTTCAACTTGGTGCTTGGGTTCAGATTGCCCAGTCACCTATGGCTTGTGTCCCCCCTCTCTCCCCTCTTCTCTCTCTCTGCTCTCCCCGCTTCTATCTGTCCTTTCTCCCCCTCTCTCTCCCCTCTTCCCTCTCTCCTCCTCTCTCCACTCTTCTCTCTTCTCCTCTCTCTTCCCCTCCTCTCTCCCTCCTCCCTCCCTCCTCCCTCTCCCTCCCTCCTCTCTCTCTCCCCGTCTCCCCTCTCCCCTTCTTTCTCTCTCCCCTTCTCTCTCTTTCTCCTCTCTCTCCTCTTCTCTCTCCTCCTCTCTCTCTCTCCATTCTCTCCACCCCCTCCCTTCTCTCTCCTCCGTCTCCACCCGCGGGAGCGTGCCACAGTCACTGACCGCGATCGGAGGGAGATCACCCTGGTGTGGGGGTTGGTGTCCGATGGTGTTGCATCGCAGTCAGTGACTGTGGGACGCTCCCGCGGGTGGCCACGGAGGAGAGAGAGAGAAGGGAGAGGGGGGAGGGGAGAGAGTGGGGGAGGGGATAGAAGGGGGAGAGAGGAGAGAAGGGGAAGAGAGAAAGAAGGGAGAGAGGGGGGAGAGGAGGGGAAGAGAGAGGAGAGAGAGGAGAGAGAGAAGAGTGGAGAGAGAGGAGAGAGAGAAGAGTAGAGAGAAGGGAGAGAGAGGGGGTGAGAGAGAGAAGAGGGGAGAGAGAAGGGGGAGACGGGAGCGTGGTGTTCATTTTCCCACACAAGCCATAGGTGACTAGGGAATCTGAACCCAAGCACCAAGTTGAAAGCGGCCAAAGATGTGCATCGCTCGGGACAGCCACCACTCTCCCACGCCTACCTTCCACGGGCTGCGGGTCGGGTGGAGCGGAGGTTTGGGACAATGTTCATGCCCTCACAGTGATGTGATGGACGCAGGGGTCTATTAGATCATCCCTCATCCTCCTGTGCTCCATGAAATAGCGTCCCAGCCTACTCAACCTCTCTCTATAGCTCTGACATAGAAACATAGAAACATAGAAAATAGGTGCAGGAGTAGGCCATTCGGCCCTTCGAGCCTGCATCGCCATTCAATATGATCATGGCTGATCATCCAACTCAGTATCCCGTACCTGCCTTCTCTCCATACCCCCTGATCCCTTTAGCCACAAGGGCCACATCTAACTCCCTCTTAAATATAGCCAATGAACTGGCCTCAACTACCCTCTGTGGCAGAGAGTTCCAGAGATTCACCACTCTCTGTGTGAAAACGTTTTTCCTCATCTCGGTCTTTAAGGATTTCCCCCTTATCCTTAAGCTGTGACCTCTTGTCCTGGACTTCCCCAACATCGGGAACAATCTTCCTGCATCTAGCCTGTCCAACCCAATAAGAATTTTGTACGTTTCTATAAGATCCCCTCTCAATCTCCTAAATTCTAGCGAGTATAAGCCAAGTCTATCCAGTCTTTCTTCATATGAAAGTCCTGACATCCCAGGAATCAGTCTGGTGAACCTTCTCTGCACTCCCTCTATGGCTATAATGTCCTTCCTCAGATTTGGAGACCAAAACTGTACGCAATACTCCAGGTGTGGTCTCACCAAGACCCTGTACAACTGCAGTAGAACCTCCCTGCTCCTATACTCAAATCCTCTTGCTATGAAGGCCAACATACCATTCGCTTTCTTCACTGCCTGCTGCACCTGCACGCCTACTTTCAATGACTGGTGTACCATGACACCCAGGTCTCGCTGCATCTCCCCATTTCCTAATCGGCCACCATTTAGATAATAGTCTGCCTTCCCGTTTTTGCCACCAAAGTGGATAACCTCACATTTATCCACATTATACTGCATCTGCCAAACATTTGCCCACTCACCCAGCCTATCCAAGTCACCTTGCAGTCTCCTAGCATCCTCCTCACAGCTAACACTGCCCCCCAGCTTAGTGTCATCCGCAAACTTGGAGATGTTGCTTTCAATTCCCTCGTCCAGATCATTAATATAAATTGTAAATAGCTGGGGTCCCAGCACTGAGCATTGCGGTACCCCACTAGTCACTGCCTGCCATTGTGAAAAGGACCCGTTTACTCCTACTCTTTGCTTCCTGTTTGCCAGCCAGTTCTCTATCCACATCAATACTGAACCCCCAATACCGTGTGATTTAAGTTTGTATCCTAATCTCTTATGTGGTACCTTGTCGAAAGCCTTCTGAAAGTCCAGATACAACACATCCGCTGGTTCTCCCCTATCCACTCTACTAGTTACATCCTCGAAAAATTCTATAAGATTCATCAGACACGATTTACCTTTCGTAAATCCATGCTGACTTTGTCCAATGATTTCACCACTTTCCAAATGTGCTGCTATCCCATCTTTAATAACTGACTCTAGCAGTTTCCCCACTACCGATGTTAGACTAACTGGTCTGTAATAATAATAATAACTTTATTTATAAAGCACTTTAAACAACCACAGTTGCCACAAAGTGCTGTACATGAGAAATCACGAACAAAAAGCTATTACAAACAATTAAAAACCATTAAAAACCGTAAAACGAAGGACTATAAAAAACACACAAAAATTAAAAGACATTAAAAGCACTAAAAACAGGGGGCAATGCCTCAGCCAGTGTCGAAAGCCAAAGAATAAAAATATGTTTTTAGGGAGGATTTGAAGATGGACAGTGAGGGGGCCTGTCTGATGTGCAGCGGCAAGGTGTTCCAGAGTGCCGGAGCAGCAACAGAAAAAGCTCTATCCCCTCTGAGCTTCCGCTTAGACCTTGGTACCTCAAGGAGCAGCTGATCAGCTGACCTGAGGCACCGGGCAGGAGCATATAGGTGGAGCAGCTCAGAGAGGTAAGGCGGGGCGAGCCCATTCAAGGATTTAAAAACAAATAAAAGAATTTTGAAATGAACTCGAAAGTGCACTGGGAGCCAGTGTAGGGAGGCCAAAATTGGCGTAATGTGCTCCCTCTTTCGAGTTCCAGTCAAAAGGCGAGCGGCAGCATTTTGAACAAGCTGGAGGCGAGCCAATGAAGCTCGTGCGACTCCAGAGTAGAGTGCGTTACAGTAATCCAGCCTGTAATTCCCCGTTTTCTCTCTCCCACCCTTCTTAAAAAGTGGGGTTACGTTTGCTACCCTCCAATCCTCAGGAACTACTCCAGAATCTAAAGAGTTTTGAAAAATTATCACTAATGCATCCACTATTTCTGGAGCTACTTCCTTAAGTACTCTGGGATGCAGCCTATCTGGCCCTGGTGATTTATCGGCCTTTAATCCATTCAATTTACCCAACACCACTTCCCGACTAACCTGGATTTCACTCAGTTCCTCCATCTCCTTTGACCCGTGGCCCCCTGCTATTTCCGGCAGATTATTTATGTCTTCCTTAGTGAAGACGGAACCAAAGTAGTTATTCAATTGGTCCGCCATATCCTTGTTCCCCATGATCAATTCACCTGTTTCTGACTGCAAGGGACCTACATTTGTTTTAACTAATCTCTTTCTCTCCACATATCTATAAAAACGTTTGCAGTCAGTTTTTATGTTCCCTGCCAGTTTCCTTTCATAATCTATTTTCCCTTTCCTAATTAAGCCCTTTGTCCTCCTCTGCTGGTCTCTGAATTTCTCCCAGTCCTCTGGTATGCTGCTTTTTCTGGCTAATTTGTACGCATCATCTTTTGCTTTGATACTATCCCTGATTTCCCTTGTTATCCACGGATGCACTACCTTCCCTGATTTATTCTTTTGCCAAACTGGGATGAACAATTTTTGTAGTTCATCCATGCAGTCTTTAAATGCCTTCCATTGCATGTCCACCGTCAACCCTTTTAGAACTAATTGCCAGTCAATCTTGGCCAATTCACGTCTCATACCCTCAAAGTTATCTTTCTTTAAGTTCAGAACCGTTGTTTCTGAATTAACAATGTCACTCTCCATCCTAATGAAGAACTCAACCATATTATGGTCACTCTTGCCCAAGGGGGCACGCACAACAAGTCTGCTAACTAACCCTTCCTCATTACTCAATACCCAGTCTAGAATAGCCTGCTCTCTCGTTGGTTCCTCTACATGTTGGTTTAGATAACTATCCCTCATACATTCCAAGAAATCCTCTTCCTCAGCACCCCTACCAATTTGATTCACCCAATCTATATGTAGATTGAAGTCACCCATTATAACTGTTTTGCCTTTGTTGCACGCATTTCTAATTTCCTGTTTGATGACATCCCCAACTTCACTACTACTGCTAGGTGGCCTGTACACAACACCCACCAGCGTTTTCTGCCCCTTAGTGTTTCGCAGCTCTACCCATACCGATTCCACATCCTCCAAGCTAATGTCCTTCCTTTCCACTGCGTTAATCTCCTCTCTAACCAGCAACGCTACCCTACCTCCTTTTCCTTTCTCTCTATCCCTCCTGAATATTGAATATCCCTGGATGTTCAGCTCCCAGCCTTGGTCACCCTGGAGCCATGTCTCTAGTCCCTCTAGTCCTGGCAACATCCTCGTAAATCTTCACTGTACCCTTTCCAGTTTGATGACATCTTTCCCATAACATGGTGGCCAGAGCTGAATACAATACTCTGAATGCGGCCTCACCAACTTCTTATGCAACTGCAACATGACCTCCCAACTTCTATACACAGCCTGGCCCGCTGAGTTACTCCAGCACTCTATGAAACGTCATAGAACAGGGCAAGATTAGCAAGTTTGCAGATGATACGGAAGTGAGTGGTTTTGCAGATAGTGAAGATGGTTGTGAAAGATTGCAGCAGGATCTGAATCAATTAGCCAGGTGGGCAGAGGAATGGTTCCTTGAAGGTCGAGACGCAGGTACATCAGGTGACAAACCTGAGAAGCTTGACAGAGGTGCCTGTGGAGGTGCATTCATTGGTGTAGTGAGAGTAGAGGAGAGGGTTGAGTACGCATCCTTGCGGTGCTCCTATGCTGAGCGTTTGCGGGTCCAAGATGTGCTTTCCCAGCCTCACATGCTGCTTCCTATCTGTCAGGAAGCTGGTGATCCACCGACAGAGGGGTTCAGGCACAGTCAACCTGGAAAGTTTGGAGCGTAGTAGCTCTGGCACAATGGTGTTGAATGCAGAGCTAAAATCAACAAACTAAATCCTCGCATAGGTCTAGGTCTAAGTGCTGCAGGATGAAGTGCAGGCCCAGATTGACTGCGTCATCCACAGATCTATTGGGCCAATATGCAAACCAGCAGGGGGATTGTGATATTTTTCAGCATGGCCAGCACAAGCCTTTTCAAGGGTCTTCATGACTACAGAGGTCAGTGCGACAGGCCTGTAGTCATTAAGACAAGTTATCCTTGCCTTTTTCGGTACAGGGACAATAGTGGAGGCTTTGAAGCAGACAGGGACAGGACATGTTTGCAGCGACTGGTTATAAATGAGTAATTGGGTGTGAAGTGGTGATTGGAGTGGGGTGGGTGTAGAAGGGTCCACTCTTTTCATACTGGAGTCTTGCCTTAAGTAGGTGCGAAGTGGTGAATGGGAAGGAGAGGATGCAAGGTCCATTATTTGCAGTCTGCGGTCTGGCTGTGTTTGTTGGGGAGCGGTTAGCAGGGTTACGTTTCTGATTTTCAAACCTGCAGTAAAACTCATTCAGGTGGTTGCTCAGCTGACGATTGTCCAAAGAGCGGGGAGCTTTCCTCTTGGAGCTGGTAACTTCTTGCATGCCCTTCCAAACTGAAGAAGAGTCACTAACTGAGAACTTGCTCCTCAACTTCTCAGAGTACCTTTCCTTGGCAGCTCTGATTCCTCTTCTCAGCTCTTTATCGATTAGGCTATCTTTTAACTTTAACGATTAGGCTATCGGCTTGAAGCATATTTGCCCTCACCCCCTTGATCTCGAAATGGAAATGTTACATCTATGTATAATGATCCCATTAAAATGTGTATTTATGTCACAAACTATGGAATTCATGTTTCAATATTGTTATCAAGGAAAAGAAAGGAGTTCCAATTGTTTGATATTGTTTCATATTATTCATATGGAGGAGAAAATATAATAGTTCTAAAATCTACCATAATTTTGCAATGTCACTAACGATAATCCCGCTTTCCCTCTGCCCTCCACCCCTCTCTCCCTCTCCCATCTCTTTCTCTCCCCTCCCCTCTCCCCTCTCACATTCCCCCCTCTTTTACCTTCCTCCCTCCCATGCAGGTTGGAGGGTCCGCTGCGGGGGGGGGCGGCGAGATGCGAGGGTCCGTGGGTCCGCTGCAGGGGGGGGAAGAAAGGTGAGGGCCTGGCGGTAGTGGGGGGTGGCGTGGGCAGAAGATGGCGTGGGCCCAGCAGGGGGTGGGGTCGTGTCGTGGGCCTGACGGCGGGAGAGGCGAATGCCAGGCCGGAGTGGCGTCTGTTGTTGAGGTTACGGCCGCTGACAGTCGTTCCCACTCCCGCCAGGTGATGGGAAAACGGTGGCATGGGCGGAAGGTGGTGTGGGCCCAGCGGGGGGAGGGGGGTGGGGACGGGGGAGGTGAGGGCTTGACGGGTTCAGATTCAGCCATTCCCGATCCCGCCCGGCAACGGGAGGGCAGTCTCCCCAGACCACCCGCCCGCCGGCAGCAGACCTGCTCCCTGGACGCCAGACGATGGACGGACACCGCAGCGCCCCCCCCCCCCCCCCCCCGGGTCGGAGAAACAGAGTTTGCCACCCAAGTTAAGAAACAGACTCCCCCTCCCGCAACGCAACATTGTTACCCAGAGTAGACATGATGCATCGAGGATATCTCTGATTGTGTGGAGCAAAGGCTCCTCTAGTATCATTGGTGTGGAGTGAAAATTGATCTGATCTGATCCCGCCCGGACCCACTGCGCAGGTGCAGTGCGACAGCGTCATGTTATATACCTACTGCATCACCGGTTTCCCCCAACTGCGCAGGCGCGGATGGTCACGATTTTTTTTTTCAGCCAGTGGGCCGGAGCCAGCATTTCGGGTAAACGCTGATTGCGCTCCAATTTTTCTTTTCCTCTGGAATTTTTCTTACTCTCTGAAAAAAAGGGGGGTACGACACACCCAACGCACCCCCCCCTCCCTTTCGGACGGCCATGTGAACAGACATTGAATGGTTGGATTGAAATCGATAGTGGATTGAACTCAGTTCTGATCTCAGGGCTGAAGCCTTTCCATAATCGTCGCCATGAATTATCACGTGAAGAGGGATGCGTTAAGTGGGGTTACAGAGTGGTTGCACCAGAGTCTTTGAGAAACAAAATTATGAATGAACTTCATGCTGAACATCCTGGCATAGTAAGCATGAAGTCATTGCCAGAAGTTTTGTGTATTGGCTTGGTATTGACAGTGACATCGAGTCACTGGTGAGCAAATGTAGCGTCTGCCAAAATTGCCGGAGTAAACCACCAAAAACATCACTGCAACCCTGGTCATGGCCAAGTAGACCTTTTCAGAGAGTTCATGTAGATTTTTGCGAAAAGGGTAATGATCACTTTCTGGTGCTGGTAGATTGTCATTCCAAATGGATTGAGGTTAAACATATGAGGTCAAGCACTACTACTGAGTATACCATAGATGAGTTGAGATCAATTTTTGCATGCCATGGTTTACCGGAAGAACTTGTTTCTGATAACGGGCCTCAGTTTCGTTCAGAACAGTTCAAAGAGTTAATGCAGCGGAAAGGTGTAAAACACACACTTATTCCCCCATACCATCCAGCCTCTAACGGGGCGGCGGAAAGGTCTGTTAGAGTTGTCAAGGACGCTCTCAAGAAACAGGTTTTGCAGTTCAAAGCTCAGCATGAAACATCTTTTGGCTAGTTTCTTGCGGAAGTACAGAACCACACCACACACAACAACAGGTTATTCACCTGCAGAACTGTTGATGAAGAGAAGGCTAAGAATATGCCTAAGTCTAATTCAATCCAATTTGGCTTTGAGAGTTGAACAAAAACAATTAAATCAGAAATATTTTGACTCCCACAAAAAGGAGAGGTACTTCAAGCCAGATGAGCAGGTTTGTGTTCTCAGTCCTCCCATCAAGTCCAGTCAAGACAAATGGGATGTTGGGAAAATAGTGGAAGTGTGTGGAACAAAAAGATACTTAGTTGAAGTTGGAGATAGGATCAAAAGTGTTCATGTTGATCAAATGATTCTAGCCAAAGATGAACCAAAAACTGAGCATGGAGTCCTAATCCGTGAGTCTTTATCTGAAAGTGAGTTGGAAGAGCCAACTGTGATTGAAACACAAAGTTCAGTCAGTACAGACAATGAAACTCTGGTCAATTCCTCTGGTCAAAGTCAGAGTACTAAAACAGAGCCAAACAAGCCTACAGTTGAGTCAACACCTAAACCTGTTACACCTGTTACTGTTAGACGATCAGGCTGGATCCGTAAACCAGTAGTCTGATTAGGTTTTTATGTTAAGTAACTCACTGTCTAGGTAGAATGAAAATGGGTAAATATGTAAAATAAATATATTGTGTTATCATTTAAAATTTAATGAACACTGGTTTAAATCAAGTTTCACAACAAGAAAATTGTAACTGTGTACTTAGATTTAATACTTAAAATGGGAGAGCAGTGTAATGTATTCATGCAAATTCATGTATATGCTAATGAGTTGGTGTTGTATATAAGTAGGGAATGTTGGGTAATAAATCTCTCTTGTGATCCAGGCAGCCTGTGTGTAAGTTGTTATTCATTTTGCTGTCCGGAATATAACAGCATGCATCTCAAATGCTAACATTGGCCCTTTATTTTACAATAGTAAGATTTTTTTTTTTTTTTTTTTTTTTTTTTCTTTTCCATTTATTTTTTACACTAGAAAAGGAAAAGATTGAAAGAAAGAAGAAAGTGAAGGAAAAAGTGGAAGTGTAGGAAATGTGACAACAAAAAAGGATGAAGACCCTATAAGAGCAAAATTAAAAACAAAAGAAAAAGAGTTAAGAAATAGACCCTAGGAAAAAAAGAGAGAAAGAGGAAAAAGAGAGAAACAAATATTTTTATGAGCATTACGCAAATTGGACATACCAACTCTTCAACTATCATCCCCCCTTACCTGACTTCAATTTTTTTTTTTAAAGTACTTTTGCACCTTATGTTTGTAATAATTCTATAAATGCAGACCACGTCAGGTGGAAATGATCTGGTTTACCTGCTAGGAGGAGTCTTATCTCTTCTAGGTGTAATGTTTCAAACATATTTTAAATCCACATATTTATAGTTGGTATTGGAGCCTTCTTCCAAAATTTTAGAATTAGCTTTTTTCCAGTTATTAACCCATAGTCCATTAGTTTCTTTTGAAACACATTTAGTTCTGGACCATCTTCCGTTATACCAAAGATAATCCATTCTGCTTTGGGTATCAGTCTTGTTTTAAATAACTTTGTAAAGATTTCAAAAATTTCATTCCAAAATTTTTGAATTTTTGTACAAGAAACGAATGAGTGCGTTATGGTAGCTTCTTGGGATTGACATTTATCACAAATAGATGATACATTTGGGAAAATTTTATGAATTTTAGTTTTCGAATAATATAATCTATGTAAAATTTTAAATTGTATTAAAGTGTGTCTTACATTAATCGAGCATTTATGCACGTTTAATAAGTATTCATTCCAACTTTCCTTTGAAATTTTAATAGCTAACTTGTTCCCAGTCTCTTCTGATACCCTCCGTAGATGGTATTTGTGCATTTAAGATAATATTATACAAATATGATATTAAGTTTGCTGATTCCGCTTTTATCTGCATTGCCTCGTCCAGTACATCTGCTGGGTTATTATGATGATCTTTTGTATATTTTTTCAAATAGTCGCATATTTGAAAATATTTAAAATATTGATTATTTCCGAGTTTATATTTTATTTGTAATTGTTGAAATGAAAGTAATTTTCCAGTTTCATACAAGTCACCATGCGTTTTAATTCCTAATCTATCCCATTGTGTATAAGCTTTATCTATAATAGAAGGATTAAACGAAGGGTTATTGACTATAGGTAATAAAAGTGATAAATTTCTTAATTTTAAATTTTGTTTTATTTGTTTCCAAATTCGGATTGTATTATGAATAATTGGGTTCTTATTATAATTTATGTTATTCAATTTCATTGGAGAGAGGAGGATCGCTCCAATGTTTCTAGAGGAGCAATCCTCTTTCTCCATTACAATCCAGTCCGCTTGCTGGGCGGAGTTATCCATCAGTTGAATCATATTTTTAATATTTACTGACCAATAATAATACATAAAATTAGGTAGTGCTAAACCCCCTAATACTTTAGGTTTATTCAGATGAGTTTTTTGTATTCTATGTGATTTATAGTCCCATATAAAATTAGTGATATCTGAGTCGAGTTTTTTTAAAAACTTCTTTGGTAAGTATATAGGAATTGATTGAAATAGGTATAAAATTTGTGGTAAAAAGATCATTTTTATTGCGTTTATTCGGCCTATTAAAGACATCGGGAGCGTTTTCCAGAATTTAATTAGTGTGTTTAATTTATTAAGTAAGGGGTCAAAATTTGCCCTAAACATACCTTGGTATGATCTGGTAATTTCGATTCCCAAATATTTAAATTTTTCTGTAGCTATTTTAAAAGGGAATTTTAAAAGATGTGATGAATCTTTCAGTTTTATTGACATAATTTCACTTTTATTCCAATTTATTCTATATCCAGAAAAAGATCCAAAATCTTCAATTAAATTTAATATATTTGGTATAGTGATTTGAGGTTTTGTAATGTACAGTAATATATCATCCGCGTATAAAGATATTTTATTATATGAATCTTTAGTATTATATCCATGGATATCAGGGTGTATTCTAATTTTTTCTGCTAGTGGTTCAATAATGAGAGCAAACAGTTGTGGTGATAATGAGCATCCTTGTCTATTTCCCCTTGATAGTTGGTATTTCGAGGATAATATGTTATTATTTAGTATTCTATCTGTAGGTTTGTTATATAGTAACTTGATCCATAGAATAAAATTCTCCCCCAGTTGAAATGTTTGTAATACTTTGTCCATATAATTCCATTCTACTTGATCAAATGCTTTTTCAGCATCCAGCGAAATAATTGATAATTCTTGATCTTCAGATTTGTGTGAATGCATTATGTTGAGTAGACGTCTCATATTGTTAGATGAGTATCTCTTAGGGATAAACACCGTCTGATCTGGGTTTATTAATTTACTAATGTATTTACTTAATCTTCTAGCTAATGTTTTCGCTAATATTTTTTGATCTGTGTTTAACAATGCTATAGCTCTATATGAACCAGGTTCTTCTAAGTCTTTAGTTTTCATAGGTATTAATGTAATCGTTGATTCCGTTAATGTATCAGGTAGTATTCATTTTTTAAAAGCATATTGGTACATTTTTTGTAATCTTGGTATTATTTTATCGTAAAAGCTTTTATAAAATTCATTAGTAAATCCGTCAGGGCCTGGTGTTTTTCCATTCTTTAGTGAGTTTATTGTATCTTCTAATTCCTTAATTGAGATTTGTGCACCCAGTTCCTCTTGTTCCTTCAATTCTAACTTTGGAAGGTTACAGGTATCCAAGAACTTTGTGATATTATTGGAAACACTTGTTGTTTTAGATGTATACAAATTCTCATAAAATTGCGCAAATCTATTATTAATATCCTTTGGTGTTGTTAATAATTCCCCTTTATCTGATTTGATCTTTGGTATAGTATGTTCCTTTTCTCGTTTTTTTAGCTGGCGAGCCAAAGGTTTATGCGGTTTATCCCCAAATTCAAAGTGCTCTTGTTTTGTAATTTGAAAAAGTCTTATAAGTTTGGCAGATAATAATTTATTTAATTTAAATTTCAAAATTATTATTTTATTATGTTTATCTATTGATGGATCTTTAGCATTATCTATATCCATTTGTCTAATAAGTTCTTCTAACTGTCTTTGTTCATTCTTATTCTTTTTATTTTGAAAAGCTTGATATGAAATTATAATACCCCTAATGTATGCTTTAAAAGATTCCCATAGTACAGTAGGCGATATATCTGGAGTATCATTTATTTGAAAAAAGACCTCCATTTGTTCTTTTAAATATATACTCGCTTGTGGATCTTTTAGAATTTGATAATTACATCTCCAAAACGATTTATTCTTAGACAATCCTTCCAGTTTTAAAAAGAAAGTTAGTGGAGAATGGTCTGAAATCGAGTTTGTGTGGTATATTGCATTAGATGTTTGGGGGATTAATTTTGTATCCAGCAGAAAGTAGTCTATACGTGAGTATGTCTTATGTACCATTGAGTAAAACGAGTATTCCCTGCCTGTTGGATTAACAATTCTCCAAACATCTGCTATATTAGTGTTGTTTATATAGGTATTGAGAAGCTCCCCAGTTTTCGATTTCATATTCCCTCTCTGTTTTTGACTTGATTTATCTAAGTACGGATCTAAAACACAGTTAAAGTCTCCTCCTATTATAACATTTTGATAGTTTGACTCTGCAATTATGTTGAAAATTTTATTGAAAAAGTGGGGGTTATCAAAGTTAGGGGCATATATATTTACCAAAGTAAGTGGAGTATCATGGATTTCTCCATTAACTATTAGGTATCTCCCTTCTATATCTGTTATAATATTCTTTGCTTTAAATGGTATACCTTTTCTTATGATGATTGATGTGCCTCTAGATTTTGAAGTAAATGAAGAGTAGTATGTTTGACCTATCCATTTCGCCCTCAACCTAACTTGATCCTGAGATTTTAGGTGTGTTTCTTGTAGGAAGATAATGTCGGAGTTGTACAATTTCAGCTGAGCTAGTATCTTACCCCTTTTAATAGGTTCGTTAATACCTCTTATATTCCAACTACAAAATGAGATTCCTCCTGGGTTCTTTTGTGTGGTGTCATGCATTTTGAATAATTATAGTACCTTTAAATCTTGTGGTGCGTCCAAATCCCAGGTCTTTAGGTATTGGGGGAGCTTTTGGGTTTTTAAGTTTTGCTGTTATGTCCATTTTACGCTTGTCACTAAGCACAAAACACAAACAAGTCATTTTATGTGATTAAAAAAAACCTATAAAAGTGAAGATACAGTGTCTAATATAGTCGGCACTGTAGCGAGTGTCCCACCTGTAGGTGGGAAAAAACCTTGTTTTGACTTCCATTGCGTTGTTACACAAATAGCTCCGCTCTCTTGGTTAATCATAACATATTATAATATTAAAACGGGGCCTCAGATTCAGATATATAATACACTTTTACCCTGTGTATTTCATTGTAACATATATATATATCGGAATTTTAACTACTGATTATTAAACCGATACTTTTGACTTCAATAAGAATCAACTGCTGGTTGAAGGGGTTAACGAGACGTGCCCCTGGACCTAAGCCAGTTGCTCGTTTCTCATCCCCTCCTCCCACTTATAGATAAGGTTTCAGTTTATTAAAAATTCATATTAGTAAGTTAGTTCGTTATTTTTTATTTTTGTTTTTATTAGTATTCTTATCTAACATGCATAATTTATTAAGTTGTTAATAGGATAAGTTCTTACAATTGGTTATAATATTATATTCTAATAAGCAATTATATGCTTTCTGGTATAAACCATTGCCATCTGGTCAGTTGTTTACTCGTTTTGAACAGAAAGTGTCCTTGATTCAACATTCCGAAGATAACAGTGTAACTATCCCCAGACAAAGCATTGCTTAAAATGGTTCAGGTCTCCCTTTCCTTTCTATTTTTCAACGATAGTTTGAGCATATTTAAACGCTTCTTCAGGCTTAACAAATGACTTTTCAAGACCCTTAAAGGAAATACGCATTTTCGCAGGATAAAAAATCCCAAATCTGATCCCTTCTCTCCCTCTTAAAAGATCTTTAACCTTCTCAAATTTGTTTATTTTTTGCACAATTTCATACGGGTAGTCCCTGAATATCTTAATAGTATCATTGTCCAGCCGCAATTGCACACCGTATTTGATTTTACTCATAACATCTTCCAGTTCTAAAATGTCCCGAAATTTCACAATAATATGTCGTGGATAAGTTTTTCCCGCACCAAATCTTTGTTTAAATCTTGGGACACGATGAGCCACTTCGATTTTCGGTTCTTTGGAAAGATTCAGCAGTTGTTTAAGCAAGCCCATGGCAAACTCACGTACGTCCTCCCCTTCGGCTCCCTCTGAAACTCCAACAATTCTCAAATTCTGGCGTCTAGAGCGAGCTTCCAGGTCCAGGCATTTGACTGAGACTTTCTCCAGTTGAGTCACCATCTGTAGTGAAGTTTGTTCGTTTTCTCGCCTCATTTGCTCATGTTCTTGCCTCATTTTCGCCATGTCTTCAACCATTCGAGCCATGTTTTTCTCCAATTCCGTAATTGTGTGCATACTTGCAGCTACTGTTTCAAGCACAGCCGTGAACTTATCCGTATTAGTTTCATCCATCTTGTCCATTCTCTCTGATAGTCCATCTTTCACCTCATCAATTCATTTATTCATAATGTCCAGTGAATCAATCATATTCTTCTGGTTACCAGCATTTAATTCCCTCATCATCTTCTCCATTCCTTCCATCATTATTGTCATATTTCCTTCATTTCCTTCTTATCTTCCTTCCTATTTTCCTTCATTTCCTTTTTATCTTCCTTCATATTTGTCTTCATATTTTCCATCATAATTTTATTTTCGTCCAAAATCTCATCTTTCATATTTTCCACTGATTTCTTCCAGTCATCAAACTCTTTCTTAGATCTTGTATCCATTTCTGCAGCCACTTCAGAGACTTCAGAGACTTCAGAGGTAACTTCTGCTTCAGACTTCTTCTGGTCTTTCAGCAGCTTTTTCACTGCTCTCTGAGGGCTCACAGCTGGAGACAGTTTACTCATTTAAAGGGCTTCAAACCACCGTTTAAAACATCGCGCTTAGTGATGACGTCTGTTAGTCCAACATGGCGCCACCGGAAGCCTACAATAGTAAGATGCGCGAGGCTATTTTGTTCACCATTAATAATGGTAAACTAGTTAGCAGTTTTCAGCACTTGTGCACATATAATAGTAAGATTAAACGAGAACTTACCAGTTTGAAGTTTGATCTTTATTTTATGAGGAGTTACGATGAGCGTGAAGAACCCCATCAGTCGGCAAGCGTGTCAATCTTCAAAGCAGCGGTGTGAAATCACAGATAAAACGTAACTGAAGTAACATAGCAAGAATATAAAACAGACCTTCCAGTTGACCTTTATAATATTGAGGGCCGGATGCGGTGGGCACGTAATCGCTCATCGTAACTCCTCCTAAAATAAAGATCAAACTTCAAACTGGTAAGTTCTCGTTTAATCTTACTATTTTACTTCGGAGTCACATAAGTGATTCCGTGAAGAATTCAAACCTCTGTGATTTCATGCCGTAAATACGAATCCAGGCTTCACACACTGCATCAGTTGACTCAGGATAGCAATGTTACAACATTTTGAGATTTTAAAAATAAAGTCTGCAATTTATCCCATCAGATAAAGCATAAAAAGAAGTTTAATTTGACACCTAATTCACTTTCATATCTTCAGTATTAAAGAAGTTATGGCCATTTTCATACTCGGAAATTAGCATCTTGTTCCCTATTGCTTTTCCATTGACTTAACACAAAAGCTGTGATCGAGGACAGTTAAAAGCCCATTACTTTCTTAAAAATTAAGATAACTGAAATAAATTTTCAGTTATTATAGATTGAAGCATTCTGAAACAAATATGAAACAATATTACTTAGAAGACATGAAAGTAAAGCATATAATTAGTTAGTTACCTAATTGTAGCTAATTACAAAATTCAATTACTAGATCTAAACATCTATCAATTTCTTAAGAATAGATTAACATTTTTAAATAGCCTAAGTGTCCAAATAACATTCACACAATAATTCACAATATAACATAATTTTTAAATCTCATTTTCATGAATTTACAGGCCAAATGGAAGGAATTGAATGTTTAATACCTGTAAATTAATGGGGATTTAAATCATCTTGTGAGTGAGGATTTCTGGAATGCGATCTTTTGGAACGTTCATTTGCGGTGAATTTAACCCCGTATTGGCATGAAAAATACTGCCGTTAATTCGGGGAATAAAATCACCGTGTCGCATGTAAAAATGTGAATTAAAGGCCTCTTAAGGAGAACGTTTATATATAAAAATAAAGCACTTTCGTTTACCTGTCCCGCGTGTGAAATCCGTCCCCGTTATCGGCGTTGACGCTTCAGGAGCTGATTTTAAAATTACTCCAGCGCTGACATTGACGATTTAATAAAAATAAAAAACACACAAATCGCCACTAGGAATGATTTGTCAGCCAAGGCTTGTACTCCAACAAAATATTAACCAGGACAAGGGAGGAGAAACCCGCGTTTTAACCCCGCCCCCCCTTAAAGCCGCCAAAATCACGCACACGGCCAGTGGCAGAATTACAGCGCGACTGAAGGTAAGTTTTGTAACATACCTACTCAGGAGGAGTGAATAATGAGCAATACAATGAAACATGGTACAGATTAACATGTTGCTTTAATTCACAATCAAAAGAAAATACAATAGTGACCCCTGTGCCCCAAAGGAAGCTAGGAAACAGAACTTAAAATAGAATGGGCGAACACCCCGGTTTCAACAAGTGGTTTATTGTAAAACCTGTGAAAAGTCAGTTCATTTGACCATCCTGCGGCCTCGAGGATTTGGTCTAGAGGGACGTCCATTGCCCTCGCATCTGACGTTGATGCAGCCCTGGAGTGAGATTTAAAATTGTCAGTATTAACTCCTGCAAATCCCAATACTTGTTTCAGCCATCTTGAGATGGTCTGGACGGACACTTTCCCATGTGGCTTTTTGTGGCTAACAAACAATTGTACTTCCGATCCTCTGAGACCCTTGGTGACCTCAAAATAAGACCGTAAGTGCGCCACCACACACAGTCGTAAGTCCGTGGGATATGGTGACAGTAATAATAATAATAATAATGAATTTTATTTACGGGCGCCTTATACCGAGGTCTCAAGGACACCTTACAGAGATTTATAGGAAACATAGAATCAGAATAAAAAAATAAGTTAGAAAGACCAATACACAAATCAGGGACAGAATTCCTTCTAAAAACACAAAAAAGAAAATCAGAAGCACAATTTGAGGAGAGAGCAGCGGCAGCGAAACCGCGCCAGCGTCCACTCTCCCCTTCTGTTATATATGTAGAATAACATAATTCCCAGATGACAACATCCTATCCAGTCTCAATTTTTGCAGAGTCTGAACCCTCTGTGCTGACACTAACGCCATGAGCATAACCAATTTCAAGGTAATCTTTACCAAAGACAAGGATGTGGCTGGACCCCACTGTCGAAGCAGCGTGAGTACCATACTGACATCCCAGATTTCTGTATATCTAGGCCTGGGGGGATTAGAATTAAAAACACCCTTCATAAATCGAGATATTAACAGATGAGATTCTACAGACTGTAGTTGTGACCCCAAACATAAATACGACGATATAGCACTCCTGGCAGAATTGATGGCACTATAACTTAGACCGTCATCAAAATACAATTCAGAGAGAAACTGTAACACATCTGGGATGGAAACTGTGTGGTAAGTAATGTTATGCATATATAAACAATCCACCCCAATGTAGCGCGAAAGCGTCTACCGCTACTGCCCCCGGGTCTGGTTCCCATGAAACATACTTCGGCACCTGGTGATTGAGTCTGGATGCAAACAAATTGATATCTGGCATCCCATATTGAACAACAATATTATTAAATACTTCATGATTCAACATCCATTCTGTGTTGTCATTGAATTTGCGTGATCTGGTGTCTGCCACCATGTTGAACCTGCCTGGCAAGTAAACAGCTGAAAACCAAATGTTTCTTTTAATGCACCAATACCAAATAATGTTAGCCAATCTGTCACAAGATTGCGACTTGATTCCACCCATATAATTCACATACGCCACTGCCGTGGTGTTGTCAATTTTAATCTGAACATGTAAGTGATGCTTGGTGGTACAATAAGCCTTAAGCCCATAAAATGCTCCTAGTAACTCTAAATAATTAATTCCATGTGATTGAAGAATAAATGCCTCATGCAAATTCCATCTGCCCCCACAGCTAGAGATGGTATCAGTAGCCCCCCAACCTAGGGCACTAACGTCAGTGTATAACAACTGAAGGTGCTTCAATCAAAATTTTGCTGGAACAATTTGAAAGGTTCCTAATCCACCATTGAATTTCAGCAATTGTTTCTGTTGGTAATTGCATAGATCTGCTGTAATGGCCTGCATGATTCCTTAGTGCCTGTGCCTTTGATCTCTGTAAGTGTTGGTAATGCAAAGGTCCATACTGTGCAGCTGGAAAGGCTGCTACCAATTTGCCAATCAAGCTGGCCACATGCCTAATTGAAGGCGATTGCTCTGCTAGGAGCTTGATACAGCCTTCAATTAAATCTAATCTCTTGCCCTTGGGTAGAGTTACAAACATGTGAGTTGAATTAACTGTGAAGCCCAGATAATCAATAACTTTAACCGGTATCAATTTTGATTTAGTTGGATGAATTAGAAACCCCAGACTCTCAAACATGAGTTTAACAGCTGCAACAGATACCCCAGCTGCTTCCCGAGTTTTCCCAATTATTAAGATATCATCTAAGTAAGCCATTACAATATGACCATTAACCCAGAGTAGCCCCAATGCGGGTTTCAACAGTTTTGTATATAATCTTGGGGCTGAGGTTAACCCATTAGGCAGTGCTTTAAATTGCCACAACTGCCTCATCCAACTAAATTTCAAATACCTCCAATGGTCTTTATGAACAGGCACTGAGTAATATGCATCCTTAAGATCTATACATGCCATATAACACCCTTTGGAAACCAATTGTTTGGCAGTGGCAAACGTTTCCATCTTGAAATGCCTATACTGCACAAATGGATTAAGGTCTGTCAGGCCCAAAATGATCCGACTACCCCCATCTTTCTTTGGTCTAGGAAATATGTTAGATACGAATTGATGAGGTTGCCAAACTGTCTTTTCAATTACACCTTTGAGATACAATTTCTCAATTTCAGCCTGATCCTCCAAATTCTCTTTATGAGAACACAAATGCCCTTCTAGGTGAATGTTGTGTAGGTGGACACAAATTAGCAATGAATTCAATTTTAAACCCATGTATTGCTTGCAGTATTAACAATTTGGATGCTATCCAATACCATTCTTTCAGAAACCAGTGTAACTTTCCCCCAACTGGTAGGTGAATCCCACTGAACATGTTTCTACAAGCACCAGACCCACCTACCTCCATGTTTACCGGTGGTCTTTGTCCCCTGGCTCTGGTTGGAAACGGCATAGTTGTTCGTGCTCCTGGAGGAGTGCGCCAATTGCGCACATTGAATGGCCGACTTGGTCCTTGCCCGGCCCCAGTTTCAACAAACCGCTTGTAGGGGTGCTGCCTCCGCAGTGTTCTGCCAGTCATTGGCACCATAATGAGCCCCACGGTCTTTGCCTCGTCGTCCAATTCCTTCACCTGCTTCGCGAGGTCTTCTCCAAATAAAAGATTTGGTGGCTGGACGTTGCTGGGCTTGCAGAGGGCAGCGAATGTTGGATTAATCGTGGGGCGGATGGCACTCTTCCTAAGGCAGTTTATTTCAAAGTGCACATTGCACATGAGAGCCAGGGCATCCTGCTGTATCTGAGACAGGTGCCCACCGACCTCCCAAACGCCGTAATACCGGAAGCCAGTAGCTTCAACACCCTCTGCAACTTCATCTCCTGTGCCCTCATGCCTACTCCCATGTGGCCCCAGATGGCATGATTTACTGCCGGCACCTTCAACAGAACACAGTTGGTCGATGTATCGTATTTGCGGGCTGTGGCATCCATAGTGAGCTCCTGGAGCTGGTGTGAGGCTAGATAATTTATCGTGGCAGCCAAATCTTCACCCAGCGGCTCTCCCGAGTCTGTCGGGACCGCAAATTTCGCTGCCAGGAATGGGACCTCCAGCTCCTGACTTTCGTCCCTCGAGGCAGCCTCCAACACTCAGCCTCAGAGTCGGCATCAGATTCGTCCTGACCCGGTACACTCACCTCCTCCTCGAGGGAGACATTAGGCAGCCCTGTAATAGGCGCTGCTGGCGCTGGCTCTTGGAGAGACCTGCGCTCTTGATGGTGCATCCTCCCCAACAGGTTCTCCACCGTGGATAACTGCCCATACACGGTATCTTTTCCTGGAGGAGAACCCTCCCGACCGGACTTGTCCAAGTCAATTGGCCGTGCAGACTTGCTGGTGGCTTTACGCCCTGCCGGCTTAGCCCTGGCGTCCTCAGACCCCAAGCCTGCAGTCACTGGTTTAACAACTTGCGACTCCATAGATGAGCTAGGTGGCCGTCCACTACCCGCACTCCCGCGGTCCTTGGTGATTTTTTAAACGACTCGCCTTGCTCGCAACGACTTCTCCATGCTTGGCTTGTCCTCCTGCAACAAGACTTAACAAGCGCAGAAGAACCCGACCTCACTCTAAGTTTTAACACTTACCTGAGGCTTTTTAAACTTACCGCTGGAGGAGCTCTGTCCTCCGAGCTGGTCTCTGCGCCATGCGTCAGACGTAATGACGAGCATGCCGACTGACGGGGTTCTTCACGGAATCACTCATGTGACTTCGAAGTAAAATTCAACACAGAATAGACAGATACATGGACAGGACATATTTGGAGGGATATGGACCAAGCGCAGGCAAGTGGGAGACAGTGGAAGCTGAGACATTGTTGGCCGGTGTGGGCAAGTTGGGCTGAAGGGTCTGTTTCCACACTGTATCACTATATGAATTTATGACTAAATCAATAATAATAATAATAATAATAATATATTTTATTGTCATTGCACGACAGTGCAACGAGATTTAGTATGCAGCTCCACCGATGTACAAGAAAAGTAAAATAAATAAATAAGCAAGCTGAGTGACGTGACCATCCGAGGGAGACTGTCCAGGGGGGGTGGGAGGGGGGGCACTCAGCAGGGCCGGTTCAGAGCAGCTATAGCTCTTGGAATAAAGCTGTTTCTGAGTCTGGAGGTTCGTGCGTAGAAGGCCTTGTAACGTCTGCCGGAGGGAAGTGGTTCAAACAGTCCGTTACAAGGGTGTGATGAGTCCTTATGGATGCTGACGGCCTTCCTGAGGCACCGTGTGTGGTAGATGCCCTCCAAGGCTGGTAGCTCTGTCCCAATGATCCTCTGTGCTCTGTGGACGATGCGCTGAAGAGCTATCCTCACAGCTGAGATATCACACAGAGATGCCATACGTTAATATGCTCTCTGTGGTGCAGCGGTAGAACGTTGTCAGCAGCTGTTGGGGCAGACCAGTCTTTTTTAATGTCCTCAGGAAGAAACAGTCGTTGCTGTGCCTTCTTGACCAGCGCAGCGGTGTTGGTGGACCATGTGAGGTCCTCTGAAATGTGAGTGCCCAGAAACTTAAAACTGGACACTCTCTCCACACTTTCCCCGTAAATGGAGATTGGGGCGTATTCTCCATTATGGGACCTCCTGAAGTCAATAATCAGCTCCTTGGTCTTGGACGTGTTTAGTGACAAGTTGTTATGAATGCACCAGTCCGCCAGGTTCTGCACCTCCGCTCTGTATTTTGTTTCATCACCGTTGGTGATCAGCCCAATCACTGTTGTGTCGTCTGCAAACTTCACGATGGTGTTGGTGTCGAATGCAGGGACACAGTCGTGAGTGAAGAGGGAGTAGAGCATGGGGCTTAGTACACAGCCCTGTGGTGTGCCGGTGCTCAGGGTGATAGTGGAGGACAGGTGCGGGCCCAGTCTCACTGCCTGCGGTCACTCCGTCAGAAAGTTCAGGATCCAATCGCATATCGGCGAGCTGAGGCCTAGCTGGTGGAGTTTGGTGGTGAGCTTGGTGGGGATGACCGTATTGAATGCAGAGCTATAGTCTATGAAGAGCACCCTCACATACGTGCCCTGTCTGTCCAGGTGAGAGGACAGTGTGAAGAGCCAGAGAGATGGCATCCTCTGTTGATCTAGTCAAGTCAAGTCAAGTGAGTTTATTGTCATGTGTCCCTGATAGGACAATGACATTCTTGCTTTGCTTCAGCACAACAGAACATAGTAGGCATTGACTACAAGGCATTCTATAAATATATACACACATGAATCAATATACTGATCAAGTGCAAATAACAGTATTGGCTAATAAAGTTCAGTGTTATGTCCGAGCCAGGTTTAATAGCCTGATGGCTGTGGGGAAGTAGCTATTCCTGAACCTGGTCGTTGCAGTCTTCAGGCTCCTGTACCTTCTACCTGAAGGTAGTAGGGAGATGAGTGTGTGGCCAGGATGGTGTGGGTCCTTGATGAGGCAGCGACTGTGATAGATCCCCTCGATGGAAGGGAGGTCAGAGCCGATGATGGACTGGGCAATCTTTACTACTTTTTGTAGTCTTTTCCTCTCCAGGGCGCTCAAGTTGCCGACAGCAGTCTTTCAGGGATCGCTGGGTGTTGATCCAGAGCCTTACCTCATCAATTTGCATACAGGGCAAATTGATGAGAGTCCAGTGAGGCAGGGATGCTGGATTTGATATGGGAGAGGACCAGCCTTTTGAAGTACTTCATTGGGATTGGAGTTTGGGCAACCGGGCGGTAATCGTTCAGGTTGGTGACTTTGGACTTTTTCGGCACCGGCACTATGGTGGCTGTTTTCAGGCACTTGGGGACCGTTGCCAGAGATAGAGACAGATTGAAGATTCTCGTGAATACCTCCGCCAGCTGTACAGCACAGTCCTTTAGTACCCTTCCCTGGACTCCATCCGGGCCTGCAGCCTTGCGTGGATTGATCCTACGCAGAGCGCACTGTACCTCCTGGGTGCTCAGTGTTAAGGCCTGTCCCTCCGCCATGGCCGGGGTTATTCCACTCCTGGTGGTGTTGCCAGTTTCGAACCGGGCAAAGAAGGTGTTTAGTTCGTAGTCGTTGATGCCCCTGACACCCTGCCACATGCTTCTGGTATCCGCGGTGTTGAAGTGGTCTTCTACCCTTTGCCTGTGGATGTCTTTGGCCTTTTTTATGCCTCTGTTCAGGTTTGACCTGGCCGCACTGTAAGCAGAAGTGTCCCTGGATTTAAAGGCATTGTTGCGTGCCCTTAGCATTTCCTGAACCTCCTTGTTCATCCAGGGTTTCCGGTTTGGGAACATCTTTATTTGCTTGTCCACTGTGACAGTCTCCACACAGCAGTTGATGTAGGAGAGCACAGTGGATGTGTACTCCTCCAAGTCTACCTCTGTACCACTGGTAGCCTGTTGTGCAAACAGGTCCCAGTCGGTGCGATCAAAGCAGTCCTGGAGTTGTAGGGTGGCGTCCTCGGGCCATATTTTGACCGTCCTTATTGCAGGTTTGGTCTTGCTGATGAGGGGTTTGTATGCAGGCAGTATAAACAGTGAGAGGTGATCGGATTGTCCCAGGGAAGGGCGGGGGAGAGCTCTGTATGCGTCCTTGATGTTGGTGTACACTTTATCCAACGTGTTTGAGCCCCTGGTAGGGCACTGCACATGCTGGTGGAATTTGCGGAGCGTGGCTCGTAGGTCGACCTGGTTAAAGTCCTCTGCAACAATGAAGGCACCGTCGGGGTGAGCATCCTGCTGCTTACTGATGACCGAGTGCAGCTGTGCTAGCGCTAGATTAGCATTAACCTGTGGTGGGATGTATATGGCCATGATGATAACCACAGTAAACTCTCGAGGCAGGTAAAACGGCCTACATTTAAGCAGTAGGTATTCCAGATCTGGGGAACAGTAGCTCTCTACTGCAGTGTGGTTGGTGCACCAGTCATTGTTGATATAGATGCAGAGCCCACCACCCTTGCTCTTACCAGAGTCCTTTGTTCTATCAGCACCATGCAGTGACCGGTTGGTCAGGTCCACAGCCCCGTCGGGAACCAGCGCGCTGAGCCAGGTCTCTGTGAAGATCAGCACACAGCAGTCTTTCAGGGATCGCTGGGTGTTGATCCAGAGCCTTACCTCATCCATCTTGATGGTGAGTGACCGGACATTCGCGATGAAGACACTTGGTAGCGATGGTCTTTGTGGAGCCCTCCGTAGCCTGTCCTGCACCCCCGCTCGCTTTCCACGTTTCTGCTTTCGCTCCTGGCGCTTACTCCGTCTCCTACCCTCCGGAGTGGTGATCCAGGGGGCTGTTCTGCCCAGCTCCCTCGGGATTTTGGTAAGGGTGTTGTCCAATTTGCCCTTCTCCAAAGGTTAATTTCTCTTTGAATTCTGCCTGCAATGCCACATCATGGTACTGAAATAGAGGATGTATTAATGTTAATTGATAATTGTTAATCCCAAAAACTATCTCCAAAGCCAACTGCAGCATAATATCCAACAATGGACATGCTTGGGGGAGAAGAGAAAATAACTTGCCTTTGTACTTTGTGTGCATTTTCAGCAAACGTAAGGCCACAAGAACTTGAGCAGGAGTAGAGTAGTTGACCACTTCCTTCCCCTTCCCCCGCCCCCCACCAAAACTTGCTCTGTCCTACAGTGGGATCAGACCTGTTCCAGTCTTGGCTCAACACCATTCTCACAATCTCTCAGCTCAGCTCGACTCCCTTATTGCTCCTTTATCTGTCCATCTCTGTTTTCAATACATGGTACTGCTTGCACAACTCTCTGGACTGGAGTATTTAAAAAAACTTCAGAAGAGAAAATTATCTCCTGATGTCTAAGTTGGTGACCCATCCCTGATTGGCTGTGGCTTGCTCAGATCAACTGAGTGAGCACTTGAGAGTCAATTGTATTGGTGGGTCGGGACCCACTGACACATCACACTTGCTCGCATTAAACTCCATCTGTTATTTCTCCAGAAAGGATAGAATACTCTGGATGGAGTATGGAGGATGACTAATACTTAGTGTGACTTTACTAGGTACCATCGCTAATGTTTGATAACTATTGATCCAAGGCCTAAAGCAGTCTTGAAGAAATAATACCTCATCTTTTGTCAGATTCCACTACAGCATCAAGGACTCAATATCAACCTCTCCAGCTTGCTCTTTCTTCTGTTTCTATCCAATGTAGATGTATCAGATTACCATATTTCTAGCTCAGCTTTTATTTCTTTTTCTGTTTAGTTTAGTTTAGTTTAGAGAGTGCGGAAACAGGCCGTTCGTCCCACCAGTCCGCACCGACCAGTGATCCCCGCACATTAACACTATCCTACACAAATTAGGGACAATTTACATTTATGCCAAGCCAATTAACCAACAAACCTGTTCTACCTGTGTCTTTGGAGCGTGGGAGGAAACCGTAGATCTCCGAGATAACTGAGGCAGGTCATGGGGAGAACGTACAAACTCTGTACAGCCAAGCACCGGTAGTCAGGTTCGAACCTGGGGATCTGGCCTGAAAGGCTGTGCCACCGTTCTCTTATATAGTCTATCCTACTGGGTAGCTCCCAAAGCCCTTATATTAGTAACATATTACACAGACAAAAAAGTTTAATCTGATTTTAACAGCCCCTCAACTGCCATGCTAGTTCAGAGGTCTTGCTCCATCAGAGAAAGAATCATGGAGATGTAAACAAAATTATTTTCTCTCATTCCCAGTTCTGACAAAGCACACTGGACCTGAAAAATAAGCTGTCCCATCTTCCTACAGATGCTGCCTGACCTGCTGACTATTTGCAGCACTTTCTGTTTTTGTTTCTACGAATGGCAGGTGAAATAAAAATATCTCTGAAAGACGTTAATGAACCTGATTTTATTTTAAGAACTAGACTAAGTGGGACCCGTTGGGTCCCATTGTCACATGGGAGGTCTGGTCCCCCAACGCATTATTCCACCACTCACGCATAGCCTCCAACGGCGCAGGTGTAGCTGACGGGTTCCCGTTGTGACGCCCCTGATTCCCCCCTCCTCCACTCACCCCCCCACTCGGCCCCTTGCTCTCCCCCCCCCCCATGCACTCACCCCAACCCCCCACATCCACTTAGCGGCTCTCCGGTGGCACAGCCATTCCCTGCCATTGGATTCCCATTGTGATTTAGAATACACAGATATTACTGCGCAGGTGCAGCTGATGGGCATGGGCGTTAAAAGAGGATTTATTAAAGCCTAAAATGTGAATAACTGAAAATATAACAAAAACGTAAACATTAAAGAGGGGACGGCTTCAGCGGGGGCTGTCGGCTGCCAGTGGGGGGGGCTTCCTGCAGCTGGGGGAGGTGGATGGCTTCAGGCGGGGGCTGGCAAGGAGCTGCCTGCAGCCAGGGGAGGGGAACGGCTTCATGCGTGGGCTAGTGGGGGGGGAAGCATCCTGCAGCTGGGGACGTGTACGGCTTCAGGCGGGAGCGTTCTGTAGCCGGGGACGGGGAAGGCTTCAGGCATGGGGGGGCAGCGTCCTGTAGCCAGGGAAGGGGGATGGCTTCAGGCAGAGGCTGTTGGGGGCCGGTGGGGGAGGAGGGACTGTCCTGCAGCAGGAGGAGAGGGACGGCTTCAGGCGGGGGCTGATTGGCTCAAGCCCGAGTGGGAGGAGAGCTAGAGGTGAGTCAGAGGGGGAAAACAGTTTAAAAAGAGAGCGGCAAAACACAGACAGACTTAACTCAGAGCTGACATGGATTTTGAAGAAGTAATAATAATAATAATACATTTTATTTATGGGCGCCTTTCAAAAGTCTCAAGGACACCTTACAAAGTTTAACAAAGTGTAGAAACATGTAAGCGGAATTAAATAAATAGTAAAGACATCACGAGTACAGAAATTAAAGCCAGAATTGGCTCAAGCCCGAGTTGGAGGAAAGTTAGAGGTGTCAGAGGGGGAAAACTGTTTAAAACTGAGGAATTTGGTTTGTAATTTGGTAAATTGGTAAATTAGGCAATTTATCAGTCAATATAAGCAAGACGGCTCTTAGACGGCAGTGAGGGAGCGGCCTTGTGAGTAAAGTGTGAGTCTTTGGCTCGAGAGTCTTCGGCAAGGAGGCTACGCATAAAGCTCGAGAGGACGGAACGCGGTGAACACATGTCGGGGCAGATGAGACAGTGTGAGGCTTGCAGAATGTGGAAGCCCAGGGACATGGATGGAGCCTCTGGCTGCTACAACTGTGGCAAGTGCGTCCAGCTTCAGCTCCTGAAGGACCCTGTTGGGGCACTGGAGAAGCAGCTGGATGACCTCAGGGCCATCCGGGAAAATGAGAGTTTCCTGGACAGGACCTACAGTGAGGTAGTCACGCCGAGGATACGGGAAGAACCAAGGTGCGTGACGGAGAGAAAGGGTGGAAATCATGGAGCGCATAAGACCCAGGTGGGTGTGTCTAATGAAACCAGGTACGCCCTCTTGGGAACTGTTTGAGGAGACAATGTTTCCAGTCCGAGCGGCGGACATGTCGGTTGCTCTGTTGGTGAGGAATGAAATTCAGTCCCTTGCAAGGGGTGACATTGAAACAGGAGATGTGGAGTCAGTATGGATAGAACTAAGGAATTGAATTAGTGTTATGTTATGAACCGGATTCGATAAAGGACCTCGAGGTTAATGAGCCATTAGGAGGTAGTGACCATAACATGGTCAGGTTTAATCTACAATTGGAGAGGGAGAAGGGTAGAACAGAGGTGTCAGTATTACAGTTGAATAAAGGGGACTATGGGACCATGAGGGAAGAGCTGGCCAAAGTTGACTGGAAAGTTACACTAGCAGGGATGACAGTGGAACAAAAATGGCAGGTATTTCTGGGAATAATACAGAAGGTGCAGGATCAGTTCATTCCTAGGAGGAAGAAAGATTCCCAGGGGAGCAAGGGGCGACCATGGCTCACAAGGGACGTCAGAGACAGTATAAAATTTAAAGCGATGAAATACAACATAGCAAAGATGAGCGGGAAGCAAGAGGATTGGGTAATGTTTAAAGAACAACAGAAGATAACTAAAAAGGCATTACGGGGAGAAAAGATGAGGTACGAAGGTAAGCTAGCCAAGAATATAAAGGAGGATAGTAAAAGCTTCTTTAGGTATTTGAAGAGGAAAAAAGTAGTTCAGACCAAAGTTGCACCCTTGAAGACTGAAAAAGGTGAATTAATTATGGGGAAGAAGGAAATGGCAGATGAGTTGAACAGGTACTTTGGATATGTCTTCACTAAGGAGGACATAAACAATCTTCCTGATATAGTAGTGGCCAGAGGATGTGGGGTGACGGAGGAACTGAAGGAAATCCACATTAGGCAGGAAATGGTGTTGGATAGACTGATGGGACAGAAGGCTGATAAATCCTCAGGGCCTGATGGTCTGCATCCCAGGGTATTTAAGGAAGTGGGCATAGAAATCGTGGATGCATTGGTGATAATTTTCCAATGTTCTATGGACTCAGGATCAATTTCTGTGGATTGGAGGGTAGTTAATGCTATCCCACTTTTTAAGAAAGGCGGGAGAGAAAACAGGGAATTATAGACCAGTTAGCCTGACATCGGTGGTGGGAAAGATGCTGGAGTTAACTATAAAAATGAAATAGCCGCACATTTGGATAGCAGTAACAGGATCGGTCTGAGTCAGCATGCATTTACGATGGGGAAATCATGCTTGAATAATCTTCTGGAACTTTTGGAAGATGTAACTAGGAAAATGGACAAGGGAGAGCCAGTGGATGTAGTGTACATGGACTTTCAGAAAGCATTTGATAAGATCCCACATAGGAGATTAGTGGGCAAAATTAGGGCACATGTTATTGGGGGTGGAGTGCTGACATGGATAGCAAATTGGTTGGCAGACAGGAAACAAAGAGTAGGAATTAACGTGTCATAAAGAATGGCAGGCAGTGACTAGTGGTGTACCGCAAGGCTCAGTGCTGGGACCGCAACTATTTACAATATACATCAATGATTTGGATGAAGGGATTCAAAGTAACATTAGCAAATTTGCAGAGCTGGGTGGCAGTGTGAACTGTGAGGAGGATGCTATGAGAATGCAGGGTGACTTGGACAGGTTGGGGGAGTGGGCAGATGCGTGGCAGATGAAGTTTAATGCAGATAAATGTGAGGTTATCCACTTTGGTAGCAAAAACAGGAAGGCAGATTACTTTCTAAATGGTGTCAAGTTGGGAAAAGGGGAAGTACAACGGAATCTGGGGGGTCCTTGTTCATCAGTCTATGAAAGTAAGCATGTAGGTACAACAGGTAGTGAAGAAAGCGAATTGCCTTTATAACAAGAGGAGTCGAATATAGGAGCAAAGAGGTCCTTCTGCAGTTGTACAGAGCCCTAGTGAGACCACACCTGGAGTATTGTGTACAGTTTTGGTCCCCTAATTTTTTATTAGTTTAAAAAAAAATGTATTTATTAGAAGTGTTTTACATTACAGTAATCTGTAATAACGTAAATTTATACAGTTCTTGTACCACTTCTGTTTTTCAACTTTAATAGAAAAAAAGGATAGTCAGTGAGTGAATGAAAAAGTGGTCCAGTAACACACATGTGAACCTAAACCACATGAAGTAGTTAAAGAAGAAAAGAAAAAAAAGAGAAAAAAGAAAATGAGATAGGACCGTATGAAAGGGGTGCACCTACTTCATATCTTTACTCACCCCTCGCCAACTTAGTGTGACTTTACTAGGTATCATCGCTAATGTTTGATAACTATTGATCCAAGGCCTAAAGCAGTCTTGAAGAATAATACCTCATCTTTTGTCAGATTCCACTACAGCATCAAGGACTCAATATCAACCTCTGCAGCTTGCTCTTCTGTTTCTATCCAATGTAGATGTATCGGTTTACCATATTTCTAGCTCAGCTTTTATTTCTTTTTCTGTTTAGTTTAGTTTAGTTTAGAGAGTGCGGAAACAGGCCGTTCGTCCCACCAGTCCGCATCGACCAGTGATCCCCGCACATTAACACTATCCTACACACACTAGGGACAATTTACATTTATACCAAGCCAATTAACCAACAAACCTGTTCGACCTGTGTCTTTGGAGCGTGGGAGGAAACCGTAGATCTCCGAGAAAACTGAGGCAGGTCATGGGGAGAACGTACAAACTCTGTACAGCCAAGCACCAGTAGTCAGGATCGAACCCGGGAATCTGGCCTGAAAGGCAGTGCCACCGTTCTCTTATATAGTCTATCCTACTGGGTAGCTCCCAAAGCCCTTATATTAGTAACATATTACACAGACAAAAAAGTTTAATCTTATTTTAACAGCCCCTCAACTGCCATGCTAGTTCAGAGGTCTTGCTCCATCAGAGAAAGAATCATGGAGATGTAAACAAAATTATTTTCTCTCATTCCCAGTTCTGACAAAGCACACTGGACCTGAAAAATAAGCTGTCCCATCTTCCAACAGATGCTGCCTGACCTGTTGATTATTTGCAGCACTTTCTGTTTTTGTTTCTACGAATGGCAGGTGAAATAAAAATATCTCTGAAAGACGTTAATGAACCTGATTTTATTTTAAGAACTAGACTAAGTGGGACCCGTTGGGTCCCATTGTCGCATGGGAGGTCTGGTCCCCCAACGCATTATTCCACCACTCACGCATAGCCTCCAACGGCGCAGGTGTAGCTCACGGGTTCCCGTTGTGACGCCCCTGATTCCCCCCTCCTCCCCTCACCCCCCCACTCCGCCCCTTGCTCTTCCCCCCCACGCACTCACCTCAACCCCCCACATCCACTTAGCGGCTCTCCGGTGGCACAGCCATTCGCTGCCATTGGATTCCCATTGTGATGTAGAATACACAGATATTACTGCGCAGGTGCAGCTGATGGCCATGGGCAAGTTAAAAGGGGATTTATTAAAGCTTAAAATGTGAATAACTGAAAATATAACAAAAACTTAAATGTTAAAGAGGGGACGGCTTCAGCGGGGGCTGTCGGCTGCCAGTGGGGGGGCTTCCTGCAGCTGGGGGAGGGGATGGCTTCAGGCGGGGGCTGGCAAGGAGCTGCCTGCCGCCAGGGGAGGGGGACGGCTTCATGCGGGGGCTAGTGGGGGGGAAGCATCCTGCAGCTGGGGACGTGTACGGCTTCAGGCGGGAGCGTTCTGTAGCCGGGGACGGGGAAGGCTTCAGGCATGGGGGGGCAGCGTCCTGTAGCCAGGGAAGGGGGATGGCTTCAGGCAGAGGCTGTTGGGGGCCGGTGGGGGAGGAGGGACTGTGCTGCAGCAGGAGGAGAGGGACGGCTTCAGGCGGGGGCTGTCGGGCGCAGATGGGGGGAAGCCTCCTGCAGTCGGGAGAGGGGGACAGCTTCAGGCGGTTGCCGGCATGTAGCTTACTGCAGCCGGCGGAGGGGGATGGCTTCAGGCGGGAGGGCAAGCATCCTGCAGCTGGGGATGGGGACAGCTTCAGGCGGGGTCAGTGCTTACGTGGATTTTGAACAAGCAGCAACAAAGAAAAGCAGGAAAAAGGACTGATTGGCTCAAGCCCGAGTGGGAGGAGAGCTAGAGGTGAGTCAGAGTGGGAAAACAGTTTAAAAAGAGAGCGGCAAAACACAGACAGCCTTAACTCAGAGCTGACATGGATTTTGAAGAAGTAATAATAATAATAATACATTTTATTTATGGGCACCTTTCAAAAGTCTCAAGGAAACCTTACAAAGTTTACAAAGTGTAGAAACATGTAAGCGGAATGAAATAAATAGTAAAGACATCACGAGTACAGAAATTAAAGGCAGAATTGGCTCAAGCCCAAGTTGGAGGAGAGTTAGAGGTGTCAGAGGGGGAAAACAGTTTAAAACTGAGGATTTGGTTTGTAATTTGGTAAGTTGGTAAATTAGGCAATTTATCAGTCAATATAAGCAAGATGGCTCTTAGACAGCAGTGAGGGAGCGGCCTTGTGAGTAAAGTGTGAGTCTTTGGCTCGAGAGTCTTCGGCAAGGAGGCTACGCATAAAGCTCGAGAGGACGGAACACGGTGAACACATGTCGGGGCAGATGAGACAGTGTGAGGCTTGCAGAATGTGGAAGCCCAGGGACATGGATGGAGCCTCTGGCTGTTACAACTGTGGCAAGTGCGTCCAGCTTCAGCTCCTGAAGGACCGTGTTGGGGCACTGGAGAAGCAGCTGGATGACCTCAGGGCCATCCGGGAAAATGAGAGTTTCCTGGACAGGACCTACAGTGAGGTTGTCACGCCGAGGATACGGGAAGAACCAAGGTGCGTGACGGAGAGAAAGGGTGGAAATCATGGAGCGCAGAAGACCCAGGCGGCTGTGTCTAATGAAAACAGGTACGCCCTCTTGGGAACTGTTTGAGGAGACGATGTTTCCAGTCCGAACGGCGGACACGTCGGTGGCTCCAATCCTAGAGATGGGACTTGACCAGCCTTAGTGGTGGGTGACTCCATTGTCCAAGGAGTGGATAGGAGATTCTGTGGCGGAAGACGAGTTGCCTCCCTGGTGTCAGGGTTCAGGATGTCATGAGCCGAATTCAGAACATCCTCGAGAGAGAAGGTGAACAGCCGGCAGTAGTTGTGCATGTAGGCACAAACGACATCGGGAAGAAGAGGAAAGAGGTTCTCCAACATGAGTTCAGAGAGTTGGGAAGAAGACTGAAAGGCCGGACTTCTAGGGTGATTATCTCTGGATTGCTTCCAGTACCACGTGCTAGTGAGGACAGGAACAGGGAGAAAGGGGATCTGAATGTGTGGCTGAGGGGCTGGAGCAGGGAGCAAGGATTTAGATTTATAGACCACTGGGATCTCTTCTGGGGTAGGGGTGACCTGTACAAAAGGGATGGGTTACACATTAACTGGAGGGGGACCGACATTCTGGCAGGCAGGTTTGCTAGGGCCACACGTGTGGGTTTAAACTAAATAGTGGGGGGGAGGGATTGACAAATTGGGAGTATAAAGATGGAGTTGAAGAGGAAGTGACTACAGGAAAAATTACAAAAGATTCTCGAATTAATGGGAAGGAAAGCTCAAGAAGGGACAACAGAGTAAGGTCAGGGCCCATTGCGAGCGGTGCGAGTGGGGAAGTGAATCCGAAGATCAAAGTGCTGTATATGAATGCGCGAAGTATAAGAAATAAAGTGGACAAGCTTGAGGCACAGTTAGAAATTGGCACGTATGATGTTGTGGGAATTACAGAGACATGGCTGCAAGAGGGCCAGGGCAGGGAACTGAATATTCAAGGGTATACCTCTTATCGAAAAGACAGACAGGTGGGCAGAGGAGGTGGGGTTGCTCTGTTGGTGAGGAATGAAATTCAGACCCTTGCAAGGGGTGACATTGAAACAGGAGATGTGGAGTCAGTATGGATAGAACTAAGGAATTGTAAGGGTAAAAATACCCTAATGGGACTAATCTACAGGCCCGCAAACAGTAGCCTGGACATAGGGCGCAAGTTGAATCAAGGCCCTGTCCCAATGTATGAGTTCATTCAAGTGTTCTCCCGAGTTTGCCCTGATTCGAACTCGGAGATTTACGGTAATGGCCGTTCGTATGTACTCGGGGTTCTCGTGGACATTTTTCAACATGTTGAAAAATCTTCCCGAGTCTTCCCGAGCTTACTGCGTTTCCCGAGTACCTGCCGTTAGCGTTACGAGACGCTGAGAGACGTACCCGACCTCTGACATACCCGCTACGTACGTTCTACGTGCTTCCACGAGTTTGATTTTTTTTTTTAACTCGGGAGAGTTCTTGAATGAACTCGTACAGTGGGACAGGGCTTTCAGGAGTTAAAATTGGCATGTAGCAAAAGTAATGCTGTGGCTGTTATGGGAGAGTTTAATATGCAGGTAGACTGGGAAAATCAGGTTGGTATTGGACCCCAAGAAAGGGACTTTGTAGTGCCTTCGTGATGGATTCTTAGAACAGCTTGTATTGGAGCCTACCAGGGAGAAAGCAATTCTGGATTTAGTGTTATGTAATGAACCGGATTCGATAAAGGACCTCGAGGTTAATGAGCCTATAGGTGGTAGTGACCGTAACATGGTCAGGTTTAATCTACAATTGGAGAGGGAGAAGGGTAGAACGGAGGTGTCAGTGTTACAGTTGAATAAAGGGAACTATGGGACCATGAGGGAAGAGCTGGCCAAAGTTGACTGGAAAGTTACACTAGCAGGGATGACAGAGGAACAAAAATGGCAGGTATTTCTGGGAATAATACAGAAGGTGCAGGATCAGTTCATTCCTAGGAGGAAGAAAGATTCCCAGGGGAGCAAGGGGCGACCATGGCTGACAAGGGACGTCAGAGACAGTATAAAACTTAAAGCGATGAAATACAACATAGCAAAGATGAGCGGGAAGCAAGAGGATTGGGTAATGTTTAAAGAACAACAGAAGGTAACTAAAAAGGCATTACGGGGAGAAAAGATGAGGTACGAAGGTAAGCTAGCCAAGAATATAAAGGAGGATAGTAAAAGCTTCTTTAGATATGTGAAGAGGAAAAAATTAGTTCAGACCAAAGATGGACCCTTGAAGACCGAAAAAGGTGAATTAATTATGGGGAAGAAGGAAATGGCAGATGAGTTGAACAGGTACTTTGGATCTGTCTTCACTAAGGAGGACACAAACAATCTTCCTGATATAGTAGTGGCCAGAGGATGTGGGGTGACAGAGGAACTGAAGGAAATCCACATCAGGCAGGAAATGGTGTTGGATAGACTGATGGGACAGAAGGCTGATAAATCCTCAGGGCCTGATGGTCTGCATCCCAGGGTATTTAAGGAAGTGGGCATAGAAATCGTGGATGCATTGGTGATAATTTTCCAATGTTCTATGGACTCAGGATCAGTTCCTGTTTTTAAGAAAGACAGGAGAGAGAAAACAGGGAATTATAGACCAGTTAGCCTGACATCGGTGGTGGGAAAGATGCTGGAGTTAACTATAAAAATGAAATAGCCGCACATTTGGATAGCAGTAACAGGATCGGTCTGAGTCAGCATGCATTTACGATGGGGAAATCATGCTTGAATAATCTTCTGGAATTTTTTGAAGATGTAACTAGGAAAATGGACAAGGGAGAGCCAGTGGATGTAGTGTACCTGAACTTTCAGAAAGCATTTGATAAGGTCCCACATAGGAGATTAGTGGGCAAAATTAGGGCACATGGTATTGGGGGTGGAGTGCTGACATGGATAGAAAATTGGTTGGCAGACAGGAAACAAAGAGTAGGAATTAACGTGTCATAAAGAATGGCAGGCAGTGACTAGTGGTGTACCGCAAGGCTCGGTGCTGGGACCGCAACTATTTACAATATACATCAATGATTTGGATGAAGGGATTCAAAGTAACATTAGCAAATTTGCAGAGGACACAAAGCTGGGTGGCAGTGTGAACTGTGAGGAGGATGCTATGAGAATGCAGGGTGGCTTGGACAGGTTGGGGGAGTTGGGCAGATGCATGGCAGATGAAGTTTAATGCAGATAAATGTGAGGTTAACCACTTTGGTAGCAAATACAGGAAGGCAGATTACTTTCTAAATGGTGTCAAGTTGGGAAAAGGGGAAGTACAACGGGATCTGGGGGGTCCTTGTTCATCAGTCTATGAAAGTAACCATATAACCATTACAGCACGGAAACAGGCCATCTCGGCCCTTCAAGTCCGTGCCGAACATTTAAAAAAAAATTTCAAATAAATACTTCCCCCTAGTCCCATCTACCTGCACTCAGACCATAACCCTCCATTCCTTTCCCGTCCATATACCCATCCAATCTATTTTTAAAGGATAAAATCGAACCAGCCTCCACCACTTCCACTGGAAGCTCATTCCACACAGCTACCACTCTCTGAGTAAAGAAGTTCCCCCTAATGTTCCCCCTAAACTTCTGTCCCTTAATTCTCAAGTCATGTCCCCTTGTTTGAATCTTCCCTACTCTCAATGGAAAAAGCTTATCCACGTCAACTCTGTCTAACCCGCTCATAATTTTAAAGACCTCTATCAAGTCCCCTCTTAACCTTCTGCACTCCAAAGAATAAAGACCTAACTTGTTCAACCTTTCTCTGTAACTTAGTTGCTGAAACCCAGGCAACATTCTGGTAAATCTCCTCTGTACTCTCTCTATTTTGTTGACATCCTTCCTTCCTCTAGGCGACCAAAATTGTACTCCATACTCCAGAATTGGCCTCACCAATGCCTTGTACAATTTTAACATTACATCCCAACTTCTATATTCAATGCTCTGATTTATAAAGGCCAGCACCCCAAAAGCTTTCTTTACCACCCTATATACATGAGATTCCACCTTCAGGGAACTATGCACAGTTATTCCTAGATCTCTCTGTTCAACTGCATTCCTCAATTCTCTACCGTTTACCATGTACGTCCTATTTTGATTTGTCCTGCCGAGATGTAGTACCTCACATTTATCAGCATTAAACTCCATCTGCCATCTTTCAGCCCACTCTTCCAAATGGCCTAAATCTCTCTGTAGACTTTGAAAATCTACTTCATTATCCACCACACCAACTATCTTAGTATCATCTGCATACTTACTAATCCAATTTTCCACACCATCATCCAGATCATTGATGTACATGACAAACAACAGTGGACCCAACACAGACCCCTGAGGCACCCCACTAGTCACCGGCCTCCAACCTGACAAACAGCCATTCACCATTACTCTCTGGCATCTCCCATTCAGCCACTGTTGAAGCCATCTTGCTACTCCACCATTAATACCCAACAATTTAATCTTCTTAACCAACCTTCCATGAGGAACCTTGTCAAAGGCCATGCAGGTACAGCAGACAGTGAAGAAAGCGAATGGCCTTTATAACAAGAGGAGTCAAATATAGGAGCAAAGAGGTCCTTCTGCAGTTGTACAGAGCCCTAGTGAGACTACACCTGGAGTATTGTGTACAGTTTTGGTCCCCTAATTTTTTTTAATTTAAAAAAAAAATGTATTTATTAGAAGTGTTTTACATTACAGTAATCTGCAATAACGTAAATTTATACAGTTCTTGTACCACTTCTGTTTTTCAACTTTTATAGAAAAAAAGGATAGAAAGAGCTAGCAAAGTCAGTCAGTGAGTGAATGAAAAAGTGGTCCAGGAACACACATGTGAACTTAAACCACATGAAGTAGTTAAAGAAGAAAAGAAAAAAAGAGAAAAAAGAAAATAAGATAGGACTGTATGAAAGGGATGCACCTACTTCATATCTTTACTCACCCCTCGCCAGGACCTAAAACCATTTATTATCATCATTTTGTTGCACCCTATGTTTGTAATAAGTCGATATATGGAGACCAAATCTTTTGGAATTGGTCTTGTTTACCTGCTAGGAGGAATCTCATATCTTCTAGATGTAACAATTCCGACATATTAGAAGTCCACATTTTTATTGTTGGCATAGGAGCATTTTTCCAAAATTTCAGTATTAATTTTTTTTGCAGTTATTAAGCCATAACTAAGAAAACTCCTTTGAAACGAAGTCAGCTCCAAACTTGCTTCTATTGTTCCAAAAATAATCAGTTCTGCATTCGGTTTCAGTTTTATTTTAAATAATTTAGTGAAAATTTCAAAAATTCTATTCCAACATTTTTGAATTTATATACAAGAAACAAAAGAATGTGCTATAGTTGATTCTTGGACTAGGCATTTATCACAGTTTGCAGAGGTATTTGGGTAAAATTTACTTAATTTAGCTTTTGAATAATATAATCTATGTAAAATTTTAAATTGAATCAGAATATGTCTTACATTAATTGAACATTTATGCACATATAATAGATGTTTATCCCAACTCTCTTTCGAGATTTTTATAGCCAATTCCTGTTCCCATTCTCTTCTGATCCTGTCTGATGATGGAATTTCTATATTTAAAATGGAATTATATAGGTATGATATTAAATTAGCTGATTCCGCTTTTATATTCATTATCCCATCTAATAAGTCAGGAGACATATTTTGATATTCTCGTGTATACTTTTTCAAATAGTCACGTAGTTGGAAATATTTAAAATATTGATTATTATTCAAGTTGTATTTAAGTTGTAATTGGTGAAATGTTAAAAAACTTCCATTATCATACATATCTCCAAACGTTTTAATTCCTACTCTTTCCCAACTTATAAAAGCTCTATCTATCATAGAGGGTTTAAACAAAGGGTTATTCATTATAGGTGAAAGAAGTGATAAATTTCTTAATTTTAATGCTAATTTTATTTGTTTCCAAATTCTAATTGTACTGTGAATAATTGGATTTTTACTATATATTGTATTCTTTATTTTTGTTGGTGAGAGAAGGATCGCTCCTATGTTAAAAGGGGAGCAGTCCTCTCTCTCCATTACTATCCAATCCACCTGCTGGGCCGAATTGTCCAACAGGTGAATCATATTTTTGACATTTGTGGCCCAATAATAATATTAAAAATTGGGGAATGATAATCTACCAAATTCCTTAGATTTACACAAATGTTTTCTTTGGATTCTGTGGGATTTATAGTCCCATATAAAATTTGTAATATCCGCATCCAATTTTTTTTTTTTAATTTTTGGTAAGTATATCGGTATTGACTGGAATAGATATAGAATTTGTGGTAAAAAGATCATTTTTATGGCATTTATCCAGCCTATAAGAGACATCGGGAGGGTTTTCCAGAATTTAATCAGTGTGTTTAGTTTATTGAGTAAGGGCATATAGTTTGCATTAAATAGAGATTTATATTTTCTAGTAATTTCAATTCCCAAATATTTAAATTTTTCTACGGCGATTTTAAAAGGGAATTTTAACAGGTGTGTCGATTCCTGAGGTTTAATCGGCATAATTTCACTTTTATTCCAATTTATTCTATATCCTGAATAGGATCCGAATTCCTCAATTAAATTTAATATATGTGGTAAACTAGTTTGTGATTTTGTAATATATAGTAGTACATCATCTGCATATTTGGAAGAGTGGGCTGAAAGATGGCAGATGGAGTTTAATGCTGACAAATGTGAGGTGCTACATCTCGGCAGGACAAATCAAAATAGGACGTACATGGTAAATGGTAGCGAATTGAGGAATGCAGTTGAACAGAGGGATCTAGGAATAACTGTGCATAGTTCCCTGAAGGTGGAATCTCATGTAGATAGGGTGGTAAAGAAAGCTTTTGGTGTGCTGGCCTTTATAAATCAGAGCATTGAATATAGAAGTTGGGATGTAATGTTAAAATTGTACAAGGCATTGGTGAGGCCAATTCTGGAGTATGGAGTACAATTTTGGTCGCCTAATTATAGGAAGGATGTCAACAAAATAGAGAGAGTACAGAGGAGATTTACTAGAATGTTGCCTGGGTTTCAGCAACTAAGTTACAGAGAAAGGTTGAACAAGTTAGGTCTTTATTCTTTGGAGCGCAGAAGGTTAAGAGGGGACTTGATAGAGGTCTTTAAAATTATGAGCGGGTTAGACAGAGTGGACGTGGATAAGCTTTTCCCATTGAGAGTAGGGAAGATTCAAACAAGGGGACATTTCTTGAGAATTAAGGGACAGAAGTTTAGGGGGAACATTAGGGGGAACTTCTTTACTCAGAAAGTGGTAGCTGTGTGGAATGAGCTTCCAGTGGAAGTGGTGGAGGCAGGTTCGATGTTATCCTTTAAAAATAGATTGGATGGGTATATGGACGGGAAAGGAATGGAGGGTTATGGTCTGAGTGCAGGTAGATGGGACTAGGGGGAAGTATTTTATTTTTAATTAAAAAAATAAAAAAATAAAAATAAAAAAAATTTAATGTTCGGCACGGACTTGAAGGGCCGAGATGGCCTGTTTCCGTGCTGTTATGGTTATATAGACTTCCGGTGGCGCCATGTTGGACTAACAGACGTGCACCTAGCTCTTCTCCCAAAAAATTTCACGATTTATCGTGTAAAACGGGTCGATAAATCGGGATTGGATTTAAAAACCTTACCGGAGCTTCTGGTCGCCGGTTTGATGATGTCATCAGTAAGCGCGATGTTTTAAACGGTGGTTTAAAGCCTTTTAAATGAGTAAACTGTCTCCAGCTGAGAGTCCCCAGAGATCAGTGAAAAAGCTGCTGAGAGACCAGAAGAAGCCTGAAGGAGAAGTTACCTCTGAAGTCTCTGAAGTGGCTGCAGAAATGGATACAAGAGCTAAGAAAGAGTTTGATGATTTGAAGAAATCAGTGAAAAATATGAAAGATGAGATTTTGGATGAAAATAAAATTATGATGGAAAATATGAAGGAAAATATGGGAAATATGATGGGAAATATGGGAAATATGATGGAAAAAATGGAAAAGATGTTGAAGGATTTAAATGCTGGTAATCAGAAGGCTATTGATGCTGGTAATCAGAAGGTGATTGATTCACTGGACATTATGAATAAACGAATTGAGGATGTGAAAGATGGACTATCGGAGAGAATGGACAAGATGGATGAAACTACTACGGACAGGTTCATGGCTGTGCTTGAAACAGTAGCTGCAAGTATGCGCACAATTACGGAATTGGAGAAAAACACGGCTCGAGTGGTTGAAGACATGGCGAAAATGAGGCAAGAACATGAGCAAATGAAGCAAGAAAATGAACAAACTTCACTACAGATGGTGATTCAACTGGGGAAAGTCTCCGAAAAATGCCTGGACCTGGAAGCTCGCTCTAGACATCAGAATTTGAGAATTCTTGGAGTCTCAGAGGGAGCCGAGGGGGAGGATGTGCGTGAGTTTGCCATGGGCTTGCTTAAACAACTGCTTAATCTTTCCAAAGAACCAAAAATCGAAGTGGCTCATCGTGTTCCAAGATTTAAACAAAGATCTGGTGCGGGAAAAATTAATCCACGACATATTATTGTGAAATTTCGGGATATTTTAGAACTGGAAGATGTTATGAGCAAAATCAAATATGGTGTGCAACTGCGGCTGGACAATGACACTATCAAGATATTCAGGGACTACCCGTAATTGTGCAAAAAAGAAACAAATTCGCGAAGGTTAAGGATCTTTTAAGAGGGAAAGAAGGGATCAGATACGGAGTTTTTTATAGACGGGAATGGTATATACCAGAAGCATTTACTTGTTTATTAGAATATAATATTAAAACCAATTGTAAGAATTTATCCTATTAATAACTTAATAAGTTATTCATGTTAGATTAGAATACTAACAAAAATAAAAATAAAAATAAAAATAAAAAATAATGAACTAACATACTAATATAAATTTTTAATAAATTGAAACCTTATCTATAAGTGGGAGGAGGGGATGAGAAACGAGCACCTGGCTTATATCCAGGGGCACGTCTTGTTAACCCCTTCAACCAACAGTTGATTATTATTGAAGTCAAAAGTATCTGTTTAATAATTAGTAGCTAAAATTGCGATATATACATGATATTTTATAATGAAATATATAGGGTAAAATTGTATTATATATCTGAATGTGAGGCCCCGTTTTAATATTTTAATATGTTATGATCAACCAAGAGAGCAGAGCTATTTGTTTAACATCACAATGGAAGTCGAAACAAGGTTTTTTCCCACCTACAGGTGGGATACTCGCTACAGTGCCAACTATATTAGACACTGTATTTTCACTTTTTTAGTTTTTTTTTTATCACCACATAAACTCACATGTTTGTGTTTTGTGTTTAGTGATAAGCGTAAAATGGATATACCAACAAAACTTAGAAATTCAAAAGTTCCCCCAATAGCCAAAGACCTGGGATATGGATGCACCACAAGATTTAAAGGTACTATAATTATTCAAAATGCAAGATACTAAACAAAAGAACCTAGGAGGAATCTTATTCTGTAGTTGGAATATAAGAGGTATTAACAAACCTATTAAAAGGGGTAAGATACTAGCTCAGCTGAAACTGTACAACTCTGACATTATCTTCTTACAAGAAACACATTTAAAATCTCAGGATCAAGCTAGGTTGAGGGCAAAATGGATAGGTCAAACATACCATTCTTCATTCACTTCGAAATCTAGAGGTACGTCAATCATTATAAGAAAAGGTATACCATTTAAAGCAAAGAATATCATAACAGACATAGAAGGGAGATACTTAATAGTTAATGGAGAAATTCATGATACTCCACTTACCTTGGTAAATATATATGCCCCTAACTTTGACAACCCCCACTTTTTCAATAAAATTTTCAACATAATTGCAGAGTCTAACTATCAAAATGTTATAATAGGAGGAGACTTTAACTGTGTTTTAGATCCGTACTTAGATAAATCAAGCCAAAAACAGAGAGGGAATATGAAATCGAAAACCTGGGAACTTCTCAATACTTACATAAACAATACTAATATAGCAGATGTTTGGAGAATTGTTAATCCAACTGGCAGGGAATACTTGTTTTATTCAATGGTACACAAGACATACTCACGTATAGATTACTTCCTGCTGGATACAAAATTAATCCCTCAAACATTTAACCCAACATACCATACAAATTCGATTTCAGACCATTCTCCACTAACTTTCTTTTTAAAACTGGAAGGAATGTCTAAGAATAAATTGTTTTGGAGATTTAATTCTCAAATCCTAAAAGATCCACAAGCGAGTATATATTTAAAAGAACAAATGGATGCCTTTTTTCAAATAAATGACACTCCAGATATATCGTCTACTGTATTATGGGAATCTTTTAAAGCATACATTAGGGGTATTATAATTTCATATCAAGCTTTTCAAAATAAAAAGAATAAGAATGAACAAAGACAGTTACAAGTACTTATTAGACAAATGGATATAGATAATTCTAAAGATCCATCAATAGATAAACATAATAAAATAATAATTTTGAAATTTAAATTAAATAAATTATTATCAGCCAAACTTATAAGACTTTTTCAAATTACAAAACAAGAGCACTTTGAATTCGGGGATAAACCGCATAAACTTTTGGCTCGCCAGCTAAAAAAACGAGTAAAGGAACATACTATCCCAAAGATTAAATCAGATAAAGGGGAATTATGAACAACATCGAAGGATATTAATAAAAGATTTGCGCTATTTTATGAGAATTTGTATACATCTAAAACGACAATTGATTCCAATAATATCACAAAGTTTTGGGATAATTGTAATCTTCCAAAGTTAGAGCTGAAGGAACAAGAGGAATTGGGTGCACAAATTTCAATTAAGGAATTAGAAGATACAATAAACTCACTAAAGAATGGAAAAACACCAGGTCCTGATGGATTTACTAATGGATTTTATAAAAGGTTTTATGATAAAATAATACCAAGATTACAAAAAATGTACCAATATGCTTTTAAAAAACAAATACTACCTGATACATTAGCAGAATCAACGATTACACTAATACTTAAGAAAGACAAAGATTTAGAAGAACCGGGTTCATAGAGAGCTATAGCATTGTTAAACACAGATCAAAAAATATTAGCGAAAACATTAGCTAGAAGATTAAGTAAATACATTAGTAAATTAATAAACCCAGATCAGACGGGGTTTATCCCTAAGAGATACTCATCTAACAATATGAGACGTTTACTCAACTTAATGCACTCACACAAATCTGAAGATCAAGAATTATCAATTATTTCGCTGGATGCTGAAAAAGCATTTGACCAAGTAGAATGGAATTATATGGATAAAGTATTACAAAAATTCCAACTGGGAGTGAATTTTATTCTATGGATCAAATTATTATATAATAAACCTACAGCTAGAATATTAACTGATAACATATTATCCTCGAAATTCCAACTATCAAGGGGAAATAGACAAGGATGCTCATTATCACCACAGTTGTTTGCTCTCATTATTGAACCGCTAGCAGAAAAAATTAGAATACACCCTGATATCCATGGGTATAATACTAAAGATTCATATAATAAAATATCTTTATACGCGGATGATATATTACTGTACATTACTAAACCTCAAATCACTATACCAAATATATTAAATTGAAGACTTTGGATCTTTTTCTGGATATAGAATAAATTGGAATAAAAGTGAAATTATGTCAATAAAACCGAAAGATTCAACGCATCTTTTAAAATTCCCTTTTAAAATAGCTACAGAAAAATTTAAATACTTGGGAATCGAAATTACTAGAACATATCAAGGTATGTTTAAGGCAAATTTTGAGCCCCTACTTAATAAATTAAACACTAATTAAATTCTGGAAAACGCTCCCGATGTCTTTAATAGGCCGAATAAATGCAATAAAAATGATCTTTCTACCACAAATTTTATACATATTTCAATCGATTCCTATATACTTACCAAAGAAGTTTTTTTTTAAACTGGACTCAGATATCACTAATTTTATATGGGACTATAAATCACATAGAATACAAAAAACTCACTTGAATAAACCTAAAGTATTAGGGGGTTTAGCACTACCTAATTTTATGTATTATTATTGGTCAGTAAATATTAAAAATATGATTCAACTGATGGATAACTCCGCCCAGCCAGCGGACTGGATTGTAATGGAGAAAGAGGATTGCTCCTCTGGAAACATTGGAGCGATCCTCCTCTCACCAATGAAACTGAATAATATACATTATAATAAGAACCCAATTATTCATAGCACAATCCGAATTTGGAAACAAATAAAACAAAATTTAAAATTAAGAAATTTATCACTTTTATCACCCATAGTTAATAACCCTTCGTTTAATCCCTCTATTATAGATAAATCTTTTACACATTGGGATAGACTAGGAATTAAAATGTTCGGTGACTTGTATGAAACTGGAAAATACTTTCATTTCAACAATTACAAATAAAATATTAACTCGGAAATAATCAATATTTTAAATATTTTAAATATGCGACTATTTGAAAAAATATACAAAAGATCATTATAATAACCCAGCAGATGTATTGGATGAGGCAATGCAGATAAAAGCTGAATCAGCAAACTTAATATCATATTTGTATAATATTATCTTAAATGTAGAAATACCATCTACGGAGGGTATCAGAAGAGACTGGGAACAAGAGTTAGCTATTAAAATTTCAAAGGAAAATTGGAATGAACACTTATTAAACGTGCATAAATGTTCGATTAATGTAAGACACACGTTAATACAATTTAAAATTTTACATAGATATATTATTCCAAAACTAAAATTCATAAAATTTTCCCAAATGTATCATCCATTTGTGATAAATGTCAATCCCAAGAAGCTACTATAGCGCACTCATTTGTTTTCTGTACAAAAATTCTAAAATTTTGGAATGAAATTTTCGAAATCTTTACAAAATTATTTAAAATAAAACTGATACCCAAAGCAGAATGGATTATATTTGGAATAACGGAAGATGGTCCAGAAATAAATGTGTTTCAAAAAGAAACTAATAGACTATGGGTTAATAACTGGAAAAAAGCTAATCCTAAAATTTTGGAAGAAGGCTCCAATACCAACTATAAACATGTGGATTTCAAATATGTTCGAAACATTACACCTAGAAGAGATAAGACTCCTCCTGGCAGGTAAACCAGATCACTTCCACCTGACGTGGTCTGCATTTATAGAATTATTACAAATATAGGGTGCAAAGGTACCTTAAAAAAAATTGAGGTCATGTAATGGGGATGATAGTTGGAGAGTTGGTATGTCCCATTTGCGTAATGCTCATAAAAACTATTTGTTTCTCTCTTTTTCCTCTTTCTCTTTCTCCTTCTTTTCTAGGGTCTATTTCTTAACTCTTTTTCTTTTGTTTTTAATTTTGTTCTTATAGGGTCTTCGTTCTTTCTTGTTGTCACATTTTCTACACTCTCACTTTTTCCTTCACTTTCTTCTTTCTTTTCAATCTCATCCTTTCCTTTTACTAGTGTAAAAAACAAACGGAGTACATTAAATGTAAGAAGATATAAGTGATGAGTACTAATGTATGTGGTTGTAATGTAATGTACTTCTAATAATAAAAAATAAAAAAATAAAAAATCATCTGCATATAATGATATCTTATTATTTGAATATTTGTATTGTACCCATGAATATTCGGATGTATTCTAATACTTTCCGCTAACGGTTCTATTACAAGAGCAAATAGCAGAGGTGATAATGAACACCCCTGTCTAGTTCCCCTTGATAACTGAAATTTCGAGGACAAGATATTATTAGTTAATATTCTGGCCGTAGGCCTGTCATATAATAATTTTACCCAAGCGATAAAATTCTCTCCCACTTGAAATTTTTGCAATACTTTAACCATATAATCCCATTCCACTTGATCAAAATGCTTTTGCTGCGTCCAGTGAAATCATTGATAAGTCTTGCTCTTCTGTTTTATGTGACTGCATTATATTAAACAGACGTCTCAGGTTATTACTTGAATATCTCTTGGGTATAAACCTGTTTGATCCGGATTTATAAATTTACTGACATAGTTACTTAGCCTTCTAGCTAATGTTTTCGCTAATATTTTTTGATCTGTATTTAACAGTGCAATAGCTCTATAAAAGCCTGGATCTTCTAAATCTTTACCTTTTTTAGGTATTAGTGTAATCGTTGACTCCGCCAGTGTTTTCTGGAAGTGGATGTTCTTTTAAAAGCATATGTATACATTTTATGTAGTCGTGGTGCAATTATCTCGTAAAATCTTTTATAAAATTCATTACTAAAACCGTCTGGTCCTGGAGTTTTTACATTCTTTAATGTATTTATTGTTTCTTCTATTTCCTTAGTTGAGATTTGTGCACCTAATTCCTCTTGTTCACTCACATTGAGTTTTGGGAGCTTACAATTATCCAGGAACTCTCTAACTTTAGTACTATCTGCTACCGCTTTAAGATGTATATAAATTTGATAAAATTGAGCGAATCTTTTATTAATATCCTTAGCTAGTGTTAACAATTCCCCTTTATTTGATTTAATCCTTAAAATCGTGTGGTCCTTTTCCCGTTTTTCAGTTGTCGAGCCAGAAGCTCGTGTGGTTTATCCCCAAATTCAAAATTTTCCTGTTTTGTATTTGAAATAATCTAATAACATTTGCTGATAATATTTTGTTTAATTTAAATTTCATTATTGTTATTTTATTATGTTTGTCTATAGTAGGCTCTTTAGCATTATCTAATTCCAATTCTCTAATTCGTTCTTCTAACTGCCTTTGTTATTTCTTATTCCTTTTATTTAAAAAGGCTTGATATGAGATTATAGATCCTCTAATAACTGCTTTGAATGATTCCCATAGCAGAACTGGTGAAATATCTGGGGTATCATTATTCTTTAAAAAAAGTTCCATCTGTTGTTTTAAATATATTTCCCCTTGTGGATCATTTAAGATTTGAGGATTAAACCTCCAAAATGATTTATTAGAAGGCATTCCTTCTAATTAAAAAAAGGTTAACGGGGAGTGATCAGAAATTATACTATTGTGATATTTTGGGTTCATTATATAGGGAATTAGTTTTGTATCCACTAAGAAATAGTCGATACGTGAATACGTTTTGTGTACCATTGAATAAAATGAGTATTCCCTTCCGACAGGGTTAGCGATCCTCCAAACATCTGTTTTATTTGTATTTTTTATGTAAGTATTTAAGATTTCCCTGGTTTTAGATTTTGTGTTGCCCCTACTCTGTTGTGAAGATTTATCCAAATGTGGATCTAAAACACAGTTAAAATCTCCCCCAATTATCACATTTTGATAATTGAACTCTGTAATTATATTCAAAATTTTATTAAAGAATTGAGGATTATCAAAATTAGGCGCATAAATATTTACCAAGGTGATTGGGGTATCATGAATCTCTCCGGTAACTATAAGGTATCTCCCTTCCTTATCTGTCACGATATTCTTCGATTTAAATGGTATAGCTTTTCGAATAATGATTGCTGTGCCTCTAGCTTTGGAAATATATGAAGATTGGTATGTTTGGCCTATCCAGTTTGCCTTCAATCTGGCTTGAGCTTGCAGTTTCAAGTGAACAAGTGTGGGCAAAGGACCTGTTTCTGTGCTGAATGTCTTTATGACTCTATTCATATTTCTTAAGTTTCTTTTGACATTGGAGACACATCAAGACAATGCCAACTCACAGAGCAACCCCATTAATGCTGTCCCTCCACATATTTCCCTGCATGTTGGCCTTTATAACAAGAGGATTTGAATATAGGAGCAAAGAGGTCCTTCTGCAGTTGTACAGAGCCCTAGTGAGACCACACCAGAGTATTGTGTGCAGTTTTGGTCCCCTAATTTGAGGAAGGACATTCTTGCTATTGAGGGAGTGCAGCGTAGGTTTACAAGGTTGATTCCCGGGATGGCGGGACTGTCATATGCTGAGAGAATGGAACGGCTGGGCTTATACACTCTGGAGTTTAGAAGGATGAGAGGGCATCTCATTTAAACATATAAGATTGTTAAGGGTTTGGACACGCTACAGGCAGGAAACATGTTCCTGATGTTGGGGAAGTCCAGAACCAATGGCCACAGTTTAAGTATAAGGAGTAAGCCATTTAGAACGGATATAAGGAAACACTTTTTTCTCACAGAGAGTTGTGAGTCTATGGAATTCTCTGCCTCACACGGCGGTGGAGGCGGGTTCTCTGGATGCTTTCAAGAGAGAGCTAGATCGGGCTCTTGAAAATAGCGGAGTCAGGGGATATGGGGAGAAGGCATTAACGGGGTACTGATTGGGGATGATCAGCCATGATCACATTAAATGGCGGCTCGAAGGGCCGAATGGCCTATTCCTGCACCTATTGTCTATTGTCTATTGGTCCAGCGGGAACATTCTGTAGCGGGAGATTCAGGCAGGGGCGGCGGGGAATGTCCTGCAGTCGAGGGAGGGGGACGGATTCAGGTGGGGCCTATTGAGGGCAGGTGGGGGGTAGCGCTGCTGTGGCCTACCCCTGCCGCTGCCTACCCCTGCCACTGTCTACTGCTTCCGTGGTCTACCGCTGCCTCCGCCGACCACTGGCTACCCCTGCCCCTGCTGTGGCCTGCCGCTGCCAAATGCTGCCATGGCCTATCGCTGTCGTGACCTACCGCTGACGTGGCCTACTGCTGCCGTGGCCTGACGCTGCCGTGGGCAACCGCTGATGCTTGCCACCGGCTTCAGGCGGGGAGCGGTGGGGAGCATCCTGCAGCTAGGGAAGGGGACGGCTTCAGACATGGGGTGGTGGAGGAGTGTCCTGCAGCAGGGGGCAGGACGGCTTCAGGCGGGGGCCAGTCAGAGCCGGATTTACGTATAAGCTTGACAAGCTTAAGCTTAGGGCCTCGAGATCTTGGGGGACCTCGCAGAGCCGGATTTACCACTCGGCTTCATAGGCTGAAGCCTAGGGCCTCGAAATCTAGGCGGCCTCCGGCCAAGGCAGGACACCTGCCGTTCAACTCTGGGTGGGTCCCCCTCTCTATCTCTCTCTCTCTCTCTGTCACTCTCCGTCTCTGCCCGCCATCCGTGTCCATGTCTCAGTCTCCGCTCGCCACTCGCTCCACAGCCGCTCGCCCGGCAGGCTGCATTGCACATGCGCACTGCTACGGCCAGCACATCCTCCCCCTTCACATGCGCACAACGACGGCCAGCACGTCATTGGCTGGCCTGCGCATGCGCATTGCCACGGCAACTGGTTGGCGCTGGGCACTTTCTCCCTCGCTTTGAATTGTGGGACATCTGGCCGCCATTGCTGTCCGGTCGCCGCCTCGCCGCGACCGCTAAAAAACAATTCAGAATCACTCCCTGACCCTGGATCTGGAGTAACTCCCTGGAGTAACTCTTGCTTTTGGTTTCCTGGTCCTCCATAAATATTCTAAATGGAATTTAAACTGGTGGAGGGCTGAACAATAACAGCCTATTGCATTTTATCTGTTTATTTATTGTGTATATATATGGTCTATGGTATATAAACACACTGAACTTTTATCTCCTATTCTGTATTAAGTTTACATATTCTGTTGTGCTGCAGCAAGCATGAATTTCATTGTCCTATCTGGGACACATGACAATAAAACTCTCTTGACTCTAGACTTGGACTTAAGCATAAAAGGGTTATTAGGGAAAAAAGAGGTACCTTAAATTTAGTTGCATCTGGTTGGGTAACCATGGTAGGGTGAAGACTATTCCATGCTTTAATTGTGTGCGGGAACACCATGGAGCAGCCTGAACTATGGATAGAAGAAATTGGGTGACGTTTCAGGTAGAGACCCTTCTTTAGACTCTCTCTGGTTTTAGTGTTTTTATTTAATTTAAAGATACAGCATGGAAACGGGCCTTCGTCCTATTGAGTCCGACCATCGATCATCTGTACACTAGTTCTATCCCACACATTAGCGGAGTAAGTCAAGAGTCAAGAGGGATTTATTCTCTCACGTCCCAGTTAGAACAATGAAATCCTTACTTGCAGCAGCACAACAGAATATGTAAACATAGTACTCTGTAAACAATGTTCTAAATGATAAAACAAAACGGTGTATATTTATATATGAATATATAACTATATAAATATTTATATATATGTGTGTATGTGTGTGTGTGTGTGTGTGTGTGTGTGTGTGTGTGTGTGTGTGTGTGTGTGTGTGTGTGTGTGTGTGTGTGTGTGTGTAATATATATACCCACACACACACAATTTCCCTCCTGGGATTAATACATTTCTATCGTATAATATTGTGTGTAGGAAGGAACTGCAGATGCTGGTTTAAACTGAAGATAGACACAAAAAACTGGAGTAACTCAACAGGTCAGAAAGAATCTCTGGACAAAGAGAAAATATTGTGGCGGTCCCTGGGGGGTAAGCACTCTTGGATCATCCCCCTCGCCGAGTGAAGGACAGGGGACTGGTCTGCCATGGGGTTTCCAGTCGACCCTGGATTTAGTGCTCTCGAGGTGTGTGTGTGGTGTGCTCTCGTTGTAGCATTAAAGTCTGCTAATTGAACCCGTCTGGCGTCTGGCCTTTTACTGACCTCGTTCAGGCCGCTACACTGGTGACCCACGCCGTCCATCACGCGTCGTGATGTAGAATAACGCCGTTGCGTTGAAGCTCCCTACTATGTGGACCGAAGAAGCTGACACTTGGCAGAGGCACAGTTTGCTTTGAGAGGAATTACAGTAGATGAGACTAACTATTATTACGTGATTGGGGCGCTGGACCAAGCGACCGCAAGGAGAATTAAGCCGTTCCTCAAGACCCCCCCGGTAACAAACAAATGTAGCGGCCTGAAGGCATACCTTATCAGGAGGTTCGGCCTAGGTGACTCCGAACGGGCAGCTCGAATTTTCTGAATGGAGGGGCTGGGCGACCGCCGCCATCCGACCTCCTGGAGGACATGCTAACCCTAATGGGGGGACCATGAACCTTGCTTTCTGTTTAAACATGCCTACCTGCAGCAGCTACCGTCCGACATCCGTATGCAGCTCGCCAGGAATCCATTTACCGACATGCGGGAGCTGGGGTGAGCAAGCTGACGAACTATGGATGAACCGCCTTAAGGATGTGCTGAACGTCTTTCCCGCGGCTTTTGGAGGCTCAGAGCAGGTCGGGACCGCTATCGACCGCGTCTCCACCGCTCCCAGTCGGGCCCCGCGGCAAAAATCCGGCCGCCATTGTGCAATCCACTGCAGGCACGTCTTTCCAGTACGGCCAGCCTGCAGTTCCACTTAACGCCAGCGGAGGTCGCTGGCGTCCAAACCAGCCAAATTGGTATACTCTTACCACCGTCGTTGGGGAGCTGCAGCCAGGAGATGTGTGCCACCCTGCTCATTCCCGGGAAACGAAAGGGCCGGTCGTCAGTAATTCCTTCGGCGGCCATCAAAATTCATCGCGTCTTCGCCTGGGATCACCGCACTGGAGGGCGATTCCTCGTGGACACTGGTGCGGAAGTGAGCGTTCTGCCCCCTCCATAACTGACATCCGGAGCGGGGTTAAACGAGGGCCCCTCCTCACCGCGGCGAACGGGAGTGCTATCCGCACCTACGGGTTTCGCACCATCCCCCTCAACTTTGGGCCGCAGCTCCTTTTCATGGAAGTTCGTAATTGCTGACGTTTCCCAGCCGCTGCTGGGCACCGACTTCCTCCGAGCTCATTCACTGCTCGTGAGTGTCAAGCGCGGCGCCTGATGCATTCTGTCACGCTGGAGCGGTCTTCCTCCGTATTGGTGATCCTGTATCACGCACTGATGGCCCCCTATCGTCCGTGGATGCGACTTTCGCGCGCATCATGGCAGATTTTCCTGACATCCTGGAACCCCACTTCCGCTCTCTCCACCCCCAAGCACGGGGTGGAGCACCATATCCCTACTACCGGCCCACCTGTGCATGCCCGGGCGCGTCGTCTGGCGCCAGACAAGCTTCGTCTTGCTCGGCAGGAATTCCGCCTGATGGAGGAGATGGGAATCGTGCGTCCCTCCGATAGCCCATGGGCGTCACCGCTCCACATGGTCCCCAAGGCAGACGGGGGCTAGCGCCCGTGTGGGGATTACCGTCGCCTGAATGATGCAACCGTCGCGGATAGGTACCCAGTTCGCACATTCAGGACTTCAATGCCCATCTAGCCGGAGCATCCATATTCTCCAAGGTGGACCTCGTACAAGGATATAATCAAATTCGGTTCGCCCCGATGATATTCCGAAGACGGCCATTATTACACCATTTTGGTCTATTCGAATTTGTAAAGATGCCGTTTGGGTTAAAAAACGCTGCGCAGGCCTTTCAGCGGCTTATGGACTGTGTGTGCCGCGGCCTGGATTTCGTCTTTGTGTACTTAGATGACATACTTGTGGCTAGTCACTCGCGGCAGGAGCACTGCATCCACCTCCGTCAGCTGTGTCAGCGCCTCAGCGATTTCGGTTTGGCCATCAACGCGTCCAAATGCCGTTTTGGGGTGACGTCTATCGACTTCCTCGGCCACCGCGTGACTCCACAAGGGGTGGTGCCTCTGCCGGTCAAGTGGACGCTATCCGCAGGTTCCCCCGTCCGACCACAGTTAGGGGCCTACAAGAATTCGTGGGGATGGTCACTTTCTATCACCGCTTCCTTGCAGGCGCGGCCGCAGTCATGCGTCCGCTGTTCCAGCTGATTGCTGGTCATCGCAGGGAGGTTGAGTGGTCCGCGGAAGCATCAGCGCTTTGAAAAGGCTAAGCAGGCACTGGCTGAAACCACCATGCTCGTCCACCCACGGGAGAACGCCCCGAGCCGCCTTGACGGTAGACGCTTCTGAGATTGCGGTTGGGGCAGTGTTGGAGCAGCTCGTCGATGGATACTGGCGGCCACTCGCCTTTCTTCAGCAGGCATCTCAGTGGTGCTCACCGCCGTTACAGTGCTTTTGACCACGAGCTCCTTGCCCTATATCTCGCTGTATGCTATTTCCGCTATTTCCTGGAGGGAGGCTGTTTACTGTGTTTACGGACCACAAGCCGTTAGCCTTCGCGTTCGCCAAGGTTTCAGACCCGTGGTCTGCCAGGCAGCAGAGGCAGTTGGCGTATGAGTCCGAATACACAACCTCCATCCGGTTCGTTGAGGGCAAATTCAACAGAGTGCCCGATGCCTTATCTAGACCTGCAGTCAACGCGGTTCTCTCAAGTCGCCGAGGGGATCAATTATTCCGCCCTAGCAGCCGCTCAGTTGGTCGACGAGGAGATGTCCGCTTATCGTACGGCAGTTTCGGGCCTGCAGTTGGCGGACGTTGTCTGTGGTCCTGGGGGTGCAACGCTGCTGTGCGATGTCTCCTCTGGTGTTCCGCGACCCATTGTCCCCATCGCCTGGCGGCGCAGAGTGTTTGAGGTGCATCATGGGCTTGCGCATCCCTCCATCCGGGCGACAACGGCCCTGGTGGCCTCCCGTTTCATGTGGCACGGACTGCGGAAGGAGGTTGGACACTGGGCGCGCACCTGCATCTCGTGCCAGACCGCCAAGGTGCAATGACACGTGCGCGCGCCATTGCAGGAGTTCCCCATTCCAAGGCAGCGTTTCGACCACATTCACAGTGGACATCGTGGGGCCGCTGCCATCGTCCCAGGGCATGACATACCTATTCACCGTTGTGGACCGCTTCTACGCGGTGGCCTGAAGCCATCCGCTACGAATTCTGCAACGACTACTTGCGCTCGAGCCTTGGTGGCGCATTGGATCGCCAGGTTCGGAGTGCCACTGGACATAACTTCCGACGGGGGCCTCAGTTCACGTCGGAGCTGTGGGCGGCCATGGCACGTCTCCTGGGTGTTCGTCTGCACCACACGACGGCATACTACCCGCAGGCGAACGGCTTGGTGGAGCGGTTTCACCATCTAATTAAGGACGCCCTGAAGGCACGGCTCAAGGATCCGGACTGGTGTGGACGCTCTGCCGTGGGTTTTGCTGGGGATCCGCACCGCACCCAAAGAGGGACTTGGCCTCCTCCTCCGCTGAGTTGGTATATGGGTCTCCGTTGACGGTGCCGGGGAATTCATCCCGTCGGCACGTGGTCAGGCGGAGCAGCCTTCAGACACTCTGCAACGTCTTCGGCACACGGTGGGGCAAGTTGGCGCCAGGTGCCAACGTCTCATCATGGGTCTTTCCGTCCCCATGTTCCGCCTGCCCTGGTGGACTGCCAGTTCGTTTTTTCTGCGCAGGGATGCGCATCGGACACCTCTCCAGCGGCCGTACGAGGGTCCCTTTCGGGTACTGGAACATGGCTCATCCTCTTTCGTCCTGGACATGGGGGGTCAGCATGAGACTGTTTCAGTTGCGCGGTTGAAGCCAGCACATATTGATATCGATCAGCCGGTGTTGGTAGCGCGGCCTCGTAAGCGAGGGCGGCCTCTGTCTAGGGTACCTCTCTGGTTACTTGGTCGCATGCACCTGTTGGTCAGTTGCCTGTTCCGGGGCAGGGCATGGTGTGTACCCGCGCTGGCCGCCGTGTACGGCCTCCTGTCCGTTTCGTGTCTCGGGTACTTGGGGGGGGGGTCATGTGGCGGTCCCTGGGGGGTAAGCCACTCCTTGGATCATCCCCCTCGCCGAGTGAAGGACAGGGGACTGGTCTGCCACGGGGTTTCCAGTCGACCCTGGATTTAGTGCTCTCGAGGTGTGTGTGTGGTGTGCTCTCGTTGTAAGCATTAAAGTCTGCTAATTGAACCCGTCTGGCGTCTGGCCTTTTACTGACCTCGTTCAGGCCGCTACAATATTACGTTTTGTGTTGGGTCTGAAATAGGTTCCTGCACACCTTTGGAATGTGGAAGGACACAAGGGCACCCAGAGAAAACCCATGCGATTAAAGGGAAAAGGAGCAAACTCTATACAGACAGCACCTATATTCAGGATCAATTCCGGGTCTATGGCACTTTTAGGCAGCAACGTTATGGCCAATGAACTGCCCCATAGTCTAGAACTTTATTAAATCATACAGTAGCTGTAAAGGGGGACATAGCGTCACTTGGAGATTTAAAACTGAAAATGGATATTTTCATTTTTTTAGTAACCAAAGTTATCAACGTATAATTGTTTGTGTGTTGGAAAACAAAATATCGTGGCACAGCTGGTAGACTTGCTGCCTCACACGCCAGAGATCGGTGTTCGATCCTGTCCTCGGGCACTGTCTGTGTTGAATTTGCACATTCTCCCTGCAAGCGTGTGGGTTTCCTCCCACATCCCAAAGACGCATTGGCTCTGTAGGTTAACTTGTCACTGTAAAATTGCCCCTAATGTGGAGGGAGTGGGTGAGGAAAGTGGGATAACAGAACTTGTGTGAATGGGTAGACAAAAATGCTGGAGAAACTCAGCGGGTGAGGCAGCATCTATGGAGCCAAGGAAATAGGCGACGTTTCGGGTCGAGACCCGTCTTCAGACTGATGTGAGGGTGGGGGGGACGGGAAGAAAGTCTCACATCGAGTGATGACCCTGATTGTGACGTATGGAATCATGAGAATTTAAGATCATCCAGGCCAAATTGTGCTGGCCACTTACCAAAAATAACACTTTAAAAAACTGCTCCTGAGTGGCTTTGTGGAACGACATCCAAAGCAACACCAACATCCAAAGCAGAGAAAAACCCTCTGCTGAAATATGCGAAGACAAAGGATGGCTGGACCGTTGTTGGGAAAGATGGTAAAAGTAATACCCCTGATGATGACAATCCTCCATCCTCCCCCTACACCAGCTATCACACCCGTCAACATGTTAATGGACAAAGAAATGCGTGTAATGGTGATGCTCAAAAGGAGATTCATGGTACCAACAAAGATATTGATCGCAATGATGTCAGCAATGAACATGGGATCAAAATCGCTGTTATAAATTGCCGCAGTATAAGAGGAAAATGTGCTGTGATCAATTCATTTATTGAAACTGAAAACCCTGATATCCTTATTGGGTCTGAATCTTGGCTGGACCCATCAATCAAATCTGCTGAGATTTTCCATCCTCACCTTCAAATTTTTAGAAAGGACAGAAACTCGCATGGAGTTAACAATGGAGTCTGCATCGGAGTTAACAATACCATTCCTTGTTTTGAACGTACAGACTTAAACAGCGACTCTGAGCAAATCTGGTGTCAAGCTACACTCGAGAGTCAGTCGTTACAGATCGGAAGCTTTTACCGACCACCTGACATGAAAACGGAGACTCTTTTAGACCTTGGATCAATCATCTCCAAAATTTATGCCTCGTCACGCTCTCCACTTATCATCCTGGGGGGGCGATTTCAATGTCCCAGGTGTAGATTGGTCTGACGGCATACAAAGTGAACCAAAAGGAGCTCTCCAGGAAGCCCTAACTGACCTTACTCTGGAAAATCACCTGTCCCAAAAAGTCACTTTCCCTACCAGACGTGATGAGACAAGTGGCACCGAAAATACTCTAGATTTATTGTTCACTTCTCACCCAGATTTAATTTCGGAAGTTTCATCGTGTGCTGGAATTAGCGATCATTATATTATCCAAGCAAAACTGCACACAAAGCTTAAAGTTCCTTCAAAGCCACCGCGTAAAAGTTCCCTCTGCAGAAAAGTGAACAGCGAGGAATTTAAAGTCTTAGCAAATAAACTGGGAAAAGATTTCTTCAACCTGCAACCAGATAAAAGATCCGTAAATGACAACTGGGTGTGGCTGTGAAACTCTTTAAATAATATTGTTACAAATCATGTTCCACAAAAACTCATTAAGGACCGTATGCGTCCTCCTTGGTTTTCGGCAAAACTGAAACGTCTCTGCAGTAAGAAAGAGAAGTCTTATATCCGTACCAAAAAAAGGGGTACAAAACTGGACTGGGACAATTTTACTAGAATGCGAAAGCAAGTTGATCGTGCTATTAGGAGTGCTCATAGACAACATGTTTCTTCTATTCTTGGGTGAGAGCAACCCAAGGCTTTTTGGAGATATGTGAAATCCAGATGGACAGACAACACTGGTGTCCAGATGCTTAAAGTGAACAACTGTCTGATCACTGAGGACCAGGCGAAAGCAGAAGCTCTTGCAAACCAATTCCAACACGTTTTCACCCGGGAAGATATGGAGCCTTCATCATTTCCAGTTCTACCGCCCAGCCCGTATGCTGATATGCCTGCTATTAAAATTGAGGTTGAAGGTGTCAAGAAGTTATTGCTCAACATCAATACCACAAAAGCAATTGGACCAGATCAGATACAGAATCAAGCCCTCAAGATCGCGGCCGAAGAACTGGCTCCAGTTTTGCAGTTCATTTTCGAACAATCGCTTGACTCAGGTGATGTTCCGCTGGATTGGAGGAAGGCTAACATCACTCCTCTCTTTAAGAAAGGTTCAACCACCAACCCAGCAAATTATCGTCCTGTTTCATTAACAAGTACTTGCTGCAAATTACTGGAGCATGTAATTGATAGTAATCTGATGCGACACGTGAGCAAACATAATATTCTTGCTGACAACCAACATGCATTTAGGAGGCATAGATCATGTGAGTCTCAGCTTATCCTGACGACAAATGACCTGGCCAAACATCTTGATGGTAATATCATCACGGATTTAGTAGTGCTGGACTTTTCTAAAGCATTTGATGTCATCCCACACCAGAGACTGCTTTGGAAGCTTCTATGGTATTCGTTCCAACACGAAACGATGGATTTCCAGTTTCCTGACAAAACATCTTCAGCGTGTGTGTGTGAACGGAAAGAGCTCCAATTGGCATCCAGTGTTGAGTGGTACACCTCAGGGCACAGTACTTGGCCCACATCTGTTTTTGCTTTACATAAACGACATCCATGAAAAAGTCGCAAGCACGACCAGACTATTTGCTGATGATTGTTTGCTGTACCGTCCAATTAAGTCAGCTGATGATGAAGATGCTCTCCAAAAGGACCTCGATACAATGGTTGAGTGGTCACACCAATGGGGCATGCAGTTCAACCCTTCCAAATGTGAAACCATGCGTGTCACCAGAAAGAGGAATGCAGGCGAAACATCGTACAATATACTTGGTACCACCCATGAAGAATACAAACAAACCAAGTATCTTGGCATCAAATTGCAGAATGATCTGCGTTGGAATGGTCAGACTCATCATGCAATGGTGAAAGCAACAGGTGTCCTAAATTTTCTGAGGCGCAACTTTCATCATTGTTCAACTTCTGTCAAGGAGAAGCAATACTTCACCCTCGTTAGACCTCATTTGGACTACACAGTTGCAGCATGGGACCCATACACAAATAAAAACATTTCTTCCATCGAACGTGTCCAAAGACAGGCAGCTCGATTTGTTACTAACACCTATGAGAGAGAAGCGAGTGTTACCAAATTCCTGAATTCTCTGGGGTGGAACCCTCTCCAAGACAGATGTGAAGCTCACCATTTGACCTGTTTTTACAAAATGTTAAATGGTCAGCTCGACATAGATTACAAGACCTACACCAAACCCAAACCAATTAGGAGCAGACGAGGGCATTCGATCCAATTTGTGATTCCAGCTACCAAGACAGATGTGTACAGCAATTCATTCTTCCCCCGCACAATTAAAGCATGGAATAATCTCCACCCTACTATAGTTACCCAACCAGATGCAACTAAATTTAAGGTAGCTCTTTCTTCCCAAAAACCCTTTCTGGCTTTAGTCCTCCCTCCACCACCTCCAGTTTAAATTCCATTTGGAATATTTTGGAGGACCAAGAAACCAAGAAGAACCAAGAAGAAAGGAAGAGGTGGAGACAGTGGGCTGAAGGAGAGCTGGGAAGGGGAGGAGAAAGCAGGGATTACCTGAAATTGAAGTAGTCAATGTTCATACCACTGGGGTGTAAACTGCCCAAGTGAAATATAAGGTGCTGCTCCTCCAATTTACGGTGGGCTTCACTCTGGCCATGGAAGAGGCCCAGGACAGAAAGGTCGGATACTGAATGGGAGGGGGAGTTGAAGTGCTGAGCCACCGGGAAATCAGGTTGGTTATTGCGGACCGAGCGGAGGTGTGGGGCGAAGCTATCGCCAAGCCTATGCTTGGTCTCACCGATGTAGAGCAGCTGACACCTAGAGCAGTGGATGCAATAGATGAGTTTGAAGGAAGTGCAGGTGAACCTCTGCCGCACCTGGTAAGACTGCATGGGCCCTTGAATGGAGTCAAGGGGGGAGGTAAAGCGACAAGTGTAGCATTTCCTGTGGTTGCAAGGGAAAGTGCCAGAAGAGGGGGTGGTTGACAGGGAAGTTACGGAGGGAGTGGTCTCTGCAGAAAGTTAACGGGAGGAGATGGGAAGATGTGGCCAGTGGTGGGATCCCATTGGTAGACAAAAAAGCTGGAGAAAATCAGCGGGTAAGGCAGCATCTATGGAGCGAAGGAATAGACGACGTTTCGGGTCGAGACCCTTCTTCAGATTGATGTCGGGAGGGGGTGGGGGACATGAAAAAGAAAGGAAGAGGCGGAGACAGTAGGCTGTGGGAGAGCTGGAAATGGAGGGGAAGGAGGGAGAAAGCAAGGACTACCTGAAATTAGAGAAGCCAATGTTCATACCGCTGGGGTGTAAACTACCCAAGCAAATATGAGGTGCTGCTCCTCCAATATGCGGAGGGCCTCACTCTGGCCATGAGGAGGCCCAGGAAGTGTTGAGCCACCGGGAGATCAGGTTGGTTATTGCGAACTGAGTGGAGGTATTGTGCGAAGCGATCGCCAAGCCTGCACTTGGTCTCACCGAGGTTCAGCATACACTGAATAATCCAACCACATTTTTGTTTGGAAGTGTCAATTGTCAAGTGAGTTTATTGTCATGTGTCCCTGATAGGACAATGAAATTCTTGCTTTGCTTCAGCACAACAGAACATAGTAGGCATTGACTACAAGGCATTCTATAAATATATACACACATGAATCAATATACTGATAAAGCGTAAATAACATTATTGGCTAATAAAGTTCAGTGTTATGTCCGAGCCAGGTTTAATAGCCTGATGGCTGTGGGGAAGTAGCTGTTCCTGAACCTGGTCGTTCCAGTCTTCAGGCTCCTGTACCTTCTACCTGAAGGTAGTAGGGAGATGAGTGTGTGGCCAGGATGGTGTGGGTCCTTGATGATACTGCCAGCCTTTTTGAGGCAGCGACTGTGATATATCCCCTCGATGGAAGGGAGGTCAGAGCCGATGATGGACTGGGCAGTGTTTACTACTTTTTGTAGTCTTTTCCTCTCCAGGGCGCTCAAGTTGCCGAACCAAGCCACGATGCAACCGGTCAGTATGCTCTCTACTGTGCACCTGTAGAAGTTAGAGAGAGTCCTCCTTGACAAACCGACTCTCCGTAATCTTCTCAGGAAGTAGCGGCGCTGATGTGCTTTCTTAATAATGGCATCAGTGTTCTCGGACCAGGAAAGATCTTCAGAGATGTGCACGCCCAGGAATTTGAAGCTCTTGACCCTTTCAACCATCGACCCGTTGATATAAACGGCTGTGGGTCCCCCATCCTACTCCTTCCAAAGTCCACAATCAGTTCCTTGGTTTTGCTGGTGTTGAGGGCCAGGTTATTGTGCTGGCACCATATGGACAGTTGCTCGATCTCTCTTCTATACTCTGACTCATCCCCATCAGTGATACGTCCCACAACAGTGGTGTCGTCAGCGAACTTGAGGATGGAGTTCGCACTATGTCTAGAGTGAGTACAGCAGGGGGCTGAGCATGCAGCCTTGAGGTGCTCCCGTGCTAATTGTTATCGAGCCTGACACATTTCCACCAATACGAACAGACTGTGGTCTGAGAGTGAGAGTGAGGAAGTCGAGGATCCAATTGCAGAGGGATGCGCAGAGACCCAGTTCTGCGAGTTTGGTAACCAGCTTGGAGGGGACGATTGTGTTAAATGCCGAGCTGTAATCGATGAATAACAGTCTGACATATGAGTTTTTGTTGTCCAAGTGGTCCAGAGCGGAGTGGAGGGCCAGCGAGATCGCATCCACGTTGATCTGTTGTGGCGGTAAGCGAACTGCAGTGGGTCCAGGTTTTTGTCGAGGTAGGAGTTGATCTGCGTCATGATCAACTCTCAAAGCACTTCATCACACTCAAAGCACAATAAATAATAGAATTACATTCATTGCAATGTGTAAAAGAGTTGGGATGCTGTATTATAATTTTGCTGCGTCATTGTGGTATATATCATGTCTTTATTGGTGAATATGTTTAGTTTGTGACTTTATTTGGAGCAGAAATAATATGTGAATGCTTCATTGAGCATAATTCCGACTGGTAACTACGCACTTCGTCCGAGCATGCGTCATGCAAGCCGTCTTAAATGACCACCTAAACTGTCATTTGGCAACTTAAAAAGCTGCCAAGGTTGCCCGGCTGACAACAGAGAAAATAAATTAAGTGAGAGCACTGCAAGGTGTATAATATTTTTGACACTGTCATAGGCCTTTCTTACATATGCTGTCACAATGCACTGTAGTCTCTAAACAACCCTTCAGTAATTTTCCTTGCCCTCCATTTCAGAATAATAGTGTTTTAAGCCAATAACTCATCACCAGCACTGGCAATAAATAAATAAATAAAAAGCGCAGCTTTCCAGCCCCTTATCTCATTGGCCACGCTCGGCTGCAAATCGGTGTCAATCTGGTAGGTGGGGGATTGGGAGGGGCCTCACAAGTGGAACAGCTTAGGGCCTCTCTTCATCTAAATCCAGCCCAGGGGCCAGTTGGGGGGTGCGTCCTGCAGCTGGGAACGGGAACGGCTTCAGGCGGGGTCCAGCGGGAGCGTCCTGTAGCAGGTGGAGGGGGACAGCTTCAGACGGGGGCCAGTGGGGGGATCGTCCTGCAGCTGGGTCGGGACGGCTTTGGGTGGGGGCTAGCTTCCTGCAGCTGGGGATGGGATGGATTCAGGCAGGGACCGGTGGAGGGTGTGAGCATCCTGCAGCCGGGGGAGGGGAAGGGGAACGGCTTTAGGCGGGGTCCGGCGGGAGCGTCTCGCAGCTGCGGTCAGGAACGGTATCAGGCGAGGGTGGAGAGCGTCCTGTAGCTGGGGCGGGGGGCTTGAGGGGGCTCTTCGGGGGTTGCATGATCATCCTGCAGCCGAAGAAGGGGGATGAGCGTCCTGCAGCTGGGGAGGGGAATGGCTGCAGGCTGTCGCTGTTGGGGGCGGGTGAACATCCTCCAGGTGTCAGAGAGGGACGGGTTGAGATGTGGGCAGCTGGAGGGGAGCGTCCTGCAGCCGGGAGAGGAGGATGGCTTCAGGCAGGGGCTGTCGGAGACGGTGGGGTTTGGGAGAGCATCCTGCAGCCGTGGGACAGCTTCTGTCGGGGCTAGTGGGTGGAGCGTTCTGCAGCCGCGGGAGTGGACTGCATCAGGCGGGGGCTGGCGGGGTCTGTGGAGGGGAGTGTCCTACAGCTGGGGAAAGGGGAGAGCTTCAGGCGGGGGCTTTCAGGGGCAGGTGGGGGGAGCATCCTGCTGCAGGAGGGGCTGTTGGTGGCCAGGGGGGGTCGATTGTCCTGCAGCTGTGGGCTGTCGGGGGACGGTGCGGTATGGGGTAAGTGTCCTTCAGCTGGGAGGAGGGGGACGGCTTCAGGCAGGGTTGTCCGGCCAGTGGGGCTGGCGAGCATCTGCAGCTGGGGGAGGGTGACATCTTCAGGTGGGGGCTGTCGGGGGTCGGTGGGGGCTGGGAAGCGTCCTGCAGCTGGGGACAGGAACGGCTTCATGCGGGAGTCGGTGGCCGTCCTGCAGCGGGGAACGGGGATGGTTACAGGAGGGGTCTGTCGGATGCTGGGGAGCGTCCTAGAGCCGGGGGGAGCATCCTAGAGCCGGGGGCGGCATCAGGCGTGGTCTGTCAGGGGCAGGAGGGGGGGGAAGTGACTTTCATCTGGGAGAGTGGGATGGCTTCAGGAGGAGGCTGTCAGAGGCGGGGTGGGGGGTGGACCTACAGCTGGGGGAGCAGAGGAGGATGCTTCAGGTGGGGGCTGTAGAGGGCCAGTGGGGGGGTGCGTCATGCAGCCGGGGGTGAGGGACGGCTTCAGGCAGGGGCTGTTGGGGGCCGGTGGGGGTGGGGGGGAGCATCCTGCAGCCGGCGGACGGGACAGCTTTAGGCAGGGGATGTCGGGGGCTGGTTGGGGGGGAGCGTCCTGCAGCCAGTGGAGGGGGATGGCTGCAGGCGGGGACTGTCGGGGGCCTGTGGAGAGGGGGTGCCATGGCCTGCCACTGCCGTGGCTTGCCGCTGCCGTTGCATGCCGCTGCCATGGCCTACCGCTGCCATGGCCTGCCATTACCGCTCCCACTGGCTTCAGGTAGGGGCCGGTGGGGAGCATCCTGCAGCTGGGGACTGGGACGGCTTCCTTCCACATTCCAAAGACGTACGGGTTTGTAGGTTAATTGACTTCTTTTTTTTTTTTTTTTTGAAAATATTTTTTATTGGAGATAAGAACACAACATATTAACATCATTACCAGTCTTACATTTTTAAATTGATAATATTGTCAATTATTATTACATTGTCTCCAATACCTTTTGCCTTTTTTGTTTTTTAAAACTAAAAAGATAGATGAAGTAAAGAAAGAAAAGAGAGAGAAGAAAAGAGAGAGAAAGAAAAAAAACAAAAAAAAAACAACAAAAAAAAGAAAACAGAAAAGAAAAAGATAGTTAAAGAAGAATGGAAAAATTTATTAAAATAAAAAACTTTGTTCGAGATATATTCGTACATTTCAGAGTATAACATTTCATCCATTCTTTAGCCCGAGTGTTAGTCAGGTTCCTGTGCTGAACCATTCTGACCCTTTAAACAATCAATAAAGTGAGACCATGTTCCAACGAATAATTCCTGTTTGTCCAACAGGGAAAATCTGATTCTTTCCACGTTAAGGTCTCCGTCATTTCTATAATCCACATTTTGATTGTGGGGGGTTATAGGGCCTTTCCAAAATTTTAGAATTAATTTTTTTCCCGTTATTATACTATAATCAATAAAGTTTCTTTGTGTTGTTGTAAATGTTTGATTTAATTCTAATGTTCCGAGTATTATTAATTTTGGATCCGGGTCCAATTGTGTGCTGGTCACTTTAGATATTATACTGAAAATATTTACCCAGAATTTTTTTATTTTTATACAGTTTGCAAACATATGAGATAAGTTAGCTTCTAAATGTTGACATTTATCACATATAGGTGAGATATGTTGAAAGATTTTATGTAATTTGTTTTTGAATAATGTAACCTATGTATTACTTTAAATTGTACTAAAGAATGTCTGGCATTTAATGAACATTGATGTATGTGTTGTAAACTTTCTTCGCAAGTATCTTTCGTTATTATTTGATTGAATTCTTTTTCCCATGTTTGTCTGTGTATGTCCGTCGATGGAATGTCACTGTCTAATAAAATATTATATATATAAGATATTAATTTTTCTGTATTAGGATGTTTATTCCAACATTCATCAAGAATTTCTAAATTTCTAATTCGAAAATTTTGAGTATTCGATTTTACTTCGGAGTCACGTGAGTGACTACGTGAAGACCCCGTCCAGCACGCATGCGCGACATTAGCGTTCACGCAGTGCAACAGCGACGACCGGGAGTACAGGCGCTCCCGCTACACGTCGGTGGAAAAATAAACAGCGGACCATCAGGTAAGTCTTACACTGAGGTCGTAATCCGCAAGCTGTGCTCTGCTCTCTATTCCAGAGGAACTGGGAACATGAGCAGCACGGCAAAGGAGAAAACCGCCCCCCGTTCGACTCCAACAGAACGGGAGTGTTCCATCAGTGGGGGGCGAGAGGCGGCACCTGGACCGCATATGCGGCGGTCCACCCTCATCGAGACCGAGCCGAGCCCAGTTCCGCTAGCGCAGCCTGATGAGCGGCAGCGGGCTGGAGGAAAAGTTTAAAAAAAAAAAAAAAACGGCCGGTTATGAGGAGGGTTCCGCCTTAGAGCGGCAGAGCTAGCCGCCTGAGCCGAATGGAAAGGCTCATGGAGCAACTGCTCCAGCGAGACTTGCTTCAGGAGCTAGAGCAGTCTCGCCAGGGGGATCAGGCACTCCCACAGCAGTGCTCTATAAATGCACTGGCCATCGCTTTCCCCTCAAAGCAGGGCAGCGTTGGCGACCAGGGCTGGGCTGGTCAGGAAGAGGGGTCATTGGCTGAAGATGTCGGGAGTACGCTTGGGGTACAGGATCAGAAGAGCTGCTGGGTGTGGAGATTCGCGACGTGGTTTCACCACGAGCAGGGCAGCCATTGGAGCCAAAACTGGCGGCCAGCATCAACCACCTGTCCCTCAAACCCCTACAAGACAGGTACTTAATGAGGCACTAGAGCTGGAAAACTGCAGTTCGCTCAATGTACCGGCTGTTAACAGCCAAATCTGGGGGGGGGGGACAGAGTATCCGGAACCAGGAGCTAAAATCCTCAAGCTCCTGACGACAGGGATAACAGCCTATGCTCGTTCCGTGGATGGGGTGGATATGACCACAAACCAGCAAGACACTCTGGCTCTGCTGTGCTACACCCAATATGAGATAAATAACCTCCGCAAGGAGAGAATAAGACCTGCCCTCAATCCCAGGTTTGCAGGACTGTGTAAAACACCGGCCTCAGAGCCGCAGATCCTGTTATTTGGAAGGACAAGTGAAAGACCTGAGGAGGAGTCCAAAGCATTTGGCCTCATGAGGGCAGGCCCCGGAACGAGCAGACCCACACAAAAAACCAGACGGCAGTACCCCACCGCGTCCACCAGTCAAGGTCAAATTTATGTAACTGGTGAAAGCTCGGGGTCCGCATACTATCCCCGAAAGCCTTTTTAGGCCAGGGCCCAGAGCGGACCCCATGGAAAATGCGCCACCCCCAATCAGCAGTACATCAGCAGTACATCCAGCAGTATAACGACGGATGAACAAATGGAAGAAAGGAACACTACCATAACTATGGAGGTAGGTGGGTCTGGTTCCTACCAGCATGTAAATGGGGAACTGTACTAACAGGAGGTGTCTCACGAATGATAGTTATATACTTAACAGTATTCGGGATACAAAATAGAGTTCATTCACGAAAACATGCCACCAGTTCAGCACGTACCCAAAGGGTCTTTACCCTCTCAGTCAAAGAGAACTAGAGCTCAAGCAGAACTGTGAGGTTACTTACAAAGGGTGTCATTGAGAAATCCAAACATGATCCTTTGGAATTTGTCTCAAATATATTTACCAAAAGTAAAAAAGATGGTGGATGTCGCATCATCATTGACTTAACCTCACTAAATACCTTTGTTAAGTATGTACATTTCAAAATGGAAACATTTGTAACTGCTAAACAACTGATTTACAAAGGATACTTTATGGCAAGCATTGATTTAAAAGATGCCTACTATTCAGTACCCATTCACAAGGGTCATCGCAGATACCTGAAAATTTACCTGGATGGGGCAACTATGGCAGTATAAAGTATTGCCTAATGGGTTGACATCAGCCTTAGACATATTGTCATGGCGTATCTTGATGATATCCTAATAGTTGGCAAAACCATGGAATTGGCTAAATCAGCTGTATTAGCTACCAAATAATTGTTTGAAACCCTGGTTTGTCATACATCCAGATAAATCTAAGTTGACGCCATCCACAACTATGGACTATCTGGGATTCAATTAACTCAATCCACATGTCTGTAACGTTGCCAAAAGGTAAAGCAGCAGAATTGGCACAGATGTGCAACAATTTAATGGTAAGCAATCGACCAACCATCCGACAAGTGGCAAGAGTAATTGGCAAAATGGTAGCAGCATTTTCAGCTACACAATTTGGATTCCTGCACTATCAGCACCTACAAAGGCAAAAGTACAGGCGTTGAAACGACATGCAGGTCACTTTGACAGATCCATGAAACTACCCATTGAAGCAATATCAGAGTTACAATGGTGGATATAACACATTTGGCATAGTTCCAGCCCTATCATCATCAATAACCCAACGTTAACTATACAAACAGATGCCAGTGCTCAAGGCTGGGGAGCAACTAATACCAAATCCAGCACAGGTGGTAGATGGACTAACCTAGACTCGTCTTTACTACAAACACTGGGCATAAATTATTTGGAAATGTTGGGTGCGTTTTATGGTTTTAAAGCATATTCTAGGAATATGCACAACTTGCATGTTCATTTACAAATTGATAATATCACGGTGGTGGCCTATATTAACCATATGACCGGAATAAAATCGATATCATGTGACAATTGGGTCAACACAATCTGGTAATGGTGGGTCGATAGACATATTTGGCTATCAGCAACTTACCTACCAGGTAAGCTAAATACAGTGCCAGGTCACGCAAATTCAATGATAAACACCGAATGGATGTTAAATCCTAGAGCTTTTGCTAAAATTACAAACCAATATGGCACACCAGATATCGATCTCTTTGCATCCAGACTAAATCACCACGTACCAATGTATGTCCTTGGGAACCACACCCTGAGGCAGCAGCGATAGATGCATTCACGCTGAACTGGGGGACCGATTTCTTCTATGCTTTTTTCCCCTTCTGCCTTAATCTGTAGGGTACTACGCAAAATACAGATGGACTCTGCTTCAGGTATTTTGATAGTACCAACTGGCCTACACAGCCATGGTTCCCAGTGGTCCTCGACATGGTCATCGAAACTCTATGACTTTTCCCAGTAGCCAGACCTATTGACGCACCCTGTATCAGGCATAAGTCATCCATGCCATGCCAAAATTAACCTACTGGGTTGCAGATTATCAAAAGACCACTGCTGGGACTGGGATTGTCTGACAGGACCATCAACATGATGACACCGTATGTCCACCAGGAAACAATACCTATCGAGCATCAGGAAGTGGAAAGATACTGCTCGACTACTGGACAACGTACTCATCTGCAACCATAACCAATGTACTGAGTTCCTGGGGGGCCTTCACCATAATGAAGGATTGAGCTACAGCGCCATCAATACTGCCAGACGTGCGCTGTCAGCCTACTTAAAACAGGTGCCAGGACAACAGGCCATAGGGTCTCACCCGCTGGTGATCAAACTCAATGAGGAGTATCGTCAACTCCAACCCTCTTATACCTAGGTATACACAAATCTGGGATGTCAGTGTGGTCCTGACATACCTAAGGGGATGGTCCCCAGCCAGGTCTCTCACCCTGGAAAAGCTAACCCTGAAAACGGTCATGCTGATGCTACTAGTCTCAGCACAAAGAGTCCAGTCCCTCCACTTACTGCGACTGGACAACATGGTTATAACACCAGACCGGTCTCATTCACCATTCAGGAGCTGCTAAAGAAGAGCAAGCAAGGAACTTGAGTCCTAGTTATGGATTTCCGGGCATACCCACCTGACCTACGGTTGTGTGTCATGACTTACTTATTCACTTACAACAACACAACAAGAGATTCTCGAGGGAGAAAGGAAATAAATAAATAAATAAATAATAAATAAAAAAGCCTTATGGGTCAGCCACAAGAAACCTCATGGTTGGGTGTCGAGCCAAACCATCTCGAGATGGCTCAAGCAGGTACTGGGAGCTGCTGGAGTAGATACTGATGTATATACATCTCACTCCACCAGGGCAGCATCCACTTCGGCGGCTAAAAGAATGAACATGGAGAAAACGTATCCAAACGTTCTACCACAAGCCGCTAGCAGAACCTGTGTTATTTGCAGAAAGAGTTTTAAAATCTGCAAAAATATATAATTTAAGCCCGGGGGAGCATTTTGTCTTTTGTTATTGTTTAATAGATACATTATGTTTACAAACAGATTATGGTTGATTACGATAACATACTTCCTCCCTTGAATGACTTCGGCAGCGAGTGAAGTATGAACTGTTACACGGTTTGAAATCACAGAGCTTTAAAATCTTCACGTAGTCACTCACGTGACTCCGAAGTAAAATAGTAAGATTAAACGAGAACTTACCAGTTTGAAGTTTGATCTGTATTTTATGAGGAGTTACGATGAGGGATTACGTGCCCTCCGCTCCCACCCTCAAATATATAGATCAACAGGTATCTTAGTTCTCCTTTTCTTTACTATGTTTATTTCAATTATTGTGTTTCCTGTGATTCCACACCGCTGCTTTGAAGAATGTCGCGCATGCGTGCTGGACGGGGTCTTCACGTAATCCCTCATCGTAACTCCTCATAAAATACAGATTAAACTTCAAACTGGTAAGTTCTCGTTTAATCTTACTATTTTACATAATCTCTGAGTTGAAGATATCTGAAAAAATCATTTCCTCGAAGTCCATAAGTCTGTTGCAACTCCTGAAATGTAAGAAAAGTGCCTTCCTTGTAAAGTTGTCCCATATTTTTAATTCCATAATTCTTCCATTGTGTAAAACCCCTGTCCAACCATGAGGGCTTAAACAAAGGGTTATTCACAATTGGAAGAAAAAGTGATAAATTATCTAATTTTAATGTCTTTTTTAATTGTTTCCAAATTCGTATAGCACTAAATATTATAGGGTTTTCCATATAATTTTTTTTGTTTAATTTAGACGTAGCAAGTAATATCGAGCTGATATCAAAAGGTAAACAATCTTCCTTTTCCATTTTTAACCAATCTGGTTGTTGATCTATTTCTTCCAACCAGAAATTCATATTTTTAATATTAACTGCCCAAAAATTAAACAGAAAGTTTGGTAAAACCAAGCCTCCATTTATTTTTGATTTACACAAATGTCTTTTGTTTATCCTATGATTCTTATAATCCCAGATAAAATCATTAACAATGGAATCCAATTTTTTTTTAAAGTTTTTTGACAAATATATCGGAATTGTCTGAAAAAGGTATAATATTTGCGGTAAAAAAATCATTTTTATGGCATTAATTTTGCCAACCATTGAGATAGGAAGTGTTTTCCAATATTGAATATTCTTATGTAGTTTGTTCAGTAATGGGGGAAAATTTGCTTTAAATAATGATGTATATATCTTAGTTACATAAATGCCTAGGTATTTGAATTTTTCGTTTACTATTTTAAATGGAAATTGTTGTATTATCTGTTTGTTGTGTTCCCTTATTGGCATAATTTCACTTTTATTCCAATTTATTCTGTATCCTGAGAGTGAACCAAATTGGGTTAATAGCTTTAATAAGTTTGGAATATTAATTTCTGGTTTTGTAATGTAAATTAGTACATCATCTGCGTATAGAGAAATTTTATTCACTATTCAAAGGATTGTGTTATACCCATGTATTTCCGGATGACCCCTAACTCTTTCTGCGAGTGGCTCAATAGCAAGCGCAAATAATAATGGAGATAACGGGCATCCTTGTCTACAACCTCTAGATAGGCTGAATTTAGATGACAACCTTTGGTTTGTTAATATTCTAGCCGTAGGTTTTGTATATAACAGTTTTATCCATGTGCAGAATTTCTCCCCTAGCTGCATATTTTCCATCACCGAAAATAAATAGGACCATTCAACCTGATCAAAAGCTTTTTCAGCGTCAAGTGAGATTATTGCTAGATCTTCATTAATAATTCTCTTAGAATATATAATATTAAATAATCTTCTTAGATTATAATATGAGTACCGTTTCTGAATAAAGCCTGTTTGGTCAGGGTGTATTAATTTATTCATCACTGTACTTAATCTATGCGCTAGTATTTTAGTTAATATTTTCTGATCTGTATTTAAAAGTGCAATTGCTCTATATGATCCCAGATCTTCCGGATCTTTATCAACTTTAGGAATAAGTGTTATTATAGATTCATTTAAAGTATCTGGAAGTTTCTGTTGAGTATAGATATGCTCATACAGCCTTTGTAAACGTGGGAAGAGCAAGTCATAATTTTTTTTATAGAATTCAGAGCCTAAACCATCTGGTCCTACTGCTTTACCATTTTTTAAAGAGCCAATAGACTCTTCAATATCCTTTATCGTAATCTCCCTTTCTAATAATTCTCTATCGTTTGAATCTAAACCTTTTAAATTACATTTTAGTAAAAAATCTGCTATTCCTTATGGTTGTACTACAATTTTAGTTGAATAAAGATTATGATAGTATTGGAGAAATCTCTCGTTTATATCCTTGGGCATTTTTAATAATTCTCCTGTATCTGTTCTAATTTTATGAATTATTTTTTCCCCTTCCATTTTTCATAATTGACGTGCTAATAGTTTTTGTGGTTTGTCTCCAAACTCGAAATGTAATTGTTTGGTTTTTTGATAAAGTTTTATTACTTGTTCTGAATACATTTTGTTTAATATATATTTCAGTACAGCAATTTTATTATGTTTTAAAATAGATGGCATTCTCGCATTTTCTATATCTAATTGCTTGATTTCCCTTTCCAACGTTTGTTGTTTAATCCTGTTCTCTTTATTATAAAATACTTGGGCAGAAATTAATGCACCTCGAACAAACGCTTTAAACGTTTCCCACATAAGAGAAGTAGGTGTGTCAGGGTTGTCATTTACCTCAAAAAATATTTGAATCTGTTTAATAAGATATTCCTGGCATGATCTTTCGTTCAAAATTTGTGGGTTAAATCTCCAATATGTTTGTTTCTCGGACATTCCATTTAATTTAATCATGAACGTTACAGGTGCGTGATCTGAGATTATAATATTATGGTATTTTGAGTTGTAAGTAAATGGGATAAACGTGGAGTCAACTAAAAAATAATCTATTCTTGAGTATGTTTTATGTACTGGTGAGTAAAATGAATATTCCCGTCCGGTTGGATTTTCAATTCTCCAGACATCCTTAATATTAGTGGTATTAATAAATGAATTTAAAAATACACTTGATTGAGATTTTACTTTTTTTTGCCTTGATGATCTATCTAAGTATGAATCTAATGTGCAATTGAAGTCTCCTCCAATTATTAATTTATATTGTGTAAATTCAGGAATTATATTAAATGTTTTATTAAAAATCATAGGGTTATCAAAATTAGGCCCATATACATTAAGAAGAATCACTTTTTCTCCATTTAACTCTCCAACTAATATAATATATCTACCATCAATATCCGCTATTGTTGATGAATGCGTAAAAGGTATTCCTTTACGAATTAATATTGCAACTCCTCTGGACTTATGGGAAAAAGAGGAATGATATGATTCAGCGATCCACTTAGCTTTAAGTCTATGTTGAGATTCCTTTTTAAGGTGTGTTTCTTGAAGGAATATTATATCTGTTTTGATTGAATTTAGATGTGCCAAAACTTTACCTCTCTTAATTGGTTCATTGATTCCCTTAACATTCCAACTACAAAATGTTATTCCCTCACCCCCTCTTGTCATATTAACATCTTGCATATTGTTTCTAAGGTGGTCTATAACCGAGCAGAAGGTGCAACACATAAAACCTGACCCTGCTCCCGAACCTCAAATAGATGAATTTTAAATAATATACATCGCTCTTCCGAACACATCTCCTTGAATTAGTCTTGTTGTTCCATTCAAACATTAAGTTATAAAAATATTTAAAGTGAAAAAGTGATAGAATTGGTTAGTATAGGGTGAAAGAAAAAAAACTACATCTACAATTAGTGTAGTTAGCGATAGCCACACTAACGTGGCTAGAATTCTAAAGACTTCCGTAGCCTTTGTAAAAAAAAAGTCCCAGCTCTGTGCCCGAGAAAAAAAAAAGAATATTTCTGACAATCAATTAACTTCTTTGGGAGTAGCAAACATATATATATATACACATACATACACACACACATACATACATATATATATATATATATATATATATATATATATATATATATATATATATATATACCCATATGCATACATATATACGCACATATCCCTGCAGAAAAGTCCAAAAACAGCATAAATTCACAACGTTATTATTCTCTACATACCGTATTAATATCTTCGCTAAATCTATAAATTTAATTTTAAATTGAAAAATAAAGAGAAAAACCGTCAAACCTTATTATGACGTAGGCTGAATTACCTGTTGCACATATTCCTATAGAATATAAGTATGTAACTCATTTCTACGTTAACCAGAGACTGTTAGTTATTAATCATTGTTATCAATCATACCCAGTATTAAATTTTTATGAGTAATATAAATGTTAATAATTTTAGTAGTAATATAGATATTTAATAAGTATTAGTAGTTACATATATAGTTAGATATGAATATACTAAATAGTAATAGTGATTAATAACGTTTGGTCATAACTATGATATTATTGTACTTAGAGTTTATACTAAAAATAAAAAAAGATAAAAAAAATTAAAAACCGCAGTTTTCTCCAATGTCCACCGTCCATTTCAGTTTTCGAATGTCCTTAAAGCTCGTAAAAGAACTTTAAAGGTCCTTTTAAATCTGGCGATGTCCCGTTAATCCTTGACTCCTGAGGAGTAATGTAAATTCTTCAGTCTGTGGTCACGTTCTCGATTTCTTTGGCAAATTCCAGTGCTTTTTCGTGGTCTGTAAAAAATTGCTCCTTCTGCTTGTAGGTGACTCTTAGTCTTGCGGGGTAAAGCAAGCCGTATCTCAAATCAGGTACCTTCTTCAGTATTCTTTTTGTCTCAGTGAACAGCGCTCTTTTCTTGAAGACCTCTGCCGGATAATCTCGGTAAATACTGAACCTCGCACTTTCAAAATAGAGTTGTCCGCTTCGGACGATTTTCTTCATTATCTCGTCAAATTCATGATCAATTTGCACCTTTACTATAATTTTTCTTGGATGGGCATCATCTTGTGTTCGACGCCCCTGCGCTCTATGTGCTCGACCGAGTGAAGGTTTTTGATCCAATTTTAAGGCTTTTTGTAGTAGGTCTGCCACAAAATCCCGAGGGCCCATTTCCCTCTCACTTCCTTCTTTCACCCCTACAATTCTTAAATTCTTGCGTCTTTGACGCCCCTCCAAATCGGTACACTTATCACTTAATTTGATCACCATACCGGAGAGGCGTTGGTTTTCAATAAGGAGTCGATTTACAGTTTCCTCACTTGTCGCCGCCCATTACTCAAGTTCAGTTATCGCTGTTCTATGTTGATCAAGTGCTTGATGAATGGGGACCACCTCCCTATTAACGCTCGATTCCACCGAAACGAGCCTGGCTTCCTGCACTTCCATCTGTTCCTTGGCCTCATCGTCCCTCGACCTCTTCCAGACTTCCAGTATTTCTTGAACGGTAGAATCCATTTCTGCTTTAAAATATTCCTTGAAAGAGTTAAGTTCCTCTTTAAAATTCAATTTCAAATTTCCTTCGAAGGTTTTCAACTGTAGTTGAATCTGTTTAATTTCAACAGCGAGAAAAGTTTTAAGATCTTCAATTTCAGACTTTTTCTGCTTTGATTTCTTCGTTGGGTCTTCCTGGGCCGTCATTGTAACTGAGACCGAGGCCTCAGTTAGGCCTACCTCTTCCATCGGTAGTTTCCCTTTAACGGATTTTTTTGGCACACGGGGGGGGGGTATGTTGCATCGACATACCGTCAAAGTCACGCGCTTGATGACATCACGCGGCAGGCAGCCGTTCAGATCGCGATCGCTGCAGGTAAGACCCGATTTTCTCCCGTTTTCAGATTCTTCGGCACGGAGCTAGTTGGCACTGGACTCAAGCCGCCATAGCGCCACCGGAAGTCAGCAGCTTGCCGCTGCCATTGCATGCCGCTGCCATGGCCTACCGCTGCCATGGCCAGCCATTACCGCTCCCCACCGGCTTCAGGTAGGGGCCGGTGGGGAGCGTCCTGCAGCTGGGGACTGGGACGGCTTCCTTCCACATTCCAAAGACGTACGGGTTTGTAGGTTAATTGACTTCTATAAATCATCCCTCGTGTGTACAATAGAACAAGCCCTTTGGCACTCTCCTAGTGGCAGCATGCTGTAAAGGTTGTAACTTTGTTTGCTCCCTTAACTTTTAACTTCTTGCTTACCACTCTTTCAATGTTACATGTTATTACTTGATTTCAAGACACGGTCTAACCTTTCTTAAAGTGTTGATAACACTTTTATACGCTTCAATCGTGTAAAGGATGGAGACAAGAGGAAAAAAAAGCTTCTCCAAGGAAGGAGCGTGGGGAAGGCGTTGCTTCCGACTGGTATCTTAGAAGCAATATCAAAAATGAATGGAGAAATTAACACAAGATTCTGCAGTTTGGAAGAAATTATGTAAGGAATTTTGAGCAAATTGACGGAAGTTCAAGACAAGCTGACTATGTTACAAGATGAATCTCGTGAACAGAAGGAACAAATTAATAACTTGCGAACCTTGGGCCAGGAAAGAGATTTGAAGATTGAAATACTGGAACGGAAAATGAATGAAAATATTCGGGCACTCGCGCAATACAAGATTAAAATAGATCTGGAAAACAGAAGCCGTCGACTGAATATGCGAATTGTTGGTTTGCCTGAAGGTCAAGAAGGGGATAATGTTATAAAATATGCCTCTAAAATGATAAAGGAGACTTTCAACATGAAGCACTATGAAAATCTTCCAATTTTGGATAACGCACACAGGATCGGGAAGAAACCTGGTCTCCAAGATAAACTGAGACATTTGATCGTTCGGTTTCACTTTTTGCAGATGAAGGAGAATATCCACCGAGCAGCAAAAAAAGTTGGGCATGGTTGAATATGAAGGATGCAAGTTTTGGTTTGTTCCTGATTACAGTCGTGAGCTTATGGGATTGAGAATGCCTTTCCATAATGTAATGTCTGAGCTGTTTAAGAAACAGCTGCGCCCCGCCTTGCTCTATTCAGCTAGACTGCGTATACGACTCCTTAATGGTAACAACCGATTTTTTAACAATCCGCAAGAAGCTTCCAGCTTTCTGGAGGCTTATGGGGCTGAAGCCGCGACGAGGAGTTACTGATAGTCGACTAAGTTACAATTGGAGATTTATTGTTCCTATTTTGACAATATATCATTTTGTAAATGATTTAGAATTTGGATGAGTTAATCTTTAATTACTTTTTAGAATTTTAGTATGATGGTATCAAACCATAACTTTTACGTTCTCTAAGATACTGTTAATTTAATGTAATGGTATTATATATTAACTTTTAAGATCTTCTTTGTTAGCTCTTCTACTTTTAAAATGTCCATCGAAGGATTTTTTTCCCTGTCTTTATTTTTTTTTTATTTTTATTTTTTTATTATTATTTTTTAAAATATTTTAATTTTTTGTTAGAGATATCTGCATATCATAGTCCAACCCATTACAAACTTTGTATAACGATTACATATTAAGTATCCAGCGTTCCGGATACCCAGTTACCAAAGTAATAAAGGTCCTCCTTTATCGGTTACATATTATATAGCAATGTTACAAAATTTTGAGATTTTAAAAATAAAGTCTGCAATTTATCCCATCAGATAAAGCATAAAAATAAGTTTAATTTGACACCTAATTCACTTTAATATCTTCAGTATTAAAAAAGTAATGGCCATTTTCATACTCGGAAATTAGCATCTTGTTGCCTATTGCTTTTCCATTGACTCAACACAAAAGCTGTGATCGAGGACAGTCAAAACCCCATAACTTTCTTAAAAATTAAGAGAACTGAAATACATTTTCAGTTATTATAGATTGAAGCATTCTGAAACAAATATGAAACAATCTAACTTAGAAGACATGAAATTAAAGCATATAATTAGTTAGTTACCTAATTGTAGCTAATTACAAAATTCAATTACTAGATCTAAACATCTATCAATTTCTTAAGAATAGATGAACATTTTTAAAAAGCCTAAGTGTCCAAATAACATTCACACAAGAATTCACAATATAACATAATTTTTAAATCTCATTGTCATGAATTTACAGGCCAAATGGAAGGAATTGAATGTTTAATACCTGCAAATTAATGGGCATTTATATCATCTTGCGAGTGAGGTTTTCTGGAACGCGATCATTTGGAACGTTGATTTGCGGTGAATTTAACCCCGTTTCGGCATGAAACATTCTGCCGTTAGTTCGGGGAATAAAATCACCGTTTCGCATGAAAAAATATTAATTAAAGGCTTCTTAAGAAGCACTTTTATACATTAAAATAAACCACTTTCGTTTACCTGTCCCGTGTGTGAAATCTGTCCCCGTTGTCGGCGTTGACGGCTTCAGAAGCTGATTTTAAAATGACTCCAGCACTGACATTGTCGATTTAATAAAAATAAAAAATACACAAAACGCCCCTAGGAACGATTTTTCAGCAAACGCTTGTACTCCAACGAAATATAATACAGGACAAGGGAGGAGTAACCCGCGTTTCAAACCCGCCCCCCCCCTTAAAGGCGCCAAAATCGCGCACACGGCAAGTGACAGAATTACAGCGCCGCTGAAGGTAAGTATTGTAACATATCTACATATTAACGTTGCCTCTAATTATTTATTTATATTTATAGATAATAAAAATAAAGAAATAAAGAAAAGAAATTAGAAAAGTAAGATAAACTATCAATAATACAACTTAGGAGATAGGTCCATAGGTCAGAAAACGTAACTATTCATCTAGTCCTGGGTTCAGGTTTCAGTCAGGCCTCCGCGCCGACCCAGTCTACCCCTTCAGATAATCTATAAATGGAGACCATATTTTAGTAAATAATTCTGGTTTGTCAATTAAGACATATCTAATTTTTTCCAAATGTAAGGTCTCCGACATCTCCATAATCCACATCTTAATTGTGGGGGTTGCAGGATTTTTCCAAAATTTAATATTAATTTTTTCCCAATTATTATACTGTAGTCAAGGAAATGTCTTTGGTTTGTTGTAAGTTTTAGATATTGTTCTCTTATGCCCTGTCTTTAGACAAACAAAGTGAAGCAGTTCTTGTTTTTCATATTTTGACCTTGGATAAATAATTTGAAGTAGCTCTTGTTTTTCCACAGTTAACATGCACTTTTTAACCATAACATTAATTTGTTTTGGCTATTGAGTGGTAAATATGCCTTATTTTTACGTTGGGAGCTGTCATTAGGAGAGATGGGGGTAGGGGAGGGATTAGGTAGCTTAGTGACTGTCTACTGGTCAGTTTCGGGCTTTGCATGGGTGGGGGGGTGGGGACTTTTGTTTTTAGTTTAGTTTTTTTCTATCTGGGCAGAATTTGAATGACAAAAATGGCTGAAATGTCGTCACTTCTGGCTCTGCCTTAGATTCTTTTCCTTCCAGTATCATGAACTGCTTTGCTCTACGAAATTAACCCTTTACATTCTGTAAATGATTATTGTTACACAGGTCTGGATTTTAAACTCATCTTTAATTGTAACACATAGTATAGCAGTACAGCAATTAGTTGTTAGTTCATCACTACCGCTTCCAAGACTACTTAATGTAGGAAGTGGGTGTTAATATAAAGCATACAGTAAGGTGGGGTTAACTCTACTATGATTGGTTCACATGCAATAACCAATCTACATCCTTCCCCGTAAAGAGCTAATATAGTTAAGCACCGGTAAGACGCGCAAATTTAAACATACTAGCCGTATCTTTCAGCTGGTCTACTAATACGACCCGAACGAGTACGGACCAACCCCTCTCCCTCCGTACCAGAAAAATTAGTGGGGGAGGGAGACAGTGAACCTGGAAGGGAAAAAGCAGCTGGGGACACTTTAGGCGACCGGTAGGGTGAGCTTGCGGGAGAGGTAGTGTTGTTGTTAGACGGGGTCGCCTGTCGTGGCGGAAACGGGACATGCTTGGACTAGTGACAGCAACAGCAGCAGACGTTTTGAACAGCAGAGGTGGAGCAAAAGGATCGGCTGGTGGTGGACGAGGTTCTTTTACAAGCAGCAAGTGTTGGTGGCTCTGTCTGTACAGGGCACCATCGACATTGACAAGGTAGGAGCGGGGTTCCCTAGATGGGCTGACAACGAAACCTAGACGGGAATGTCCCACAGTAGTCTGCAAACGGACTACATGACCCTGCAGTGGAGGCTTCAGTGGTTTACTGGACTTGTCATAGGATCGTTTCTGGATGTTGTGTTTCTCCTGGATGCGCTTCTGGTTTAAACACCTGTGGCACCAGCTGGGCAATTGGTATCGGAGGTCGTGTTGTCTGAGACATCAGGCGTTGGCCTGGCGAGCCTAGGACCCCGAGTCTGGAGATGTTTCTGAGGTTTAAAAGGTCAATATACACATCAACTCGGCCAGCGAGGTTTTTCAAAGAACTATGGAACAACTGTTCGAAGGACTCCTGTGTGCCATCATCGTAGATGACATCCTGGTTTATGGCAAGGATATAGCGGAGCACGACAACAACCTCAAGCTTATTCTGGACAGGGCACATGAAATCAACCTAAAATTCAACCAGAAGTAAATGCAAGTTCCGGGTTCCAGAGGTTCTATGTCGGGCACGTGTTCATTTCTGATAGTCTTAAGCCCGACCCGAAGAACTAAGTTCACCACTGAGACAACTCACCTGCAAGGACGCTGAGTGGACCTGGTACCAGCAGCATCAACAGGTGTTCGATTTTTTTTTAATCCAGCTGGCCAGCGCTCCCACCCTGACATACTTTGATCTGAAACGTCCTGTCATGATAACCTGCGATGCCTCAAAATACAGGCTGGGCGCAGCCTGCCTTCAAACATCTGCCGATGGGACAGTACTACCTGTATCTTATGCCTCCCGCACCATGACGGACACCGAACAGCGCTATGCCCAGATCGAGAAAGAGCTGCTAGCTGTGGTACAATCCCACTTCTGACACCATGTAAATGATTATTGTTACACAGGTCTGAAGTTTAAAGTCATCTTTAATTGTAACACATAGTATAGTGGTACAGCAGGTTGTTAGTTGTTAGTTCATCACTACCGCTTCCAAGACTACTTAATGTAGGAAGTGGGTGTTAATATAAAGGTGAGGTTTTTTTGTTGTTGTTTTTTTTAATTTTTATTTTATTAGAAGTAAGTACAATTGTATACAATCATATTTTCATAATACCTTTTATGTACAGCTTCTTATTTAAATTTTTTTTTGAAATAAAGAAGAAAAAGAAAAAAGTTAGATAATGAAAAATAGAAAAATGTGAGATATATAGTGTGTGAAAAAGAAAAATAAAGAATGAAATAAGAAAGTTGAGACATAGAAAATAGAAGAAAAAGAATAAAAGAAAAGAAGAGAAGAAAAGAAAATAGAAGGAGATCATTGATAATCTTGACCATCCGCAGTCACGGATTAGCTTTTACACCTGTTTTGCACCATACGTTTCCAAAAAGACGACAAATGGAGACCAACTCTTTATGAATTGGTCAAATTTATCTATTAGGAGGAATCGCATTTCCTCAAGATGTGCGGTATCCAACATACTTGCAATCCACATTTTGAGCGTTGGTATTGGTGTATTTTTCCAAAATTTCAATATTAATTTTTTTGCTATTATTAAACCATAATTTAAAATTGACTTTTGAGATGAGCTCAATTTATTCCCGTCTTCCAGTACCCCAAATATAATCAATTCATTATTGGGTTCCATTTTTGTCTTAAATAGTTTTGTAAATATTTTGAAAATATCACTCCAAAATCCATGAAGTTTTATACAAGAAACAAAAGAGTGTGTTATAGTTGCTTCTTGGGTTAAACATTTATCGCAAATGGGCGATATATTTGGATAAAATTTATTTAATCTTGTTTTTGAGTAATATAATCTATGTAAAATTTTAAATTGGATTAGATTATGTCTTGCGTTAATCGAACACTTGTGAATGTATGTCAAATACTTTTCCCATGTAGCCTTCGTAATTTTTATCAATAATTCCCGTTCCCACTCTTCTCTAATTACCTCGGTCACAGGTAAATCTATATTTAAGATACTATTATATAAATATGCTATTAATTTTTGTGTATCAGCTTTTATATTCATTACTTCTTCTAGTAAATCAGGAGTTATTTTTTGATATCCCTGTATGTATGTCTTCAAAAAATTACAAATCTGAAAATATTTAAAATAATGAGTGTTTTTCAGTTTAAATTTTAATTGTAATTGTTGAAATGATAATAAATCTCCCATTTCATACATATCCCCGATCCTTTTAATTCCTAAACTTTCCCATTGATTATATATTTTATCCATCATAGATGGTTTAAATAAAGGATTATTCGCTATCAGTGTTAACAATGATAGGTTTCTTAATTTTAAGGATAGTTTTATTTGTTTCCATATTCTTATTGTATCTTGTATAATTGGTTTTTTCTTATATATTGTATTGTTCATTTTTTTCAGGGAGAAGAGGATTGTTCCTATATTACAAGGATAACAATCCTCTTTCTCCATTTTTATCCATTCTGTCTGTTGAGTTGAACTATCCAACCAGTAAATTATATTCTTAATATGTATTGCCCAATAGTAATACAAAAAATTAGGGAGTGAAAGTCCCCCGACATCTTTTGGTTTACATAAGTGTTCTTTTTTAATTCTATGTGATTTGTAATCCCAAACAAAATTAGTAATATTAGCGTTCAGTTTAGAAAAAAAATATTTTGGTACATATACTGGTATAGATTGAAATAGGTATAATAACTGTGGTAAGAAGCTCATTTTAATAGCATTTATTCTGCCTATTAATGATAAAGGGAGTGTTTTCCAAAATTTTATCATTATATTAAGTTTATTTATTAAGGGTATAAAATTAGCATTGAATAAAGCTTTATTTTTCTAGTAATCTGTATACCCAGATATTTGAATTTTTCTGTTGCTATTTTAAAGGGGAATTTCAATAAGTGTGTGGATTCTTGAGGTTTTAACATCATAATTTCACTTTTGTTCCAGTTTATTCTATATCCTGAAAAGGACCCAAATTCCTCTATTAAATTTAATAAATTTGGTATGCTTGTTTGTGAATTTGTTATATATAACAAAATATCATCTGCATACAATGACATTTTATTATTTGAGTCCCTAGTATTATAACCCTGAATATTCGGATGGCTTCTTATACTTTCAGCCAGAGGTTCTATCATAAGGGCAAATAGCAGGGGTGATAAAGCACATCCCTGCCTATTACCCCTTGATAATTGAAATTTTTGAGATAACATGCTGTTAGTTAATATTCTTGCCATCGGTTTATCATATAATAATTTCACCCATGCAATAAAATTCTCTCCCATATTAAATTTTTGTAATACTATGTATAAATACTGCCATTCTACCTGATCAAATGCTTTCTCTGCGTCCAAAGAAATAATTGCTAAGTCTTTTTCTTCCTTTTTATGTGAGTACATTATATTAAACAGGCGTCTCAAATTATTAAATGAATATCTTTTGGGTATAAACCCCGTTTGATCAGGGTTTATCAATTTACTAATATATTTGCTTAGTCTTCTAGCTAAAGTCTTTGCTAGAATTTTCTGGTCGGTATTTAAAAGTGATATAGCTCTATATGAGCTAGATCTTTATCCTCTAGATCTTTATCTTTCTTTGGAATAAGCGTAATAGTTGATTCTGCTAATGTTTCAGGTAATTTATTTTCTTTAAAAACGTGAGTATATAAATTAAATAGATAGGGGGTCGTTATCTCATGAAACTTTTTATAAAATTCATTACTAAAACCATCTGGTCCCAGTGTCTTACCATTTTTCAGCAATTTTATTGTTTCACCTATTTCTTCGATTGTAATTTGCGCTCCTAGTTCTTCTTGTTCCAAAAGGTCAAGTTTTGGTAGATTACATTTATCTAAAAAATTTGTAATTTTACTATCTTCTGTTTTGGTTTTTGATGTGTATAAATTCTGATAAAATTGAACAAATCTTTTATTGATATCTTTAGGTAGTGTTAGTAATTCACCATTCTCGGATTTAATTTTATTTATAGTATTTTCCTTTTCCTGTTTTTTCAATTGACGTGCCAACAGCTTATGTGGTTTGTCACCAAACTCAAAATGTTCCTGTTTTGTAATTTGGAATAATCTTATTACTCTTGCCGAGAGAATTCGGTTAAGTTTAAATTTCAGTAGTATTATCTTATTATCTTTATCTATAGTGGGATCGTTAGCATTATCTAACTCTAACTGTCTTATTTCTTGTTCTAACAGCATCTGTTCTGTTTTATTCTTCTTATTTTGAAAAATTTCATATGAAATTATAATTCCTCTAATAAATGCTTTAAAAGTTTCCCATATTAAAGAAGGTGAGGTACCTGGTGTATCATTTATCTCAAAAAATGATATAATTTGTTGTTTCAAATATTGATAACACTGTAAGTCATTTAATATATATGTGTTAAACCTCCAAAAAAACTCTTTCCTGGCATTCCTTCAAATTTTACTAAAAAAGTCAATGGAGAGTGAACAGAAATACTACTAATATGGTAAGTTGGGTTAATTATATATGGCATTAATTTCCTATCCACTAAAAAATAATCAATTCTTGAGTATGTTTTATGTACCGAAGAGTAAAACGAGTATTCCCTTCCTGCTGGGTTAGCAGATCTCCATACATCTGTTATGTTAGTATTTTTTATATATGTATTTAGAAATTCACTAGTCTTAGATTTTGTATTACTCCTTCTTTGTTTTGCTGATTTGTCTAAGTAAGAATCTAAAACACAGTTGAAATCCCCTCCTATTACGACATTTTGATAATTAAACTCCAGTATTATATCTATAATTTTCTCAAAAAATTGAGGGTTATCAAAATTCGGAGCGTAAATATTTACCATAGTTATTGGGGTAGCATAAATTTCTCCCGAAACTATAATATACCTTCCCTCTTTATCTGATATAGTATTCTTTAATTTGAACGGTATACCTTTTCGAATAAGAATAGCCGTACCTCTAGATTTAGAAGTAAATGACGAATAATATGTTTGGCCTATCCACTTCGCCTTTAATCTCATTTGTGTATCCTGTTTCATGTGAGTTTCTTGCAAGTAGATTATGTCACTTTTCAAAGATTTTAGGTGAGTAAAAATGTTACCCCTCTTTATTGGTTCATTGGCACCCCTTATATTCCAACTACAGAATGTGATTCCTCCATTCTTTATTTGCCTATCGTCCTGCATTGTATATCAAAGTGATGTTCTTGAAACATATGGTGCAAACAAATACCTCCGTGTTCTGGACGTTGGGTGGTCATTCCAAATTTTTAAGTTTACATTACATCTCCATCTCCAAAAGTGCCTTAGATAAAGCAAGAAAAGTTGTGATTTACAATTAATTAAGTGATTTAAAAAAAAAAGTGAAATTAAGGTATCTAAAAGCAGGTACCTTAAAGACAAATAGCCACCTAAGGTGGCGAAAGAATTATAGACTTCCTTTGATGTTATTTTACAGTGAGCCCCAATCCCTTATTAACACCTCGTAAAAAAAAACTACAAACCGTCTCATTTATTCTTGTATAACTTTATCAAACTAGCGTTAGTAAAATGCCCCCCCAAAAAATAATTTAAAAAAAAATTAGTAATAATAATAATAATAATAACAAAAATATGCAAAGATAAAATATTAAAGAGTTAAAAAAAAAAGAAAAAATTAATGTAATTAAACCCCAAATCCAAATATAAACCACAACCTATTCTCATTTCTATAAGTATTTGTACTGTACCAATTTATCTAGCCAGCTACCCTACAAGCAGGTACCGAGGGGTTAACCTCATTCCTGGATTTTTTCCAAGTTTATGTTGCGTTCCCACTCAAAAAGAAAGAAAGAAAATGTTAGTAATGTTATAGACATTTTGGTTACTTACAATTTATAAGCAATGGTTTATTCATGATTATTCATATTTACTACACACACTCACATTAGTTTTGTTAAAGTTAGTTAGTTAATTGTAATTAGCATATAATAGTTAAATACTCATGTTATCTCGTTCTTTGTACGAGAGCTTTTCATTCAAGGTTAAACAATATTGTCCAATACATTCCAGACAGATAGGCTCAGTAACTGTCTGAGAAATCCACCAGTTCCAGCTCCATCTTAGAAATTAAAAAGTTCCATGTTCATTCCTTTAGTCGTCTTCTTCTGATGTTTCCGATGCTTTCCTCATAATATCTTCTGCATATTTAAATGCTTTTTCTGGGTCCGTAAATGAGCGCTCAATTTCCTTATAAGTAATTTTCATTTTTGCAGGAAAAACAATACCATATCTGACTTTAGAAATACCCCTCAATATGTTTCTTGTCAGTGTAAACAGGTTCATTCTCTGGACGATCTCTGGAGGATAATCACGGAAAAATCGGATCTTTTCCCCACGATATATCAAATTTTCACCATGAACAATCTTCTTCAGTATAGTTTCCACTGAAGAAATATCAAGAAATTTCACAATTATCTGTCTTGGAGCAGCATTTATGCCTCTTGAGACACGTCCAACTCGTTGAACAGTATCTATTCTTAGTTCTCCCGGCAGTTTAAGAACCTCTTTGAGTAATTCAGTAACGAAAGTACGTGTTTGAGATACATGTTCTTCTCGTCCTTCTCTTACTCCAACGATTCTCAAATTCTGCCTTCTCGCTCTCGCTTCCAAGTCCAAACATTTGTCAGTCATTCTTGCCAGCTTTTCTGCTTCACCTTTCTTTGATTTTTTCAGACTGTTTATTTCCATGATCATCTCTTTCATATCACTTTCCATCTCTTCCATTCTCTCGTCAATGTTGTCCATCTTAGCATTTACATCAGAAAGCTTCTTATTATAATCCTTTTCGACTCTAACAATTTCTGAGTTAAGTTTTTTATCAAACTCATTATGTTGCTTCTTCAGCTCCTTTAACTCATCACAGGCACCATCAATTTTATGAGAAAATATTTCCATATTATTCTCCATACTCTTAATTGTAGTAGTAATTTCTACAAACATTTCCTTTACCTCCAGCTCTTTCTTTCCTCCTTTTGTAGCCATTTCCAGCACAACTCCTTGGCTATCGGGCTCCTCCTCAGAACCTTCTTCAGTTGTTTGCAGAGTATCCAACACACTTTTCAGCTGGAGGCTTATAGTGTTTTTTTTTTGGTGCGCGTGAACAAGTCCTCTTGCTCATTTAAAAGTCCGTTATCTAATGATGTTTTCCTTATGCAAACCAAGCAGCTCCGTTGAGTTATTTTTAACTTTAAAACGGCTTTTTGATAATTTTTACGGGAGTAAAGCTCACTGCAGCATCCTCAATATTCCATGACGCTACCGGTGAGGTTAATGCTGCTATTCTACTATGATTGGTTCACATGCAATAACCAATCTACACATACCACATGATTTTACAAACAATATGGATACAATTATTAACTTCCTTTTATGGAAGGTGAATGGTCTGAACCATCCCATTAAGAGGATTAAAAAAAAATTCTTCATAGACTAAATGCTCAGATTATCTTTGTTCAGGAAACTCATGTAAGGAAAGACGACAATCAACGATTCTTTAAGTTTTTGAGAGGACAGCAGTTTCTATCAAATTCACAGGCAAAGGTGAAAGAAGTCTCTATTTTTATTGACTCCTCAATATCGTTTGTTCATTATGAAACAATTTCTGATCCATATGGTAGATTTTTGATGATCACTGGTGTTCTTCATAACCAAAGGGTTGTTATGGTGAATGTGTATGCACCTAATATTGATCACCCTGAGTTTTTTAAACAGTTAATCGCATCCTTTCCTAATTTAAATGAACATCTTTTGATAATGGGTGGAGTTTGAACCCCTCGATGGACAGATCTGCATCTGATCATGTGCTTCCAAATAAATCAGCTAGTTTTATCAATTATTTTTTACTTGATGCTGGAATTTTAGAAGTCTGGAGATTCCTACACCCAAATGACCAAGAATTTTCTTTTATCTCTCATGTATATCATAGTTACTCTAGGATTGACTACTTTATAATAGATTCTCGGCTAGTTTCATGTGAGTGTGAGTATGATGCAATTGTTATTTCTGATCATGCACCATTGAAACTATCAATTCAACTACCTGATCCCAAGTTTAGTGCTGAACAATGGCGATTTAATACTACTCTGCTTCAAGATCTAAATTTTTTTAGTTTTATTAAAGATCAGATTGCGTTCTTCTTCTTAACAAACTCTACTGAAGAAATATCCAATGGTGTAGTCTGGGATGCTTTTAAGGCATATATTCGTGGACAAATTATTTCATATTCTGCGGGATTAATAAAACAAACTCAAAATGAAATACGTATATTGGCTGATGAGATTAAAGAAATTGATAACATTTTCAAAAGCTCCTAGTCTAGAGCTCTATAAGAATAGAGTTGAACTTCAATTGAGACATGGTTTGCTATTAGTATCACCGATTGAGAATCAGCTACTTAAAACCAAAAGTCAATTTCATATAGATGACAATAAATCTGACAAATTACTCGCCAATCAGTTGAAAGCTGTGTCAGCCAAACGTCAGATTATTAAAGTGAGTAAACGGGATGGTACATTGACAGTAGACCATGATGAAATTAATAAATCCTTTCAGGAATTTTATACCTCCCTATACCAATCAGAATTTCCTACTGATTCCAATATAATGCATGAGTTTTTAAAGAAATTGAACTTGCCAAATTTACCACATAATGAGTCTCTGTTGTTAGATGAACCCATCACGGAGGAAGAAATACAGAAAGCAATCCTTCCGATAAATTCTGGTAAAGCTCCCAGTTTAGATGGGTTTACAGTGGAATTTTTAAAGTATTTCTCAAGTTTACTGTCTCCCTGGCTATGCAAGGTTTTTAAAGAAGCCTTTTTAATGAATATATTACCACAATCCTTTTATGAAGCATCTATTTCTTTAATTCTTGAAAAAGATAAAGACCCGTGAAGTGACATCATATAGACCCATATCACTGTTAAATGTAGATTCCAATATTCTTTCAAAAATATTAGCTATGAGATTGGAAAATATTTTACCGCAAATTATTTCTGAAGATCAGACAAATTTTATTAAAAATCGTTACACATACTTTAACGTTAGGAGATTAATGAATATTGTATATACAGCGTCAAATAAAACTCCAGAATGTGTCATTTCACATGATGCTGAGAAGGCGTTTGATAGAGTAGAATGGGAATACTTATTCAATACACTCGAAAAATTTAAGATTGGTCCAAAATGTATCTCTTGGATCAAGCTGATATATCATATACCTCAGGCTTCTGTACTTACCAATAGTCAGAGATCATCTTTTTTCAGGCTCATTCGAGGTACGAGACAGGGCTGTCCTTTAAGTCCTTTACTGTTTGATATCGCTTTGGAACCTTTGGTCACCGCTATTAGGGAATCCCCTAATATTTTTGGTATTGTCTGTGAGAATAAGACACATAAGCTATTTCCCTATGCAGATGATCTGTTATTATTCATCTCTAATCCAGAGAAATCTATTCTGGCAATAGTAGCACTACTTAATCAATTTAGTAGTTTTTCTGGTTATAAACTAAATCTTAGTAAGAGTGAGCTTTTTCCATTAAACAATCTAATTTCGAATTATGGACAGTTTCCATTTAGATTGACTACCAAATGTTTTACTTATTTAGGCATTAAGATTACCAAGAAACACAAGGATCTATTTAAAGCCAATTTTACACCTCTAATTTACCATATCAAACAACAGTTTACTAAATGGTCACCAATGTCCTTATCTTTAATCGGCCGAATCAATGCTATTAAAATGTTTATCCTACCTAAATTTTTTGTATTTATTTCAGACGATACCAATTTTTATTGCTAAATCTTTCTTTGATATTATTGACTCCAAAATGTCTTCATATATATGGCAGAATGAAAATCCCAGACTAAGTAAAAAATACTTACATAAATCAAAAAAAGACGGTGGTTTGGCACTGCCGAACCTTAGATTTTACTATTGGGCAGTTAATGCTCGCTATCTAACGTTTTGGACAAAAGATTTAGAAGATACCCAATGCCCAGGATGGATAAATCTTGAATGTGATTCTATGCAAGGGTTATCATTGGCTTCTATTCTAGGGGACTCATTACCTTTTACAATTACGAGATTGAAGAAATATACGACTAACCCAATAATAAGACATACATTCCGAATATGGTTTCAATTTCGTAAGTTTTTTGGATTAAATGATTTTATCTTACTGAGTCCTATCATATCTAATTTTTTCTTCCAACCTTCCAAGCCTTTCTGTTATGGAAGAGGAAGGGATTAGCAGCTTTTCGTGATTTGTATTTGGATGGTTGTTTTATGTCTTTTGAACAACTCTCCAATAAATATAATCTACCTAACTTACATTTCTTTAGATATTTACAAATTAGACATTTTTTGAAGGCTACTGTACCCTTTTTTCCGTTACCACATCAAACCAAAATCTTGGATTTTTTTAAACATTTGAACCCTTATCAGAAAGGTTTAATAATGACTATATATGAGTTGATTTTGAAATTACAAATAGATACATTTGATAAAATTAAAAATGACTGGGAAAGAGAACTTCAAATGTCTCTACCTATAGAGAAATGGGAGAGGATTCTTCAATTAGTTAATACTTCCTCAATGTGTACAAGACACACTTTGATACAATTCAAGGTGGTTCACAGAGCTCATATGTCAAATGATAAGTTAGTTCGTTTTTATGGTTATATAAATCCTACCTGTGACAGATGTAATTCTGAAGTGGCCTCATTGACTCATATGTTTTGGTTTTGCCCACTTTTGGAAAAATATTGGAAATACATTTTTGATACTATATCTGTAGTTTTAGGTATTGATTTACAACCTCATCCTATTACTGCAATTGTTGGGCTACCAATGTTAGATTCTAATCATCTGTCCCGTTCCGCCCATCGGCTGATTGCTTTTACTACATTAATTGCAAGAAGATCTATTTTATTTAAATGGAAATACTCTAATCCTCCGACCACACTCCATTGGTACTCTGAAATGATATCATGTTTAAATTTAGAAAAAATGAGGAGTGACATTGTTGAACTCTTGGTTAAATTTGATAGGACACGAGGAAGCTTTATTCAACATTTTCACACAATATAAATTGTCCCCTCTCCAACTGTTATAATAATTATTTTACCTTTATATGGTGGAACGGACTTGACGACAAACAGGGACTTCAATTGTTGAAATTCTTTGCAGCCCAGATTCTGTTTTGCTTTTTTGTCTAGTTTAGGGGGTTTTGTTTTTCTCTTTTTTCTCTTTTTTTCATTTTTTTTCTTTTTATCTTTTTGTTTTTATATATACAAGTTCTCTTTTAAACACTTAACTATATTTACATAGAGACCGGGAGGTCTATACTCAATGTGTAATTTGACACTGGACTCATATTAGGTTATACCTGTTATTAATGTAATCCTGATCCCCATGTATCAATATCATTGTTATGTTTATCATTTTTGTTGTATTGTTTTTGTTTTTGAAAAAAACTAGTAAAAAGAATTTAAAATAAAAATAAAAAGAGCCCTTTGCTCCACCGAGTCCATGCTGACCAGACCAAATGGCCTGTTTCTACTCTCTAAACTTAAGATGCTTTTGAAGTGTCCCGACCAAAAATGTTGTATGTCCATTCCCTTCACAGACATTGACTGATCCACTGGAATTCTTTCTGTTTGTGCTCTTTGTGTTTTACTCAAGATTCTAATATTTTCAGTTCCTTGTGTCTCTTTTTATGCAACAATCATTTAAAAAATGATTTCCCCAAAATGTACAGAGAGAATAATAGCCCATGATTGAGAGGAATATATAAAATTGTGTGGCATAGATAGGGCAGATAGTGAGAGTCCTCCACCTGTGGGCGTGTGAAATACAAGATCGGGTAGGTTTAAGGTTAGTGGTGAAGGCTTAAAGCAGATCTGTGAGGCAAGTTTTTATGCAGTGGAAATAGCTTATACCATTTTGCCTGGGAAGGCGATAGAAGCAGATATGATGGAAACATTTAAGAGGAATTGAGACAGATTCATGAAGTGAAAGGGGTTAGAGGAATAATGAAAATGTGCAGGCAGATGGAATTAGTTAGATTGGCTTTATTGTTTGCACAGCCATGGCAGACCGAAGGGTCTTTTCTTGTGCTGTACTAGATTCCATGTTCTGTGTAAATGCCAATATAACAATGGTCTTCCCAAAATTATTTGTATGCAAGTTCTTCTAAAGAAAAATGTTAATAGGTCTGCACGAATTGTTATGGCAAAACAGTTAATTTACCAGATTCCTGGTGATATGAACAAATCCCAGCGAAGCAAGTGAAAATATAAATTCTATAAATTTTAAATATCTGGAATAATAATCTAGCACAAACAAAGATGATCATGAAGCAACAGATCATCTATCTATCTATACATACATACATACATTACATACATAACCAAAACTCTGATCTTGTGCTCTTCCGGTTTGCGGGGTTTTCCTATTTGCGCAAAAACGGCACGCGATAGCACTATGATTTTTCACCAGGTTATTCACCGTTCCCCTGTGCTGCGAGTGCAAAATGTTTTGTTCCAATCAGTGGGATCTTGTAAAAGTTATCGAGATTTAAAAATCTTTAAAAACGCGCATGCGCAGGTTGGTCTCCTCTCCTGTCAGGACATTGGTCTCCTCTCCTATCAGTTATCTGCAACGGCGATGCCTACGCTGGGACGACGACGCTCCTTATGGCGCACCATCGCAGCACTGATTAGCCGGCTCATCTCTCACAATAAAGCTGAAGGAGCGGAGAGAGCAGAGTGTGTGCATCACCGTGGCTGAAGGGAGTGCGGAGCGGCTGGAGTGCGGAGCGACCAGCGTACGTAGTGCGGAAAGGCCGGAGTGCTGAGTGTGGAAAGGCCGTAGTGGGGAGTGGCTGCAGTGCAGAGCAGCAGGATTGCGGAGCGCCCCAGAGCCTGGCCGACTGCGAAGCGGACTGCTGCAACCTCGAGATCCTGGGGAAGTGAGGAGAGAGTTTGGGGGGATTGAAGGGGCCGGGCGCTGGTGGGGCCGGGGCTGGTGCTGGCAGGGCTAGGCGGTGCTGGGGCTGGGCTCTGGCGGGGCAGGGTGCTGGGCGCTGGCGGGTCACAACCCCCGCCCACACCCCCAACCCCTCGCACACACCCCCAAGCACTAGGCCGCAGCAGCGGCAGGCCATGGCAGCAATAGGCCACGGTAGTACTCCCCCCACACGGCCCCCTGTCTGAAGCCGTCCCCCTCGCTGGCTACAGAATGCTCCCGCCAGCCCCAACCTGAAGCCGTCCCCGTCCCCAGTTGCAGGATTAGCCCTAGAAATGTCCATTCTGCCCACAATGTCTGTGCTAGCCCTCTGGAAACCAGTCCCTTCAGCCCACAACACACGTTCTAGCCCTCCAGAAGGCCGCCGCCCCACTGGCCCCCACATGAAACCCCCCCCCTCCCCCGGCTACACATGGGGAGGGGGGTGTGGGGAGGTGTGGGTTAGGAGGGTGGTGTTTGGGGGAGGGACGGGTGTGTGGATGGGGGGAGAGGGAGGGGTGTGTGGCTGATGAGGGGAGGAGTGGTGGCTGTGGGATGGATTGTGGTTACCCCGCACTCTGCTCACACTGCATTCTGCTCACCCCGCACTCTGCTCACCCCGCAATCGGCCTCAGGAGCTCCCAGTCCGGCTCTGGCTTTACTCAAAGGCTCCCGGATCCACTCAGTGCTTCCCGGCTCGTCGTACTGGTTGCCGCAGAAGAAGCCCGCAGGCTGCGCACTCCGCACGCTGCTCTCTCCGCACGCTGCTTAATCCGAACGCTGCTCAATCCAAACGCTGCTCACTCCGCACGCTTCTCAATCTGCACTCGCTCAACACACTCTGCTCACTCCGCTCCGTCAGCTTTAGTCTCCTGTGATTGACACCGGGTGCCGGAAGGAGCGTTTTTTAACGATTTTTAAACCTTCATAAATTTTGTACTATTCCACCGATCGGAACAAAACTTGTTGCACTTGCAGCACAAGAGAATGGCGAGTAAGATGGCGAAAAATCATAGTACTATCGGTATCGTGTTTGCGCAAATGTAAAAACAACGCAAACCGGAAGAGGACAAGATGAGAGTTTTATAAGTATACTAGACTAAGTGGGACCCGTTGGGTCCCAGCTTCACACGGGGAGGCTGGTCCTCCAATGCAATATTCCACCTCTCCACCAATTCCAATATTACTGGCCGGGGGGGGGGAGGCTTTCTGGAGCGCTAGTATGGGTGTTGTGGGTCGAAAGGACTGGTTTCCAGAGGGATAGTATGGATTTAGTGGGCCAAATGGATTCTTGGGCTGGCAGCTCAGTCCCTCAGACTTGGCAGCTCAGTCACAGAGGCCAGGCAGCTCAGTCACTCAGGCCTGGCAGCTCTGCCACTCAGGCATGGCAGGCTGGCAGCTCAGGAACTCAGGAACGGGCTGAGAAACTGCCAGAAATTCTGCCGAAAACAGGTGACATACTGTGAGAGAGAGAGAGAGAGAGAGAAGGGCAAGAGGGTGGACAATCAATTTTAGACATTTTCATCTTTTTTTACAGATCACATCAATGAAGGAGCAAAGTCTACCCATGCATGGATCCCTGGAGCGCTAGTATGGGTGTTGTGCGCTGAAGGGACTGGTTTCCAGAGAGCTAGTATGGACTTTGTGGACTGAATGGATTCTTGGACGCAGTTCAGTGAGTCATGGCTGTTGGGCTGGCAGTTCACTAAGTCATGGCTGGTGGGCTGGCAGTTCACTAAGTCATGGCTGGTGGGCTGGCACTTCTGTCACTTACAGCTGGTGGGCTGGCAGTTCACTTAATCATGGCTGGTTGGCTGGCAGTCTAGTCACTCATGGCTGGTGTGGTGGCAGTTCACTCAGTTACGCCTCCTCCCTTCAACCCCCACTCTGCTCCTTGCCATTCCCCTCCCCCACTCATTGTCCATTTCCCCTCAACCTCTCCCCCATGCACTCTTAGTGGCTCTCCGACAGCGCAGCCATTCCTGCCTATTAGGTTCCCATTGTGATGAAGAACACGTAGGCAAACAAGTGCAAATGGGATATATTAAAGTTTCAACTGTGAATGACTTAAAATATAACAACAATCTAAATGTTAAAGAGGAGATTTATTAAGTTCTTTTTTGTTGTGCCTCTTGCTGTGTTCTGCTGCTCACTGCCTCTTGATGGCTCTTTGCTGTTATAAAAAAACAGAATTTTAATATAGAGAGATTGAGCAGTCAAATTTTAACAAAGGAAATCTGAGAATTTACCTCAAAAGTCATCATTCAGTGTTGTCCTGCAAATCCACTCACAGCACTTGAAGCGGAGTGCAGGCCACAAATCCAAACTCATAGCACTCCAAGCTGAGTGCAGGCTGCAAATCCAACCTCACAGCACTCCAAGAAGAGTGCAGGCAGCAAGTCCAACCACACAGCACTCCAAGCAGAGTGCAGGCAGCCAGTCCAAACTCACAGCACTCCAAGCAGCATTCAGGCAGCAAGTCCAACCTCACAGCACTCCAAGCAGAGTGCAGGCAGCAGGTCCAACCACACAGCATTCCAAGCAGAGTGCAGGCAGCAAGTTCAACCTCACAGCACTCCAAGCAGTGTGCAGGCAGCAATGCCAACCTCACAGCACTCCAAGCAGAGTTCAGGCAGCAATGCCAACCTCACAGCTCTCCAAGCAGAGTGCAGGCAGCAAGTCCAAACTGACAGCTCTCCAAGCAGAGTGCAGACAGCAAGTCCAACCTCACAGCACTCCAAGCATAGTGCACACACAAACACTCACACTCACTCACAGACACAAACACTCACACACCCAGACACACACAGACACACACACACACACTCACACACACACACAAACACATACACACACACACTCACACACACACAAAGACACACTCACACACACATACACATAAACACAAAAACACACACACTCAAAAACACTTACACACTCACACAGACACTCACACACTCAGTCACTCACGCAGACTCACACTCACGCAGACACACACACACTCATGCAGACATACACATACTCACACACACTCACAGACACAGACAGACACACAGACAGACACACACACACAGGCTCCTACACACACAGACACTCACACACTCACACTCAGACACGCATACACAGACACTCACACATATAGACACTCACACACACACACACACACACGCACACACAGACACACAGCCAGACACACACAGAGACACACACAATCACACATACACTAATATACTCACACACACACACAAAGACACACTCACACACACATACACACAATAGACAATAGACAATAGGTGCAGGTGTAGGCCATTTGGCCCTTCGTGCCAGCACCGCCATTTAATGTGATCATAGCTGATCATCCCCAATCAGTACCCCATTCCTGCCTTCTCATCATATCCCCTGACTGCTAATTTTAAGAGCCCTATCTGGCTCTCTCTTGAAAGCATCCAGAGAACCTGCCTCCACTGCCCTCTGAGGCAGAGAATTCCACAGACTCACAACTGTCTGTGAGAAAAAATGTTTCCTCGTCTCCATTCTAAATGGCTTACTCCTTATTCTTAAACTGTGGACACAAAGACACACACAAACACAAAGACACACACACTCACACACACCATATATATGGCAGTAAACATTTTTGAATACTCAAATGACTCAGCGTGGCGTCTCCACTTGAGGCCTTCCGCAGTTAGCAACACTTCCGAGTTCAGCACAACCTCTTCACTCACCGGAAATGACGCAATCAGTGTGACCTGTCCACTAAGTGGAAATCACGAAATGAGCAGGACTTTTGCAGTAAGCACGGTCGGATCTAATAAAGCGTTTATTCCTTCCCAACACAGTTGCACAAAAAGCGCAGCCACATTTCAAAAGCCACATTCTAAAAGCCACATTCTAAAAGCCACATTCTAAAAGCCACATTTTAAAACCCACATTCTAAAAGGCACATTCTAGAAGGCACATTCTAGAAGGCACATTCTAAAAGCCACATTTTAAAAACACATTTTAAAAACACATTTTAAAAACACATTTTAAAAACACATTTTAGAAACACATTTTAGAAACACATTTTAGAAACACATTTTAGAAACACATTAAAAACCACATAAAGCACACTCACAGTTCAGTAGACACTAAAAGGCCTGTCTCATGAGTCTGCAGTCATTGGTGGCGAAACGGGAAGAATCTGCTGCCATAGACCGCGCACTCGTGAGAACGCACAATTCGGGGGCCGTGCGGCGTTGTTCCCAACACCGCACGGTGCTAAAATAAAACCTACAGTTCAAAAATATTTTCCTACTGCACAGCCTCCCACCAGTGATGTACGAGTGCGGCACGGCCGCCGCCACAGCCGCCGCCAGTGTGGCTCGAGCGCCGTGCGTCGAACTTGCACCGTCACAGCCTCCGCTAGTGAGTCACGTGTGCGGCACGGCCGCCGGCACAGCCACCGCTACAGCGCCGCGATCAGGATGGCCGCCGCCACAGCCACCGCTCGTGAGTCACGTGCGGCGGGCCGACGTCATCGCAGTCGGCCCGCCCTTTGTTTAACTTACCGCAAGCACGTGGGACCAGCCGTATTTAAATCACTCGGCCCCCGCGCAGCATCCGTGCGGCGCTCCCATGGCATAGGCTCGGCGCTCTCGCCGTCGCCGTGCGGTCCACTCTACAGGCGAAGCCGCGCTTCACCGCCAATGACCACAACACTGTAAGACAGAGCCTTAAGTGCTCTGTAGATTCCCAGCTCAGACTGAGAGTCGTGACCTCTCCCTTGCCATCTTGCAGCAACTGAACCACGTCCAGACTTCCAGGTTTTATAGCCCTTCCCCCCACCCCCGGAAGGGGCGTGGCCTTTGGCGGTGATTGACAGGAGAGAGAATCTCAACATTTTTTAAACACTAATAATTCTTTTATTTTTCATCGATGGGAAAAATCCTCGGCACCTGATGAGCGGAGGGCGACTGAGTAAGATGGCCAAAAATCACAGCCATAAGGTATGACAAGGTGCAGTTAAACCGGGTGGAAAACAAGGCCTACCACACTTGACGGGGGTTGAGCCACTGGAGATGAAAGACCGGGTGTTGGCCTCCACGGTGGGCCAGCAGAACCGCTGGTGCAGCAGGTTGACACCAGGATGACAGGCGAGATTAGAGGAATGGGCCCACTGGAGTACTTCAGAGCAGGCGGAGACTGGGACAAATAACTTATTGAGGGTCCAGACCCAGGATCGGGGTGATGACACTGAGCATTGTGAACTGTGGTCTCAATCTCCCAGGTGATGGAGCTCACCAAGCAGGTGGAGGCAGAATGGGTTCACGGGAATGGTTGTCCTGGTTGGAACTGAGCTGGTGGGAGAGGTAGTCGGGCTTGACATTTTTGGACTCAGAATGGTATGACAAGGTGCAGTTAAACTGGGTGGAAAACAAGGCCTACCAGGCTTGACGGGGGTTGAGCCACTTCGCTGAACTCCAGGTACTACAGGTTCTTGTGGTCCATCCAGACTTGGAATAGGTGCTCAGTGCACTCCAACCAATGCCTCCACTCCTCCAACGCCAGCTTCACTGCCAGCAGCTCCCTCTTGCCGATGTCATCATTCCTCTCAGCCTGGGAGAGGCGGCGAGAGAAGAAGGCACAGGGGTGCATCTTCCGGTCCTTGGAGGAGCATTGGGAAAGCTCCGCCCCAATTAAACATCAGAGACGTCAACCTCCACCACAAACAGACAGGCCGGGTCAGGATGATCCACGATGGGGGCTGTAGTGAAGCGTTGCTTAAGGTCCTGGAATGCCCCCTCAGCAGCAGGGGACCAGACAAACTTGAAGGAGGTAGACGTGAGGGCAGTAAGAGGAGCAGCCAAGATGCTGTAGTTGCAGATAAAGCGGCGGTAGAAATTGGTGAAGACAAGGAAGTGTTGTAGCTCCGTCCGACTGGTAGACTCAGGCCAATCTACCACTGCTCTCACCTTTCCTGGATCCATCTCGACATTGCCAGCAGAGAGGATGTATCCCAGGAAGAACACCGTGGGCTGGTGGAACTCACACTTCTCTGCCATGATGAACAGCTGGTTCTCCCATAGCCGCTGCAGGATGAGATGGACATGACGGGTATATTCCGATGCAGAGCCAGAGTAGATGAGGATGTCATCCAGATAAACGAAGACAAACCGGTTCAGCATGTCCCAGAGCACATCATTGGCCAATGCCAGGAAGCCATTGGTCAGGCCAATAGGCATTACGAGGTACTGGTAATGCCCGCTGGGTGTGTTGCAGGCTGTCTTCCACTCATCTCCTTCCTTCATTTGAACCAAACGGTAGGCATTGTGTAGATCCAGCTTAGTAAACATAGTGGCATGCTGAAGGCGGTTGAAGACAAAGGAGATGAGTGGCAAGGGGCAACTATTCTTGACAGTGATGTCATTCAAGCCTCGATAATCAATGCAAGGGCGAATGTCGCCATCCCTCTTACTCACAAAGAAAAATCCCGCACTGGCAGGAGAGGAGGATGGATGGATTAAACCATTTGCCAGAGACTCCAAAATGTATCTATCCATGGCAATGGTCTCAGGAGCAGAGAATGAGTACAGACCACCAAGGGTGGAGAAGTACCAGATAATAGGTCAATGGCACAATTATAAGGGCGGTGATGAGGTAAAGAGGTGGCTCGGAACTTGCAAAACAAACTTTCTCAGGGATCTGTTTTGGAGTAAGGGGGAACTGTACAAAAGGGACGGATTGCACCTTTACAGGTGGGCGACCGGCATTCTGGCAGGCAGGTTTGCCACTACTACACGGGTGGCTTTTAACTGAATAAGGGGGGTGGGGTGTCAAATGGGATAGTCAAGGTCGGAGTTAAAGGGAAAGAGAATATAGGGATAGATAATGACCCTAGAATTAATGGGAAAGAAAGTTCACAAAGGTACAGGAGATTATGCCAAGTGATCAATGTGAAAGGTGAGATGTGTAAGGAATTAAAAGTATTGTATATGAATGCGCAAAGTATAAGAAGTAAAGTAGATGAGCTTAAGGCTCAGTTAGAGGTTGGTAGATATGACATTGTGGGGATTACTGAGACGTGGCCGCAGGAGGATCAGGCCTGGGAACTTAATATTCAGGGTTACACATCCTATAGAAAGGACATGCATGTGGGAAGAGGAGGGGGGTGGGGGTAGCTCTGCTGGTGAGGGATGGAATTCAGTCCCTTGCGAGGGAAGACAAAGGGACTGACGAGGTAGAGTCACTGTGGATTGAGTTGAGGAATTGTAAAGGCAAGAAGACATTAATTGGTGTTATCTACAGACCCCCAAATAGTAGCCCGGATGTAGGGTGTAAGTTGCAGCAGGAGTTAAAACTGGCATGTAACAAAGGTAATGCCACTGTGGTGATGGGGGATTTCAATATGCAGGTAGGCTGGGAAAATCGGGTTGGTTCAGGACCCCAAGAAACAGAGTTTGCAGAGTGCCTCCGAGATAGATTCTTAGAGCAGTTTGTAATGGAGCCGACCAGAGAAAAGGCAATTCTGGATTTAGTGTTGTCCAATGAACCAGGTTTGATAAGAGAACTGGAGGTAAAGGAACCGCTTGGAGATAATGATTCAAGATTCAAGAGAGTTTATTGTCATGTGTCCCTGATAGGACAACGAAATTCTTGCTTTGCTTCAGCATAGCAGAACATAGTAGGCATCACTACAGAACTAGGGGGCGCTTTTCAGGCAGCAGCCATGTCAGCAGTGCGTCAGTTTTTTCAACTTTAAAAAAAAAATTTAGTATGTTTTAAAGTGTGTATTTAATGTTTCTTTGTGTGTCTTGTGTGGGGGGTGGTGTGGGGGGGTAAGGGGGAAACCGCTTCAGTCGCCTCCTCCATGGAGAGGCGACTTTTTCCAGGTCACCTCCCCCGTGGCCTAACATCAAGGATCGACGCGGCCTTTCCCAGACGTGCCCGGGGCTTCAGTGGCGGGCGCAGCTTGGACTCTCGGCATGGAGCGGGTGAACCCTCGCTGGGGCTCGCTGGAGGGGAGCACTCCGTTTCGCTGGCCCGGGGCAGCCGGCAGCCTGAAGTCGCAGCCTGAAGCCGCGGTCTGCAGAGCTCCAGCTGGTGCGGCGTCTATAGCCCGGGATCCCTCGTGGGGGACCCGGGGGAAGCAGAAGCCATCACTGCCGGCCCGCGGCCAACTTCTACCGCGGGGCCGGCATGGACTTACCATCACCCCTGGAGGGGAGCTTTGACCGCCGGCCATGCAGTCTATGGTGCTTCTGGCTGCGGCGGGGACTTTAAATCTTGACCGCCGGCCTGCGGCCTACAACAATCTAAAGCCGCGGTCTCCGGTGAGGAAAAGCCGATCCTGGACTGACTTTGGACTCTGGTCCTGTCCACGGGGGGAAATGGAGGAGGACTTGCCAAATTTTTGTGCCTTCCACCACAGTGGTGAATGCTGTGGTGGATGTCTGTGTTACATTTTGTGTGTTCTTTATTATTGTATCGCTGCTGACAACCCAATCCTTGCCGGGTCACTGCTCGTGCGGTCGACCGGTCGGGGCAGAGAGTAGCTTTGAATGTTTGTCTCTTCGTTACGTTGTTTGTGTCCCTTCTTTTTTTTTTTTTAAAGCTACTGTAATGCGCCCTTTTAAATTGCCCCTTGGGGATGAATAAAGTGCTTTAAATTGAATTGAATTGAATTGAACAGATCAGTGTGTCCATATACCATTATATAAATATATACACACATGAATAAATAAACTAATAAAGTGCAAATAAACAGATAATGGGCTATTAATGTTCAGAGTTTTGTCCGAGCCAAGTTTAATAGCCTGATGGCTGTGGGGAAGTAGCTTTTCCTGAAACTGGTAATTGCAGTGCTCAGGCTCCTACCTGAAGGTACTACTTTTTCATGTCTTTTCCTCTCCGGGCGCTCAAGTTGCCGAACCAAGCCACGATGCAACCGGTCAGCATGCTCTCTACTGTGCACTTGTAGAAGTTAGAGAGAGTCCTCCTTGACAAACCGACTCTCTGTAATCTTCTCAGGAAGTAGAGGTGCTGATGTGCTTTCTTAATAATTGCATCAGTGTTCTCGGACCAGGAAAGATCTTCAGAGATGTACACGCCCAGGAATTTGAAGCTCTTGACCCTTTCAACCATCGACCCGTTGATATAAACGGCTGTGGGTCCCCATCCTACTCCTTCCAAAGTCCACAATCAGTTCCTTGGTTTTGCTGGTGTTGAGGGCCAGGTTATTGTGCTGGCACCATATGGACAGTCGCTCGATCTCTCTTCTATACTCTGACTCATCCCCATCAGTGATACGTCCCACAACAGTGGTGTCGTCAGCGAACGATGATGGAGTTCGCACTATGACTGGCTATGCAGTCATGAGTATAGAGTGAGTACAGCAAAGGGCTGAGCACGCAGCCTTGAGGTGCTCCCGTGCTGATTGTTATCGAGGCTGACACATTTCCACCAATACGAACAGACTGTGGTCTGTGAATGAGGAAGTCGAGGATCCAATTGCAGAGGAATGACCCAGTTCTGCGAGTTTCGTAACCAGCTTTGAGGGGATGATTGTATTAAATGCCGAGCTGTAATCAATGAATAACAGCCTGACATATGAGTTTTTGTTGTCCAAGTGGTTCAGAACGGAGTGGAGAGCCAGTGAGATCGCATCCACCATTGATCTGTTGTGGTGGTAAGCGAACTGCAGTGGGTCCAGGTTATTGTCGAGGTAGGAGTTGATTTGCGCCATGATGAACCTCTCAAAGCACTTCATCTCCACAGACGTTAGTGCCACTGGTCGATAGCCATTGAGGCACGTCACCTTGCTCTTCTTGGCACCGGTATAATTGATGCCCTTTTAAAGCAGGTGGGAACCTCAGACCTCAGAAGTGAGAGGTTGGAAATGTCCGTAAAAACTCCAGCCAGTTGGTCCGCACAGGTTTTTAGAACATGACCGGGTATACCATCAGGTCCAAGTGCTTTTCGAGGGTTCACCCCTCTGAAGGATTTCCTGATGTCGGCCTCTGTGACTGTGACTGAAATACCATCGCAGCGAATGGGGGCTCGGGAAGTCTCAGTATTCTCCCTATATAAGCGTGCGTAAAACGCATTGAGCTCATCAGGGAGTGATATTTCGCCGACATTCGAGCTACATCCTGATTTTGCCTTGTAGAAGGTGATTGCATTCAGGCCCCGCCACAGCTGCTGAACAACTGTCTCATCCTCCAGTTTGGAGCAGAAGTCCCTTTTGACCTTCTTGATGGCCTTACCATAGCGATGTTATAAAACTTACCTTCAGCGGCACTGCAGTTCTGCCACTGGCCATGTGCGCGACTTTGGTGCCTTTGAGGGGGGGGCGGGTATAAATGCCGTTTTGTACTGCCTGTCAGTGTCGGATTTCCTCGGGCTGCTAGCTGCTGAAGAATAATCGGTCGGACTTCCGTTCCCGATTTGTTTTTTATTTCTTTAAATCGCGAGACAATTTAATAATTAGATTAAAATAAAAAGCGACTTCTAACGCCCTCAACGCCTACAATGTGATGGATCGCAAGAACGGGACAAAACAAAGGGTAAGTCGTGTATTTTACATATAAACGCTTCTTGGGATGGCTTTAATCTAATTTTACGTTACGAAAATATGATTTGGGCCCCATACGATTCAGCAGTGTTTTTCCTGCCGATATGGGGTTCAAATTACATGTCTGTGTTACATTTTGTGTGTTCTTTATTATTGTATCGCTGCTGACAACCCAATCCTTGCCGGGTCACTGCTCGTGCGGTCGACCGGTCGGGGCAGAGAGTAGCTTTGAATGTTTGTCTCTTCGTTACGTTGTTTGTGTCCCTTCTTTTTTTTTTTTTAAAGCTACTGTAATGCGCCCTTTTAAATTGCCCCTTGGGGATGAATAAAGTGCTTTAATTGAATTGAATTGAATTGAACAGATCAGTGTGTCCATATACCATTATATAAATATATACACACATGAATAAATAAACTAATAAAGTGCAAATAAACAGATAATGGGCTATTAATGTTCAGAGTTTTGTCCGAGCCAAGTTTAATAGCCTGATGGCTGTGGGAAGTAGCTTTTCCTGAAACTGGTAATTGCAGTGCTCAGGCTCCTACCTGAAGGTACTACTTTTTCATGTCTTTTCCTCTCCCGGGCGCTCAAGTTGCCGAACCAAGCCACGATGCAACCGGTCAGCATGCTCTCTACTGTGCACTTGTAGAAGTTAGAGAGAGTCCTCCTTGACAAACCGACTCTCTGTAATCTTCTCAGGAAGTAGAGGTGCTGATGTGCTTTCTTAATAATTGCATCAGTGTTCTCGGACCAGGAAAGATCTTCAGAGATGTACACGCCCAGGAATTTGAAGCTCTTGACCCTTTCAACCATCGACCCGTTGATATAAACGGCTGTGGTCCCCATCCTACTCCTTCCAAAGTCCACAATCAGTTCCTTGGTTTTGCTGGTGTTGAGGGCCAGGTTATTGTGCTGGCACCATATGGACAGTCGCTCGATCTCTCTTCTATACTCTGACTCATCCCCATCAGTGATACGTCCCACAACAGTGGTGTCGTCAGCGAACGATGATGGAGTTCGCACTATGACTGGCTATGCAGTCATGAGTATAGAGTGAGTACAGCAAAGGGCTGAGCACGCAGCCTTGAGGTGCTCCCGTGCTGATTGTTATCGAGGCTGACACATTTCCACCAATACGAACAGACTGTGGTCTGTGAATGAGGAAGTCGAGGATCCAATTGCAGAGGAATGACCCAGTTCTGCGAGTTTCGTAACCAGCTTTGAGGGGATGATTGTATTAAATGCCGAGCTGTAATCAATGAATAACAGCCTGACATATGAGTTTTTGTTGTCCAAGTGGTTCAGAACGGAGTGGAGAGCCAGTGAGATCGCATCCACCATTGATCTGTTGTGGTGGTAAGCGAACTGCAGTGGGTCCAGGTTATTGTCGAGGTAGGAGTTGATTTGCGCCATGATGAACCTCTCAAAGCACTTCATCTCCACAGACGTTAGTGCCACTGGTCGATAGCCATTGAGGCACGTCACCTTGCTCTTCTTGGGCACCGGTATAATTGATGCCCTTTTAAAGCAGGTGGGAACCTCAGACCTCAGAAGTGAGAGGTTGGAAATGTCCGTAAAAACTCCAGCCAGTTGGTCCGCACAGGTTTTTAGAACATGACCGGGTATACCATCAGGTCCAAGTGCTTTTCGAGGGTTCACCCCTCTGAAGGATTTCCTGATGTCGGCCTCTGTGACTGTGACTGAAATACCATCGCAGCGAATGGGGGCTCGGGAAGTCTCAGTATTCTCCCTATATAAGCGTGCGTAAAACGCATTGAGCTCATCAGGGAGTGATATTTCGCCGACATTCGAGCTACATCCTGATTTTGCCTTGTAGAAGGTGATTGCATTCAGGCCCCGCCACAGCTGCTGAACAACTGTCTCATCCTCCAGTTTGGAGCAGAAGTCCCTTTTGACCTTCTTGATGGCCTTACCATAGCGATGTTATAAAACTTACCTTCAGCGGCACTGCAGTTCTGCCACTGGCCATGTGCGCGACTTTGGTGCCTTTGAGGGGGGGCGGGTATAAATGCCGTTTTGTACTGCCTGTCAGTGTCGGATTTCCTCGGGCTGCTAGCTGCTGAAGAATAATCGGTCGGACTTCCGTTCCCGATTTGTTTTTTATTTCTTTAAATCGCGAGACAATTTAATAATTAGATTAAAATAAAAAGCGACTTCTAACGCCCTCAACGCCTACAATGTGATGGATCGCAAGAAGGGACAAAACAAAGGGTAAGTCGTGTATTTTACATATAAACGCTTCTTGGGATGGCTTTAATCTAATTTTACGTTACGAAAATATGATTTGGGCCCCATACGATTCAGCAGTGTTTTTCCTGCCGATATGGGGTTCAAATTAACCGCAAATGCAATGTTCCAATCGATCACGTTCCAGAAAAACCCACTCGCAAGATGATTTAAATGCTCTTTTTTTTGGACAATCATGTCATAAGAGCATCTAAATCGTCTATATTTTGTGTTATTGTCTATCCATAGTCAATATTTTTATACTAAATATCCCATGTATTGTGCAAAATAATAATAATTTTAATTATGTTGAGTGGATGTTTCTAGATTAATTTATGGGAATTAAACATTAAATTCCTTCCATCTGGCATATACATTCATGACAGTGAGATTTAAAAATCATGTTATATTGTGAATTCTTCTGTGAATGGGATTAGTTTGTTATTTGGATACTTAGGCTATTTAAAAAAAAAATCCTTTTCTTAAGAAATGGAATCTACAGGTCATTCTTAATGGTAAAGTAGTGGGCAGAAAGGCATGTCATGCATGGTTTGAAGAGCAAAATCTGTTTACAATGTTTACAATGCCAAAATTGAAAAGTTGAGGAAAAACAAGGTGTACAGAGTTGCTTATTGGTTACAATCTGAGGAGTATGATGATGCTACTGATTAAGATATGCCAATGAACCAGCTAGCAACTGATCTTCTCCATAAAGACTTGGTCTATTGCTAGAAATTGTAATTTATTTACCTATCTGTTATGGACTTACAATATATAATACAATAATATTAATGTTCTGATCTTGAGAATATCACATTTTTTGAATTTTCAAAACTAATTATATGCTTTAAATTCAGGTCATCCAAGTAAGATGTTTTATATTTGTTTCAGAATGCTTCATCTATAATAACTGAAAATTTCATTCAGTTCTCTTAATTTTTAAGAAACTTATGGGCTTTTGACTGTCCTCGATCACAGCTTTTGTGTTAAGTCAAAGGAAAAGCAATAGGGAACAAGATGCTAATTTCCGAGTATGAAAATGGCCATAACTTTTTAAATACTGAAGATATGAAAGTGAATTAGGTGTCAAATTAAACTTCTTTGTATGCTTTATCTGATGGAATAAATTACAGACTTGATGTTTAAAATCTCAAAATTCTGTAACATTGCTACTTACCAAGGTCGTATCTGGCCTTCTTGTAGACCACTGTATCATCAGACATGAATGCCCGGTGTCTGGTCTTCAGAAGAGTGCGGATCTCAAAGTTCATCCAAGGTTTCTGATTAGGAAACACTCGGAAGGTTTTTGTGGGGATGCAGTCCTCCACACATTTCTTTATGAAGTCTGTAAGGACTGTGGCGTATTCGTTCAAGTCCGTTGCCGAGTCCCTGAACATTGTCCAGTCTACAAACTCCAAACAGCCCTGGAGTTGTTCCTCTGCCCCCCCCCCCCACCCCGACCAGCTCTGTACAGTCCTCACCTCTGGGGGTGCGCTCTTCAATTGCTGACTTTTGGCAGGAAAAAGCAGGATCAGGCATGGTCGGATTTACCAAAGAGGGAGAGGGATAGAGAGATAGGCATCCTTGATGGTGGTGTAGCGGTGATCGAGGGTGTTTGCTCCTCTGGTGCAGCAAGAGACATGTTGGTGGGAGTTTGGGAGCGATTTCTTCAGGTTGGCTTTATTGAAGTCCCCAGCAATGGTGGTGAACGCTTTGGGGTAAGACGTCTGGTGTTTGTTGGCCATGGCGTGCAGCTCCTCCAGTGCCAGACGGACGTCTGCCTGGGGTGGGATGTAGACCGCGGTCAGGATAATGGAGGTGAATTCCCTTGGGAGGTAGAAGGGACGGCACTTCACCGCCAGAGGTTCGAGGTGTGGAGAGCAGGAGTTGGACAGGACTGTCACGTCTGAGCACCACGCAGAGTTGACCATGAGGCAGATGCCCCCTCCTCTCCCTTTCCCAGATGCCAGTGTATGGTCCATACGGTGGATGGAGAACCCTTCAGGCTGGACTGCTGTCTGGGGAGCTGGGGGTGAGCCATGTCTCTGTGAAACAGAACACAGAGCATTCCCTCAGCTCCCTTTGATAAAGCTGCCTTGCCCTCAAGTCCTCCACTTTATTTCAAGGGACTGTACATTGGCCAGTAGGATAGTAGGGAGAGGGGGCCGAAGTCCCCTGTACTTCAGTCTGACCTGAAGTCCTGACCGTCGGCCACGTTTCCAGGCTCAATCGAGGCTTCCCCTTTCTTTCCAGGTAGTGTGTTTACTGTACCTGTTGTTTCTGCAAACCTGCGCTGGAACGGGGATTCCCTCACAGGCGGCAGCTCCAGCTCTGTTACGAATCATAATATGATTAGTTTTAATCTGCAATTTGAGAAGGAGAAGGTTAAATCAGAAATGTCAGTGATGCGGTAGAACAAAGGGGCATATGAAGGCATGAGAGTGGAGCTGGAAAGGGATCCTAGCAGAAATGACGGTGGAACAGCAATGGCAGGAATTTCTTGGCATAATCCAGAAGACGCAGGATCATATCATTCCAAAAAGGAAGAAAGATTCTAAGGGGATTAGGAGGCAACCGTGGCTGACAAGAGAAGTTAGGGATAGAATAAAGCTAAAAGAAAAGATGTATAACACAGCAAAGAGTAGCCGGAAGCCAGGGAATTGGGAAACTTTCATAGGACAACAGAAGGAAACAAAACAGGCAATACGGGCTGAAAAGATGAAGTACGAAGGGAAGCTGGCCAGGAATATAAAGAAGGACAGTAAAATCTTTTTTAGGTGTGTTAAGGGAAAAAGAGTAGCAGAGTCAAATGTGGGTCCCTTGAAGGCAGACACGGGTGAAATTATTATGGGTAACAAGGAAATGGCAGAAGAGTTGAACAGGTACTTTGGATCTGTATTCACTAAGGAAGGCACAAACAATCTCCCAGATGTACTGGAGGGCAGAGGATCTAAGAGGGTAGGGAACTGAAAGAAATTTTCATGAGGCGAGAAATAGTATTGGGTAGGCTAATGGGACTGAAGGATGATAAATCCCCTGGGCTGGATGGTCTGCATCCCAGGGTCCTCAGGGAGGAAGCTCTAGAAATAGTGGACACATTGGTGAACATTTTCCAATGTTCAATAGTCAAGTCAAGTCAAGTCACTTTTATCTATAGAGCACATTTAAAAAACAACTCTCGTTGGCCAAATTGCTTTACATTGGTGGAGGTACTAACGTTATACAACTGTGGTTCATGGATTAAATACAAACATCACTACATACATATAGCCTTCGCTCAGAGGATGTCAAGAAAGGCTTGGGAGTAGAGATGAGTTTTAAGACTCGACTTAAAGGAGTCGATGGAGAGGGCAGTTCTGATGGGAAGAGGGATGCAGTTCCACAGTGTAGGAGCTGCAACCGCAATAGATTCAGGATCAGTTCCTGTGGATTGGAGGATTGCTAATGTTATCCCACTTTTCAAGAAAGGAGCGAGAGAGAAAACGAGGAATTAAAGACCAGTTAGCCTGACTTCGGTGGTGGGAAAGATGCTGGAGTCAATTATTAAAGAGGTAATAATGAGGCATTTGGATAGCAGTAAAAGGATTAGTCCAAGTCAACATGGATTTATGAAAGGGAAATCATGCTTGACTAATCTTCTGGAATATTTTGAGCATGTGAGAAATAAAATGGATGAAGGGGTGCCAGTGGATTTAGTGTATCTAGACTTTCAGAAAGCCTTT
>JAXLNO010004196.1:0-134539 GCA_038087875.1 Malacoraja senta
GGGTGTGGTGGGTGGGGGGGGGTGGGTAGGATGCATTCCACTGGCATATAGTTTGAATTTGGGAGCAGCGCTATTGGCCAGGACTTACCGGCATTTATTTCAACGGCTGATTTCTTACCTGTATAAAGGCAGGCGCCAGGAAGCCATGTTAGTTTATGTACGAGAGGGGTTCACAGACGGCTGTCATGATCAGCGCCGCGGATGGAGGCAGAGAGAGAGAGAGAAAGAGAGAGGGAGGTGTGCTGCTGTAAACCGGACCCCGCGCATACCAAGACAAGTATTGCTTTTATTCTCTCTTGCCAATAAAACTGATTTATAACTAAACACATAAGTGAGCCTTTTACTGTTCTACTAGTCAGATCCCTGAACCTGTTCCCTTGAAACAGCTACATTTCAGAAGTGGTTTTGTTCAAACCGAGGCCTAGTCTCTCAGGTGGATATATAATTCCACAACACTGCTGCAAAGGGTGGAAGTTCTTCCAAATGAGGTGGCAGTAATTATCCCAGCCTAAAGCAACTAAGACAGATGATCTTGATAAGATAATGATCTTATTGTAGTCTGTGGGTGATCAGTATGTTCATAATGGCTATTATGTGGTCTATAAAAATTGGTACCCAGATGCATTTAATTCATTTAAAAATGCTTTGTGAGGTCCGAGCGTTATAAAAACCCCAATATCCAATGAAAATGAGGCCTGTGCTTAATTTGGGTCCCAAATCTCTTTACTCAACAACTAGTTCCCTTTGGAATTCACCTTGTGTCCAATGTGTCCACCAATATTTCGGAGAGGCACGTTCACAATAACTGATTACAATTCTGCATTAATTACCAATTCTATTTTATGTACCAAATGAGCAACAAATTCAAGAAAGCCACACAGGCAACCAGGCAAGCGCAGGCCCAGCGGTTTGGTTCTGATGTGGTTCGGTCGCTCGGCAGAGGCAAATCGTGCCATCCGTCCACCACAGAGCAGCGAGACACCTGCATCCACTCGTCTGTTCAACCATATTAACCCAATGAAGGAATAATTTGGAGAGATTATCACTTCATGTCACATTTCTCATGCACCCTCCACCACAATGTCTGGCACACTACCTGAGTAACTCAGTGTGGGTAAGAACATCATCATTGAATTTCATTTTCTGTGTCCGTTTCTGTGCAAAGTATTGGATGGAGCAAACAGTTCTGTTCCAGGGTAATCATGCTTGTGACTCCCACTGCAGTTAATGACATTGTTGTTCAAATGTCAACATTGGGTAATTAGCTCCATTAATAATTTGGAGCAGTATTGTTGCAAAGCTTGGGTGAACTTATCTGCAATGTTCGGAGTTGCACGTCTGCTGGTTAACAATTTAACAGTGCAACTAGAAAATCTGTACATTCATAAAGCAAACTGAGCAGGAGGCTACAGGGAAGGAAATGCGGTTTCATGTGTCTTGTCCTGGGCCTGCAGCACTCCTTGACCCAAATCACTGGATTTGTTACAAGCCGTAGGATGGTTACTGATGCCCATGGATCTTGAGTGAAATATCATCTGCAGTGAATATATAGATGGGTCAGGATGTGTAGGAAATTCTGGAGTAACTCAGCGGGACAGGCAGCATCTCTGGAGAGAAGGAATGGGTGACGTTTCGGGTCGAGACCCTTCTTCAGACTCTTTAGATGGGTCACCCCTCTTATTAAGAAATAAACTGGCTAAACTTTTGACCATAGCTCGATGGCTGTGCAACCTTGAGATGAATAGCTAGTTAGTTAGTCAGTCACCATTGCACTTCACCTTCATAACATGAGTAAGATTTGCCATTAATGGTCAAATGCACCCAACATGCAAAAAGAGAGGGAAGAAATGTAAAGGTCTAGAATGGTGCTTGTCATACGCAAGACCCTGTAGCCTTTTATATTTTGCATTGTGTGGGAACAGCTTCTCTGCATAGGAATATAGGAAGAAGCAGAGCAGATCTGTTTATTACTCCCTTGGGAGCCTGCAAGGCTCACAATCCCCATCTCAATTTGTAGCAAAGACTATTTACTAAAGCAAGCAGAGCCAAGTTCGTCAGGGGTCAGGACTGAAACCTCCAGAAAAATTGAGCAAGGATGAGGGGGAGAGAACATTCTTTACAGAGAACGTCAGATCTGTTCAGCAGAGATAGCACACGTGTCAAGAAATACACATTAGTACTTGCTCTGGTGACTTATCTTACTTACAACATAAACAATAGGAAAGCATTTTGTTATGGTTTTGCTAATTTGGCACTCTGTTTTCAGTATTAAAGTAATTTACTTTTACTTATTAGGATTAGTGAACAGTAAACACATTCCTTTCTGTGCATCTGACATGAGTCAGACAAGGGTGATTGGATGAGCTGGGCAGTGAAGGGGAGCTGTGGGGGGAGGGATGGTAGTGGGGAAGAAGCAGGTGACAAGCTACTGTATGTTTCTCTGCTGCACATGAATACCACAAGCCTTGTATAAACTTGCATGGCTTAAAGAATTCTTTTACTACGTCAACACGAGCCATTAAGGGTTTACCGTTGCTTATTTTAGGTATTCAAATCTGAAAAAAATGTCATTAGAGTTGTTAAATGTAGAAATGCCTGTTTGAGACAACTTTACATGAGTGTAGACTTCTGGAAAACCTTAACACTCTGTATCACGACAGTGTAAAATAATTACTCATTCTGTTATTCTTCAATCCTATTTGTTCACGATTTATCTTTTGGAGGAATTACTAAACTGTCTGTCCCCTAAGGGGTGTGTAAAAAAATCTCATGCATTATTTTGAAGAAGAATTCTTCCCTGAGTCTCAGCGAATATCCTTCAATTAAATGACAGAGAAATAAGCCCATAATTAAGATTTTATTGCACATGGGAGCTTACTGAGTCCATATTGGGTGCAATGTTTCTTACATTACAAACGTCTGATAATTTTTTTAATGGCAAGTACATTTTTGGCTAGGGGGTATAGAGCTCATAGGAAGTTCTTTCTTTCGCTATGTGACATACTTATTACCATGCTAAAAATAAATTCTGATTTCTGCTTTTGTGCAAGTACCATCCCCACCTGACCCTAAAATGTATCAGAATTTACAGTCACATAATCAAAACTACTGAGAATTATGAAAAGGCTTCAGCATTGAAGGGATTGGTTTTAGTTATATTCTGGCACAATGCTGCAAGTAAGTGCCATTGTTATTTCAGATACCAGATACATGCAATGGTTAGGAGGTGAATGAAAATCGCTGTGCATGCTGGAAATACTCAGCAGCTCTGGCAGCATTTGTGGAATAAGAAACAGAATGAGAGTCAAGGGTCAAGAGTCGAGAGTATTATTGTCAGACTAGACTAAATGGGACCCAGTCCCATGGGAGACCTTGTCCCCCCAAAGCAACCCATTCCCCAATGCAATATTCCACCACTCAACCGGTTCCCCCAATGCAATATTCCACCACTCACCCATAGCCCCTAACTGCGCAGGCGTGGCTGACGGGTTCCCGTTGTGACGCCCTTGACCCCCCCTCCTCCCTTCACACCCCCACTCCACCTCTTGTCCTTCCCCCCACGCACTCACTCCAATCCCTCTCAACTCCACCCCCCCCATCCACTCTTCGCGGCTCACGACGGCCCATTCATGCCCGCTCATTGGGTTCCCATTGTGAAGTAGAATACGCAGGTATTACTGCGTAGGCGCAGCTGACGGGCACGGCAAGTGAAAAAGGGATTTTTAATGCTTAAAATGTGAATAACCCTTAAAATATAACAACAATTTAAACGTTAAAGATGAGATTTATTCAATCCATTCTTTTTTGTTGCATCTCTTGTTGCGTTCTGCAGCTGGGGGATGGCTTCAGGCAGGGGCTGATGGCGGCCGATGGGGGGAGCGTCCTGCAGCCGGGGTGTACCACTGCCGTGGCCTACCACAGTCGAGCGTTCTGCTGCCGTGGCCTACCACTGCCGTGGCCTACTGCTGCCTACCCCTGCCGCTGCCCACCCCTGCCGCTGTTGTGACCTACCGGCGGAGAGCATCCTGCAGCGGGGGAAGGGGACGGCTTCAGGAGGGGGCTGTCGGGGGCTGGGGGGGGAAGCGTCCTACAGCCGGGGGAGGGAGACAGCTTCAGGCAGGGGCTGTCGGCGGCCGATCGGGGGGGAGAGAGTCCTGCAGCCCGGGGAGGGGGATGGCTTCAGGCGGGGGAAGGGGGGAGGGGGTGTGTGAACGGTGAGGGTTGTGGGGGGGAGGGGTGTCTGTGGGTGGGGGGGCTGTGTGGGTGGGGGGAGGGGTGTTGTGAGGGGAGGGGGCTGTGTGGGTGGGGGGGATTGAGAGCTCGGAGAAAAGACGGGGTTATGGGGCATAGGGGGTTATCACGGGGGAGGGGGGCAGGAGCCAGCGCGGGTGACCAGAGGGGAATGGGCTGGAGCTGACAGTGCAATGGGTACTCACAGTGGTCACTGGTCGCTGGTCGTTCTCCTCCACCGGGATCAGATTCTCCGCTTTCCGTTTGGCGACATTTCCCGCTAGGCCGTTTCCGGTCCCTCCGAAAATTGTGTCCGGTTGGAAACCTCTGCCGGCCATCCTCAGCTCCAGTAAAGAAGCAATGGCGCAGGAAGGGGCGGACCATCCCGCGGAGTGACTGGAGAAAAGACCAATCCACGCGGTGCTGAATGGCAGGAGAGGAGATTGATCTGCGCACGTGCGTTTTTAAAGATTTTTTAAACCTCGCTAACGTTTCCATTAGATCACCGATCGGAATGAAACTTGGTGCAATCGCAGCACACGAGGACGGTGAGTAAGCTGGCGAAAAATCGTAGTGCTATCGCGTACTATTTTTGAGCAAATAGAATGACTGCGCAAACCGGAAGATAACAAGATCGCAGCTTTAGTTATGTATAGATAGATAGAAGATAGACAGACAGACAGACAGACAGACAGACAGACAGACAGACAGACAGACAGACAGACAGACAGACAGACAGACAGACAGACAGACAGACAGACAGACAGATAGATGTCCCAGATAGAACCATGAAATTCTTACTTGCAGCAGCACAACAGACTATGTAAACATAGTACACTGTAAACAATATAATAAATGTTTCAGATAAAAGATAAATCATCAAAACTTTGTCTTTCTTTGGACAGATGAATACGTGGCTAAGTTGTTGCTGGCGACAGGGATTCAGATTTTTGCACCATTGAAACTAAAGGGAAGATACTGGCATGGACAGCAGGTTGGCTGGGTGGCAGAAGGCAGAGAGTGGCAATAGAGCGGGCTTTTTCTGGTTCGCTGTTAGTGACTAGCAGAGTTCCACAGGGCTCGTGCTGCTCTTCACGTTGTATATTAATGATTTGAATGAGGGAATTGAAAGCTTTCTGGCCAAGTTTGCAAATGATACAAAGCTAGGTGGCGGGACAGGTATTGTAGAGAAAGCAGGGACTATAGAAAGACTTGGACAGGTTGGGAGAGTGGACAGAGAAGTGGCAGATGGCATACAGCAAAGCAAAGTTTGGAGTCCTGCATTTTTGTAGTAGGAATAAAGGCGTAGACAATTTTCTAAATGGGGAGAGAATTCAGAAATCAGAGGTGCAAAGGGACTTGGGTGCGCTGGTGCAGGATTCCCAAAAAGCTAATTTCCAAGTCGACTCAGTAGTAAGGAAGGCAAACGCAATGCTATTTCGAGAGGACGAGAATACAAAAACAGGGATGTAAAGCCGAGGCTCTATAAGGTGCTGGTCAGACTGCATTTGGAATATTATGAGCCATTTTGGGCCGCATATCTGAGAAAGGATGTGCTGGCGCTGGAGAGGGTCCAGAGGCGGTTTACGAGAATGATCCCAGCAATGAGAGGATTAACATACGATGAGCGTTTGACTGCATTGGGCTTCTACACTGGTGGGAGAGTCTAAGATCAGAGGTAATAGCCTCAGAATTAATGGATGTTCCTTTAGGATGGAGATGAGGAGGAATTTCTTTTGTCAAATGGTAGCGAATCTGTGGTCTGAAGAAGGGTTTCAGCAGTCTGAAGAAGGGTTTCGGCCCGAAACGTTGCCTATTTCCTTCGCTCCATAGATGCTGCTGCACCCGCTGAGTTTTTCCAGCACTTTTGTCTACCAGTGAATCTGTGAAATTCGTTGCCACAGAAGGCTGTGGAGGCCAAGTCAATGGATATTTTTATGACAGAGATAGATAGATTCTTGATTAGTACCGGTGTCAGGGGTTATGGGGAGAAGGCAGGAGAATGGGGTTTAGAGAGAAAGATAGATCAGCCATGATTGAATGGTGGTGTGGACTTTATGGGCCAAATGGCCTAATTCTGCTCCTATCACTTATAAACTTATGAAACACTTGTTCAATGGACAGGACAGGCAGGAGCACGGCAGGGAACAAGGAAAGATTTTGGAACAAATTGCATTTATTTTAATGTGAGAGCCTGGTGGGTGAGGCAAGTTACATGCAATTGGGACATCCGGGGATGGACAAGTTACATGCAATTGGGACATTGTAGCCATTACGGAAACTGGGCTAAAAGAGGGACATGTCTGGCAGCTTACTGTTCCAAGGTACACATACTACAGAAGTGATAGAGGTGCGGGTAAAAGAGAAGGGAGTGTTGCTTTATTGATTGAGGAGAATGTCAGGGCAGTAGTCCGAGATGACATTACTGATGGTTCATCCAGCTTGTTGAGAGTGTACTCACGGTCCCCAAATATTCAATGGGAATTGGAAGGACAAATATGACAAGAGACTGCCAGCAGGTGCAAGACTAAGAAGGTTGTTATCGTAAGGGATTTTAACTTTCCCAATATAGACCGGGACTGTCATAGCGCTAAGTGCATAGACTGGGTGGAATTTGTCAAATGTGTTCAGGAAAATGTCCTCAGGTAATATGTAGAGGGCCTTACAAAGGCAAGTGACTGAAATGTCAGTGGGCGAACCTTTTGGGACTAGTGACACTGTTTGTATCAACTATAAAATAGTTATGGATAAAGACAGGGCAGGTCCATAAGTTAAAATTTTACATTTTTTGGCAAAGCCAACTTTTATGGTATTAGACAGGAACCTGCTCATTAATTGGAGTAGGATGTTTGTGGGAAAAGGTGCGATGGTTTAAATGTGTGAAGAATATTGACACCTACACAAACCCATTTTCACTCTAAACCATCCATTTTAATGAAATTATGAGTAAGGGATAGAAGACAAGAGAGTTAAGGGCCTGTCCCACTGTATGAGTTAATTCAAGAGTTCTCCCGAGTTTCCCCTGATTCGAACTCGTAGAATTACGGTAATAGCCGTTCGTAGGTACTCGGGGCTCTCGTGGACATTTTTCACAGTGCTGAAAAAACTTCACAAGTAACCGCTTTTCCCGAGTACCTGCCGTTAGCATTATGACCCGCTTTGAGACATCTACGAGCTCCGACGTAGCCGCTACGTACATTCTACATACTTACCACGAGTTTGATTTTTTTTAAACTTGGGAGAGCTCTTGAATTACCTCGTACAGTGGGACAGGCCCTTAAGAAGCTTTAAGGGCCTGTCCCACTTTCACGACTTAATTCAAAACTTCTGCTGAGTTTAAAGGACCTAAAAAAAAAATCAAGTTCGTGGTAATCTACGAACTCCTACGACCTTCCACGACTATGCTCACAAACTCCTATGAACTCCTACGAGTATGTCTACGAATTCCCACGACTATTTCGATGCCCTCCTTACGAGTAAAAAGTTGCAATTTCTTTCATCCCGACCATTTTTTTACTAGTAGACATTTTTTATCGGTCTGGACATTTTTGGCCAACTCGCCTAGAGCCCCCCTCCGCCGGACTGGACCAGATTTTTCCCATCGATGAAAAATCAGAGAGATATTAATGTTTAACATTTTTTTGCCTTTCTCTCTGCTGCCCCTGCTGGTGGGAGGGGGGAGGGACTATAAAACCCGGAAGTGGTGTGCCTCACTCAGTCTCTGCAAGATGGAGGAAGCGAGAGGGTCACATCTCACGTCTCACTGAGCTCTGAATAACACTGAACACATGTCTACTCAACTGTGAGTGTTCTTAATGTGGTTTGAAATTGAAAATATGGTTGGTTTGAAGTAAAAAGGCACTGCAAATGGTTGTTTGGGGTGTTTCGGGTTGAAGTAAAAAGGCACTGCAAATGGTTGTTTGGGGTGTTTTGCGATGAAGTAAAAAGGCACTGCAAATGTTTGTTTGGGGTGTTTTGGGGTGAAGTGAAAAGGCACTGCAAATGGTTGTTTGGGGTGTTTTGCGATGAAGTAAAAAGGCACTGCAAATGTTTGTTTGGGGTGTTTTGGATTGAAGTGAAAAAGGCACTGCAAATGGTTGTTTGGGGTGTTTTTGGGTTGAAGTGAAAAGGCACTGCAAATGGTTGTTTGGGGGTTTTTGGGTTGAAGTGAAAAGGCATTGCAGATGGTTGCTTGGGGGGTTTGGGTTGAAGTGAAAAGGCACTGCACATGGTTGCTTGGGGGTTTTGGGTTGAATTGAAATTGCACTGCAAAGGGTTGCTTGGGGTTTTTGGGTTGAAGTGAAAAGGCACTGCAAATGGTTGCTTGGGGGTTTTGGGTTGAAGTGAAAAGGCACTGCAAATGGTTGTTTGGGGGTTTTGGGTTGAAGTAAAAGGCATTGCAGATGGTTGCTTGGGGGGTTTGGGTTGAAGTGAAAAGGCACTGCACATGGTTGCTTGGGGGTTTTGGGTTGAATTGAAATTGCACTGCAAAGGGTTGCTTGGGGGTTTTGGGTTGAAGTAAAAAGGCACTGCAAATGGTTGCTTGGGGTTTTTTGGTTGAAGTGAAAAGGCACTGCAAATGGTTGTTTGGGGGGTTTGGGTTGAAGTAAAAGGCACTGCAAATGGTTGTTTGTCTAAACTTGACAACTTCCTGTTTGCACTATATTGATTTTAGATAAAATGCTACCACTTACAGCTGTGATTTTTGGCCATCTTACCCAGTCCCCCTCCGCTCATCAGGTGCAGAGGATTCTTCCCATCAATGAAAAATAAGAGTGTTATTAGTGTTTAAAAAATGTTGAGAATCTCTCTCCTGTCAATCACGCCATGAAGGCCACAGCTTTTCCGGTGGGAGGGGGAGGGATTATAGAACCCGGAAGTGTGGGTGTGGCTCAGTCTCTGCATGATGGGGGAGGGAGAGGTCATAACTGTCTAAGCTGTGAATCAACTGAACACACTGGATGTCTACTGAACTGTGAGTGTGGTGTTTTGTGTGGTTTTATGGTGGTTTCATCCTGCTTGAAATGGTATGAAACTGCATTTGAATGTGGTGGCCTTGCACCCTGCATGAAATGGTATGAAACTGCATTTGAATGTGGTGTCATTGCACCCTGCATGAAATGGTATGAAACTGCATTTGAATTTGCTGGCCTTGCACCCTCCTTGAAATGGTATGAAACTGCACTTGAATTTGGTGGCCTTGCACCCTACTTGAAGTGGTATGAAACTGCACTTGAATTTGGTGGCCTTGCACCCTGCTTGAAGTGGTAGGAAACTGAACCTGAATTCGGTGGCCTTGCACCCTGCTTGAAGTGGTATGAAACAGCACTTGAATTTTGTGGCCTTGCACCCTGCTCGAAGAGGTAAGAAACTGCACTTGAATTTGGTGGCCTTGCACCCTGTTTGAAATGGTAGGAAAATGGATTTGAATTTGGTGGCCTTGCACTCTGCTTGAAATGGAATTTCAAGGAATAGCCGTGAGTCAACTGCCAGCCCACCAGCCGTGAGTGAGTGGCCAGCACATCAGGCTTTAGGGACTGAGCTGCCACCCCAAGAATCCATTTGGCCCACAATGTCCATACTAACCCTCTGGAGACCAGTAGTCCCTGCAGCCAACAACACCCATACCAGCGCTCCAGAAAGCCCTCCCCCCCACTGGCCACCAATATTGGAATTGGTGGAGAGGTGGAATATTGCGTCGGGGGACCAGCCCTCCCGTGTGAACATGGGACCCAACGGGTCCCACAGTCTAGCATGATCTATATCTTTGCATTCCCTGCCTATTTATCCATTTTAAGTGTCTCTTAAATGTTGCTATTGTAACTGCGTCTACCATTTCTCCTGGCAGCATGTTCCAGGCATACACTATTCTCTGTGTCAGCTTACCACCTTTATACTTTTTCCCTCTCATGTTTGAACTCATACCCTCTAGCATTTGACATTTCCACCCTGGGAAAAACAGTCTGACTATCTATCTTTTCTATGTTTCCTCATTATTTTGTACACTTCGATCAGATCATCCATCAGCCTTTAATGCTCAAGAGAAAACAATCCAATTTGTCCAACCTCTCCTTATAACTAACGCTCTCTAATCCAGGCAAAATTCTGGTGATACTCTTCTGCACCCTCTCCACATCTTTCCTGCCATGTGGCTACCGGAACTGCACACAAAACTCCAAATGTGGCCTAACCAAAGTTTTATATGGCTGCAGCATTTATACTCAACTTTCCAACTTTTATACTCAGCATTTCAATGGAAAGCAAGCATTCCAAATGCCTTTTTTTTTTTTACCACTACGTGTGTTGGCACTTTCAGGCAGCTATGGACTTCAACCCAAGATCCCTCTGCAAGACCTAAGGGTCTTGCCATTTATTGTATACATTCCTCTTATATTTGACCTCCCAAAGTGCAAATCTCACCATTATCCGGATTAATCTCCACCTGTAATTACTCTGCCCATATTTTCTTCCGGTCCATATCCAGTTGAATCCTTGGACAACTTTCCTCATGATCCACAGCTCCGCCAACTTTTTGTGTCATTTTCAAGCTTACATTTTTGTCCAAGTCAATTATGTATATCTAGCAATGTTACAAAATGTTGAGATTTTAAAAATAAAGTCTGCAATTTATCCCATCAGATAAAGCACAAAAGGAAGTTTAATTTGACACCTAATTCACTTTCATATCTTCAGTATTAAAAAGGTTATGGCCATTTTCATACTCGGAAATTAGCATCTTGTTCCCTATTGCTTTTCCATTGACTTAACACAAAAGCTGTGATCGAGGACAGTCAAAAGCCCATAACTTTCTTAAAAATTAAGAGAACTGAAATACATTTTCAGTTATTATAGATTGAAGCATTCTGAAACAAATATGAAACAATCTTACTTAGATGACATGAAATTAAAGCATATAATTAGTTAGTTACCTAATTGTAGCTAATTACAAAATTCAATTACTAGATCTAAACATCTATCAATTTCTTAAGAATAGATTAACATTTTTAAATAGCCTAAGTGTCCAAATAACATTCACAGAAGAATTCACAATATAACATAATTTTTAAATCTCATTGTCATGGATTTACAGGCCAAATGGAAGGAATTGAATGTTTAATACCTGTAAATTAATGGCCATTTAAATCATTTTGCGAGTGAGGTTTTCTGGAACGCGATCATTTGGAACGTTGATTTGCGGTGAATTTAACCCCGTATCAGCATGAAAAATTCTGCCGTTAGTTCGGGGAAAAGAATTACCGTTTCGCATTAAAAAATATGAATCAGAGGCTTCTTAAGAAGCACATTTATACATTAAAATAAACTACTTTCGTTTACCTGTCCCGTGTGTGAAATCCGTCCCCGTTGTCGGCGTTGACGGCTTTCGAAGCTGATTTTAAAATAACTCCAGCGCTGACATTGTCGATTTAATAACAATAAAAAATACACAAAACCCCCGTAGGAACGATTTTTCAGCAAGCGCTTGTACTCCAACGAAATATAATTCAGGACAAGGTAGGAGAAACCTGCGTTTTAACCCCGTCCCCCCCTTAAAGGCGCCAAAATTGCGCACACGGCCAGTGGCAGAATTGCAGCGCCGCTGAAGGTAAGTATTGTAACATACCTAGTATATCACAAACAACAGAGGTTGCAGCACTGATCATCGCGGAACACCACTGATCACAGATTTTCAGTCAGAAAAAACACCCCTTCACCATAGCTTTCAGCCAGGAACATTTTAAATCCAATCTATTTAATCTTCATGGATCCCATTCCCTTAATCTTTTGATTCAGTCTTCCATGAGACACCCTGTTAAAAGCTTTACTTAATTCCATGTGTACAGCATCCACAGCCCATCCCTCAGTAATCATTTTTGTTCCCAGCTCAAAAAACTCAATCAAGTTCAAGACATGGCCTCCTCCGCTTAAAGCCAGGCTATCCTAAGTAAGTCTATGCTTTCCCAGATGTGGGTAGATTCTATCCCTACGAATCTTCTCCAATAATTTCTCCACCTCTATTGTAAGACTCACCAGATGGGAAGAAATTTGAAAATTCAGAGATAAACTTTGCAGCATTAGGGAGAAATTTTCAAACTCCACACAGTTAGCACCCGAAGACTGGATTGAACTTTGATACAGCTATCACTGTAACACAATATAAAAATCCTTCTTTACTGATACCTTACATCATAATCCTTGAGTATATCCTGCTTCCTGAAAAAGTCAGACCCAATAGAAGTGAAGGTACAATGGAGAGTGGTATTGTTGGGAGAGAGTAGCTTGTGAATTTTCAACGATGTAACCAGCTATGAAATCTTGTTGCATCAATTCAAATATTGACAAGGAAAGCTCTTCATGATTGCTATCTGTTGATAAACGAATGTGCGGCAGGGTGGCGCAACGGTAGAGTTGCTGCCTTACAGTGCTTGCAGCGCAAGAGAGGCAGGTTCGATCCTGACTACAGGAGGTGCCAGAACGGGGACTTTGTACGTTCTCCCCGTGACCGCGTGGGTTTTCTCCAAGATCTTCAGTTTCCTCCCACACGCCAAAGACGTACAGGTTTGTAGGTTAATTGGCTTAGGTTTGTATTCTTGGTATAAGTGTAAATTGTCCCTAGTATGTGTAGGATAGTGTTAATGTGCGGGCATTGCTGGTCGGTGTGGACTCGGTGGGCCGAAGGGCTGTATCTCTAAATTAAACTAAACTAAACAATGATCCTACATGCCGAATAACATCTGGAACAAGAATTGAAAGCAGCAAGGACCCATACTGCACTCTTGATGGGTAACTAGGGTATGTATTATCTACACTGATTGCACTGACCACTTTCTAAAGAGTGTAAGTGGCAGATGGTGTGCAAACTAACATGAGGGATAAATCCAAGTGATCTTATGCTCACCAATGAACATGTCACAGATGCATCACTGTGACATGTTCATGGCAACACTGGTAGAAATTATCAACACTGTAGATTGATGATGCATGTGAACCAATCACACATAAGCCAGCATCACTAACTCCATCCCACTTCTGACACCATGTAAACAGGCACCAGAGACAGTGTATGATTTAAACACATCTTTAATCAGCACTGAAACTTAGCAGCGTTGAGGCCGATAGGTTGTCAGTAGTCCTTCTGGACACAAAGTTCTGTCTTCTCAGCGTAAATTCCCTGAAAAGAAGGAAAAGTGTTTATAGTTCTTATTCTTCAGTGCCTAAGTCTTGGAGCTTCATAAACATAACTAGGGTTTCTGCATGTAAACAAGAATGCTTTCATTTATATAAAGACTTCTTCATTTGTTTAAAGAATTGTTGGATATTAATTAGAAATAGGAAATGCGCCCAAGTTAATTTGCTCCTCAGTAGTTTAGTGCTGCTACCATCCTGAGGGAGATTAACCAATTTAGAAATGGAGTGGCAATTGAATTATCAAATTATATTAGCCCAGAAGTCGTGGAGTAATAGAGTTATTGAGCACGTAAACAAGCTCTTCGTCTGAACTTGCTCATGCCAACCAAGGTGCTCCATCTACACTAGTCCCACCTGCCTGTGTTTGGCCCATATCCCTCTTAAACGTTCCAATCCATCTACCTCCTCAGGCAGCTCATTCTATATACCCACTATCCTTTGCCAAGGACTAGATCTGAGAATATATCCAATGCACTGGAAAGGATTAGAGTCTCAAAATAAGTCTTAATAAGATATCTTTCAATTTCATTTGGCAGTATATAAAATTTGCTGTGCCAAAATAAACTTTTAAAAGTGGTCAGCTACTTTGGAATGATGAATGTCTAATATATACTCAATTGAAAGGAGATGAATGTTTGAAAAATAGTTATATACTCTGAGAAATTATTGCTCTTAGTAATAATTGAGAAATCTCTTTTTCAATTTGGTTTCAAGCAGCCATTAGTACTGCTATCTCACCGCTTCAACAGGGCTGATTTGATTCTAATCTCTACTGCTGTTTGTATGAAGTATGCATGTTCTCCACGCGACTGTGGGGTTTCCCCCAGGTGTTCTAGTTTCCTCCAACATCCCAAAGACAAGCTGGCTGGTAGTTTAATTGGTTGCTGTAAATTACCCGAAGAGTGCAGGTAGTGGTTTAGTTTAGTTTTTTAGTTTAGAGATACAGTGTGGAAACAGGCCCTTCGGCCCACTGTATCCGCGCCGAATCCGCACCAATCAGCGCTCACCGCACATTAACACTATTCGACACACACTAAGGACAATTTACACTTATACCAAGCCAATTAACCTACAAACCTGTACGTCTTTGGAGTGTGGGTGGAAACTGAAGATCTCGGAGAAAACCCACGTGGTCACGGGGAAAACATACAAACTCCGTACAGACAGCACCCACAGTCTCTGGCACTGCAAGCGCTGTAAGACAGCAACTCTACCTCTGCGCCACCGTGCCGCCCGTGGTTGGAGAATCAGAAGGGAGAATAAGTTATAGAAAAATAATTGGGGGAATGGGATGGGTGGAATAGATCAGAGAGCTGGTGTAGATTGAACAGATTGAAGAGCCTCCTTCTATGTCATATTAAACTTTTTCAGGTACATGGGCAGAAGACTCGGCTTGTACACGCTAGAATTTAAAAGATTGAGGGGGGATCTTATAGAAACTTACAAAATTCTTAAGGGGTTGAACAGGCTAGATGCAGGAAGATTATTCCCGATGTTGGGGAAGTCCAGAATTAGGGATCACAGTTTAAGGATAAGAGGGAAGTCTTTTAGGACCGAGATGAGAAAATCATTTTATACACAGAGAGTGGTGAATCTGTGGAATTCTCTGCCACAGAAGGTAGTTGAGGCCAGTTCATTGGCTATATTTAAGAGGGAGTTAGATGTGGCCCTTGTGGCTAAAGGGATCAGGGGGTATGGAGAGAAGGCAGGGATGGGATACTGAGTTGGATGATCAGCCATGATCATATCAAATGGCGGTGCAGGCTCGAAGGGCCGAATGGCCTACTCCTGCACCTATTTTCTATGTTTCTATGTAAAAGGTTTAGAGGGAAATCGGCCAAATGCAGGCTAATGGTACTAGCTTAGATGAGGCACCTTGGTCGGTATGGATGAGTTGGGGGGAAGGGCCTGTTTCTGTGCTGTATGACTGACTCATGAGAATTAAACTACCTTAGACCACGTGTAAATGTCTAATTTTCAAGATTCAAGATTCAAGATTCAATTTAATTGTCACATGCACCAAATAAGGTACAGTGAAATTTGAGTTACCATACAGCCATACTAAGTAAAAAGCAAAAATACACACAGCACATAAAATAAAATTTAACATAAACATCCACCACACGGGAATCAACATTCACTGTGATGGAAGGCAATAAAGTTCAGTCATCTTCCTCCTTTGTTCACACGTGGTCGGGGCCGTTGAATGGGGCCATTGCCGACGGTCCACTGTTCAAGCCCTCTCTTCGGGATGATCGAAACTCCGGCGTCGGGTTGGATCGGACCACTCCGTGGCATGGAGCTCCCGAGTCGGCGGCTTCTTACCGGAGACTGCTGCTTCATGGTGTTCAAGTCCACAGGCCTCGTGGTCGGAGCTCCAACACTGGCGATCCTTGGCAAAAGATCCCAGGCTCCACGATGGTAAGTCTGCGGCGCACCCGTGGCTTGAAGCTCTGGGCCGGTCTCCAGGAAAGGCCGCACCACTCCACGTTGTAGGCCGCAAAGGGGAGGGGAAGGGGGGGGGGCGGAGATGCGACACGGAGAAAAATCACATCTCCTTTGAGGTAAGTGACTGAAAACGGTTTCCCCCAAGAGTTCTGGTCGCCGCTGGATTTTCAACATGTTGAAAATTTTCGCCGAACTGCAACGACCTATGACAGTTGCCAGCAGTCGCCGAAAAAGTCGTGTAAGTGTGACAGGCCCATTACAGTGCCAAAGACGCGAGTTTGAACCTGAACTTGAACTTGAACTAGACATTCTCCCTGTGACTTTGTGGGTTTTCTCTGAGTGCTCCGCTTTCCTCCCACATTCCAAAGACGTACAGGTTTGTAGGTTAATGCCTTTGGTAAGATTGTAAAGGGCCTGTCCCACTGTCCGTTGGAGTCCGTGTTTATATCGTAGTGGCTCGTTATACCAGCCGTAGGTACTCGGGGCTTTTTTTTTTACTCGTGGACATTTTTCATCATGCTGAAAAAACGTCCCAACTTACCTGATGCCCCGAGTACCTACGGCTGGCATAACGATATATCCACGGACTCCTACGGCCTCCTACGGACTCGTTACGAACATTCTGCGAGTTTGAAAACTCGGGAGAATTCATGAATAACTCAGGAGAATTCGTGAATAACTCGGGAAAGTGGGACAGGCCCTTAAAATGTCCCTAGTGCATAGGTTAGTTCTAATGTACATGGGGATCGATGGGCCAAAGGGCCTGTTTCCTGCCATATCTCTAAAGTCTAAAGGATTCTGTGGTTGATATAGTTTGGTTTCCAAACAGGCATTTGATCAAATACTGCTTAATGAAACCAAGGCCTTTGCAATAATAAGAACTATGTCGGCAAAGACTCAACATTGGCTGAGGGTCAGAAAGTATAGAAAACCACTTTTCAGACTGAAGAAATATTTAAAATGTTGTTTCCCTGGGCAATAATTTTGGGACCACAGGCCTTTTGAATATAAAAGTAATGATTTTGTTATCCAGGATATAGTTTTCAAAGGTTTCAAAGGCTGAGAGACTCAGGGGAAATGTGGTAAACAATGAGGTAGATAGCAGCAGATTTCAGGACAGACATAAGGTTTTGGCCCGAAACGTTGCCTATTTCCTTCGCTCCATAGATGCTGCTGCACCTGCTGAGTTTCTCCAGCATTTTTGTGTACCTTCGATTTTCCAGCATCCTTCTTAAATACTAATAAAATTGGTGGCAGATGAAATTTAAAGCAGCAATGTGTTCAGTGATTCATTCAGCTTAGAGAGAAAAGGAAAAAATATGTACCTTGAATTGTGAGAGGTGGTGATTCAAAGGGGCATGGTTCGGATCACTGTTTTCACTATTTTCATGATTAGCAATTAAAAGTATACTTTTATAATTTGTGGATAAACCTAACGTGAAAAGAAGTTAATATTTAAGAGTGAACAAAAAGCAGGAAGAATTGTGATGTAATTGGCAAAGAATTCTGTAGGATGTCATATTCAGAAACAAACCATACATTCCTGGTAAAATAATTTTATATAATACAGGTAGAAGATAGAAAGGATCGGTGCAGGACATGGTTTAAATGCATTGCAAGAGGAAGCGAGATGAACAGAAGACAAAGGAACAGCATATTTTATTGATGGAGATAGCCAAAGTCGGTTATGGATTCACATCTCAGATTAGTTCATTGTCATGAAGGTGTAATGGAGATCTTTGCTCACATGGAACTCATGGAGTATACAGTATAGACACAGTGATCAAAACAGTAAATACGAAGACGATTAAGGTGGCATAATGGCGCACCAGTAGAGTTGCAGCCTGACAGCGCCAGAGACCCAGGTTTGATCCTGGTGGTAAATGGAAACTGGCTGTAGTAGGTTTGGTACCCAGGTTATACAACTAACACTTTGGGAATGAACCCAAATCGATATCTATATTACTAAAAGTAAGATCTTGACTGCTTTTGACTCACTGCGATGCGATTTCCGAGAGAACAGCGCCACTTACGGCCGTCATTTTTGGCCAACTCGCTCAGAGCCCCCCTCCGCCAGACTGGACCAGAGGATTTTTCCCATCGATGAAAAATCAGAGAGATATTAATGTTTAAATTTTCTTTGCCATTCTCTCTGCTGCCCCTGCTGGTGGGAGGGGGGAGGGACAATAAAACCCGGAAGTGGTGTGTCTCATTCAGTCTCTGCAAGATGGAGGAAGCGAGAGGGTCACGTCTTACTGAGCTCGTAATAACACTGAACACATGTCTACTCAACTGTGAGTGCCCTTAATGTGGTTTGAAATTGAAAAAATGGTTGGTTTTTAAGTAAAAAGGCACTGTAAATGGTTGTTTAGGGTGTTTTGGGTTGAAGTGAAAAGGCACTGCAAATGGTTGTTTGGGTTGTTTTGGGTTGAAGTGAAAAGGCAATGCAAATGGTTGTTTGGGGAGTTTTGCGTTGAAGTGAAAAGGCACTGCAAATGGTTGTTTGGGGAGTTTTGCGTTGAAGTGAAAAGGCACTGCAAATGGTTGTTTGGGGAGTTTTGCGTTGAAGTGAAAAGGCACTGCAAATGGTTGTTTGGGGTGTTTTGGGTTGAAGTAAAAAGGCACTGCAAATGGTTGTTTGGGGTGTTTTGGGGTTGAAGTAAAAAGGCACTGCAAATGGTTGTTTGCTGTGTTTTCGGTTGAAGTGAAAAGGGACTGCAAATGGTTGTTTGGGGTGTTTTGGGTTGAAGTAAAAAGGCACTGCAAATGGTTGTTCAGGGTATTTTGGGTTGAAGTGAAAAGGCACTGCAAATGGTTGTTTGGGTTGTTTTGGGTTGAAGTGAAAAGGCACTGCAAATGGTTGTTTGGTGAGTTGTGGGTTGAAGTGAAAAGGCACTGCAAATGGTTGTTTGGGGTGTTTTGGGTTGAAGTGAAAAGGCACTGCAAATGGTTGTTTGGGGTGTTTTTGGTTTGAAGTGAAAAAGGCACTGCAAATGGTTGTTTCGAGTGTTTTGGGTTGAAGTAAAAGGGCACTGCAAATGGTTGTTTGGGGGGTGCTTTGGGTTGAAGTAAAAAGGCACTGCAAATGGTTGTTCAGGGTGTTTTGGGTTGAGGTAAAAAGGCACTGCAAATGGTTGTTTGTGGTGTTTTGGGTTGAAGTAAAAAGGCACTGCAAATGGTTGTTTGGGGTGTTTTGGGTTGAAGTAAAAAGGCACTGCAAATGGTTGTTTGGGGTGTGTTTGGGTTGAAGTAAAAAGGCACAGCAAATGGTTGTTTGGGGGTTGAAGTGAAAAGGCACTGCAAATGGTTGTTTGGGGGTGTTTTTGGGTTGAAGTAAAAAGGCACTGCAAATGGTTGTTAGGGGTGTTTTAGGTTGAAGTAAAGAGGCACTGCAAATGGTTGTTTGGGGTGTTTTGGGTTGAAGTGAAAAAAGCACTGCAAATGGTTGTTTGGGGGGTTTGGGGTTGAAGTGAAAAGGCACTGCAAATGGTTGTTTGGGGGGTTTGGGGTTGAAGTGAAAAGGCACTGCAAATAGTTGTTTGGGGGGTTTTGGGTTGAAGTGAAAAGGCACTGCAAATGGTTGTTTGAGATGTTTTGGGTTGAAGTGAAAAGGCACTGCAAATGGTTGTTTGGGGTGTTTTGGGTTGAAGTGAAAGGCACTGCAAATGGTTGATTGGGGGTGTTTTGGGTTGAAGTGAAAAGGCACTGCAAATGGTTGTTTGGGTTGAAGTGAAAAGGCATTGCAAATGGTTGCTTGGGGTTTTTGGGTTGAAGTGAAAAGGCACTGCAAATGGTTGTTTGGGGTTTTGGGTTGAAGTAAAAGGCACTGCAAATGGTTGTTTGGGGGTTTTGGTTGAAGTAAAAGGCACTGCAAATGGTTGTTTGCCTAAACTTGACAACTTCCTGTTTGCACTATATTGATTTTAGATAAAACGCCAGCACTTACGGCTGTGATTTTTGGCCATCTTACTCATTCCCCCTCCGCTCATCAGGTGCAGAGGATTCTTCCCATCAATGAAAAATAAAAGTGTTATTAGTGTTTAAAACATGTTGAGAATCTCTCTCCTGTCAATCACGCCATGAAGGCCACACCTTTTCCGGTGTGAGGGGGAGGGATTATAAAACCCGGAAGTGTGGGCGTGGCTGAGTCTCTGCATGATGGTGGAGGGAGAGGTCACGACTCTTGTCTGAGCTGTGAATCAATTGAACACACTGAATGTCTACTGAACTGTGAGTGGTGTTTTGTGTGGTTTTATGGTGGTTTCATCCTGCTTGTAATGGTATGAAACTGCATTTGAATGTGGTGGCCTTGCACCCTGCATGAAATGGTATGAAACTGCATTTGAATGTGGTGTCGTTGCACCCTGCATGAAATGGTATGAAACTGCATTTGAATTTGGTGGCCTTGCACCCTCCTTGAAATGGTATGAAACTGTACTTGAATTTGGTGGCCTTGCACCCAGCTTGAAGTGGTATGAAACTGCACTTGAATTTGGTGGCCTTGCACCCTGCTTGAAGTGGTTGGAAACTGCACTTGAATTCGGTGGCCTTGCACCCTGCTTTTAATGTTAGGAAACAGAACCTGAATTTGGTGGCCTTGCACCCTGCTTGAAGTAGTATGAAACTGCATTTGAATTTGGTGGCCTTGCACCCTGCTTGAAGTGGTAGGAAAATGGATTTGCATTTGGTGGCCTTGCACTCTGCTTGAAATGGAATTTCAAGGGATAGCCGTGAGTCAACTGCCAGCCCACCAGCCGTGAGTGAGTGGCCAGCACATCAGGCTTGAGGGGCTGAGCTGCCACCCCAAGAATCCATTTGGCCCACAATGTCCATACTAACCCTCTGGAGACCAGTAGTCCCTGCAGCCAACAACACCCATACCAGCGCTCCAGAAAGCCTCCCCCCCCCCCCCCACTGGCCACCAATATTGGAAGAGGTGGAGAGGTGGAATATTGCGTCGGGGGACCAGCCCTCCCGTGTGAACATGGGACCCAACGGGTCCCACTGATTCTAGTACTCTCTATGTTTGGATTAAATAATGTTAGCAGGGCACTGTTAAGTCATGAGAATTACATTTGCATGTTTTTGCTTTTTGATGAGAATGACTATGTTCTAGGATAGGATAGGATTGACCTCACCATCCACCTTAAGCTGATATTGAGTTGTTCACTACTGTGATGTCTTAAATAAAAATAATGCATCAGTAATTCTTGCAAGGAAATGCATTTTAAATAATGGTTCATTGCTGTCAGTGTCACTGCACAGTGAAATTCTTTTGCACAACCCACAAATGCATAGTCGGCATATTTTGGCGCCGTTTACAATGAAAAAAGAAAAAGTCCAAAGTGCAAAGTCCATATGCTGGAAGTATCCCAATCCAGGTGAGCACATGTAAGCCCTAGTCTGCTGCAGGCCCTCAACCCGACATCCCTTTCCTCACCCGACCACCGGGGGTCCCGAGGGGTGGGGGGTGGGGTTGCAGCTGACCTTGAAGGCACCGGAGGCAATACCCTGGTCCCTCTCCTACCAGTCCACTCCTCTTGTCCGTCGTCGCCAATGGCTCCCTCCGGGCTTCCGAGCTTCCCCCGGTAGGCAGTGGCCCGCGGGGCCCTTCATCGCAGCGGCAAACCTGGCCTGCGACCGCTCGTGGCCATGACTGGTCTGCTGGGGATTCGTTCTCGGCAGCTGTCGGGACTCTTATACATCGGCGAGACCAGACGTAGAACACCTCGCTCAGTCCGCCTGAACCTACCTCGCTGAACACCTTCGCTCAGTCCGCCTTAACCTACCTGATCTCCTGGTTGCTGGACACTTTAATTCTCCCTCCCATTCCCATACAGACCTTTCTGTCCTAGATCTCCTCCATTGTCAAAGTGAGGCTAAACGCAAATTGGAAGAACAGCATCTCATATTTTGTTTGGGCAGCTCACAGCCCAGTGGTATGAATATTGATTTCTCTAACTTCAAGTAACCCCGGCATTCCCTCTCTCTCTATCCCTCCCCACCCAATTCACACCAGCTTCTCATTTTCACCCAAGAAACAGCTAACAATGGCTTGTTTCCTTTATCATTGTTATTTTTTTGCATAACTTTCATTCATTGTTCTTTATCTCTCTACATCATCGTCTATATCTCTCGTTTCCCTTTCCCATGAGTTTCAGTCTAAAGAAGGCTCAGCCTGAAACGTCACCCATTCCTTCTCTCCAGAGATACTGCCTGTCCCACTGAGTTACTCCAGCATTTTGTGTCTATCTTGGGTCCAGCCCTGTTCTCATGGGGCCGCCGGATGTTTACAGTGGATGTTGCCTCATACTGAACACCTCATTAACAATTATCATTACCACAGGCTACGTTTCTTGAAAGGACATTTTGTCACCCATACATTAGTTCTATCCTACACACTAGGGACAATTTACCAACGGCAATTAAGCTAAAAACTTGTACGCCTTTCGAATGTGGGGGGAAACCGGAGCACCCGGAGAAAGCCCATGCGGTCACAGGAAGAATGTACAAACTCTGTATAGACAGCAACCGAGGTCAGGTTCCAACTCTGGTGATGTATGGCAACAACTCTACCGCTGCGCCATTGTATTGTCCTTGATTACTGAATAAGAACATGGGACCAGGAGAAAGTTGTACATGTCCCAAGCCACTTAAGCAGATCATAATTGATGTATGTGTTAATTCTATTTTGCACCTTATTACTTAATTGCCTTCCCTACAAAACATTCATTGATTTTAGATATCCATTTACCATATTAATTCCTATGAATTTCTAGTTTAACATCAACTAAAATAAGCAATCTTGCCAATGTTGGCTGAGAAAATCTCTGTTGAAATCAGTTCACTGTTAAAATATTTTTGAAAAAGGAACAGTGGAGAACCAGAAAATGGTTTCAAGCCAGGAAACTGAACTGTAGTTAAAAGAACAAAAGTTTGGAATTGAATTACATTCATCCAGCTTCTGCATCCTGTTGCTCCTGGTCTACATTTTGGTCAATGCTTGTTTTGGCTGGCTGCAAACTGTGGATTAGTGCTTAGTTTACCATACATCATTGCCTTTTTTTAAGGGATGTCAAAACATAGACAGGGAGAAAAGCAAGTTGCTATTGCCCAAAACTTAGCTCTTCACCACGTATAATGTGAACATTTCCCGTTTAAACCTTGTTACAGCAGATCTGAATGAGTATTACTCCACTGAAGATATCTTATTTTGGATGAGGTGTAAAATGGAAATCCTCTCTCTCAACCAGGTGAAAATGATCCTGTGGCACAATTTAGCAAGGAAACAGGGGATTCTCCCTGGCGTCCACCATTTATCACCCAACAACCATGATTAAATAGTCTTTTCAGTCCTTGGGATCTTGCAAAGTGGTGTCTGCTTTTCTTACACTACAACTCTTCAAAATTGAATGTGAAACACTCTGGGATATTGTGAGGCTTGGACCAATATATATTTATGATAATGTGACAGCACCCTCTCCTTTGGGATGCCAATCTGATCCCTATCACTGGCTGACAGATCAGGAGAGGCCAATTCCCAGCATAATTGATAACAGCTGGGTCCAAGTAGCCGATATTGGTTGGCCATGTCCCTCATTGTCTGTCAGCCTATGTCCTATAATACCCAGACATTCTAGCCAGAAAGAAGAAGGAAGAGAAAGTGGGGGTGCCTCCTGCTAGCTGTGTTCCCCTGTTGCAGCTTTGAGGAAGACTGAGCCACTGGGACGAACCCGAGATCACCAACACCGCTGTGTGGTCAAGACTGGGATGCTGGGAAGAAGCCAATGGCAGCCAGTGCCTCTACCTGAGGCTACGACTGAGTGGCCAGGGCAAGTCTGAGATACCAGTGCCTCTTCCTGCTGACAGACAATGAGGGACTGCACCCACACACACAGGAAAAGACTGAGCTGCCAGCATCGCTTCAAGCGCAAAGCTGAGCTGCCAGGATAAACCTGAGATCACCAGGACAAACCTGAGGTAGGCTTCTCCTCCTTTGAGACCAGGACTGAGCTGCCAGGATAAGCTTGAGATCACCAGCATCACCGCACGTGCACCCTGATGGTGAGGGACAGCGTGTCGCCATGCGGTCTTTGACTTTCTTACCAGTGTAAATAAAATATAAACATCTCTGGAGAAAAAGGATGGGTGACGCCACCATCCTTTTTCTCCAGAGATGCTGCCTGACCTGCTGAATGACACCAGCACTTTGTATCTGTCTTTGGTGTAAACCACCATCTGCAGTTCTTTGTTTCTACATCATATTCCCATTCCATATCCATTAGTTTTGATACCTTCAAGTGGCTGATATTTTTAATGCATTTTGGATGAACAGATTAATTATTATGTGGAAGGAGGCATATATCTTGGAACTGTCCTGGACAGTTTGAAGCAATATTTTCCATAACTGTGCCAAATTAGAGTTTGGAATGGGTAATGTCAGATATAATTAACAATGAATGTTCATGAACACTATTTTAATTGCAATCATAATGCAATTAAGTTTAATGCACTGTCCCTATGGGAGGATGTGAAAGTGACCCAAGGATGTTACAAGTCAAGAAGCTGCAGATGCTGGATTCTGGAGGATAAGAAGAAGAGCTGCTGGAGGAACTGAGCCAGGCAGGCAGGCAGAAGAACTGCTGGAGTGAAATGGACAGGCGGGTCATTTTGGGTTGAGACGGCTGGGTGGCACAGTGGCGCAGCGGTAGAGTTGCTGCCTTACAGTGCTTGCCGGAGATCCAGGTTCGATCCCGACCTCGGGTGCTGTCTGTACGGAATTTGTACATTCTCCCCGTGACCATGTGGATTTTCTCCAAGATCTTCGGTTTTCTTCCACACTCCAAAGATGTCTAGGCTTGTAAGTTAATTGGCTTGGGAAAGTGTAAATTGTCCCTAGTGGGTGTAGGATAGCGTTAATGTGCGGGGATCACTAGTCGGTGCGGACTCGGTGGGCTGAAGGGCCTGTTTCCGCGTGGTATCTCTAAACTAAACTAAAAAACTAATCCCTTCACCAAGAGCTGTGGAAGTGATAGGTGGATACAGGTTGGGATGGATAGAATGACAGATAGGGAAGGGTGGAGATAACCACAGAGTCTACAAGGTAATAAGTGGAGACAAAGGGCTGCAGATTCTGGAATATAATAAGAAGGGAAGGCGAAGAGTGAAACCTAATAGTGATGGTGGCAGATGAGAACAACAGAGGGAGGGATGTGTAGTGGGGCGGGGATCCAGTGGGAGAGCATCTCCAGATAGAGGGTCTCGATCCAAAACGTCAGCTGTCCATTTCCCTCCGCAGATGCTGCCGGAACCTCTCAGTTCCTCCAGCTACTCTCCTTTTTTGGCCAGAGATGTTAGATTTGGATAAGGCTGATTTCAATGCAGTGAGTCAGATTTTACTCAGAACAATCTTGGTAAATGGTCGTGTGATGTCCATTGAAGAAAATGTTATCTGATGTAACTTATTCTCGAGAATCAATTCATCATCTACTCATCAACAAGGCCTAGATAAATTAGGAGATAAGGGCAGAAATAAAACTGAAAGGAAAAAACATGCACAAAGGCAGCATATGGAGCAGATCCCAGTGACTGAGAAAAAAAACAAATGAAATAATGAATAAATATAAATGCGCCTAAATAATTGTCCAGGACTAGATGGTTTATTCCCAGGACTTTAACTGAAAATAAAGCAGATGTTCTAACCGGCATTCTTCAGAGTTCTTTTGATTCTGGAATCGTTCCATTAGATCAAAAAGTAACACATCGTTCTACTGTTTGAGAACGATGTGAGAGGGAAACAACAAGTTAGCCCGACATCTGTTGCTGGGAATTTGCTAAAATCCACAATTAAATAAATATAGACTGAGTAAACACTGTAAAATGTTTCAGCTTATCACAGAGAGCCAGTATTGGTTCGGAGAAGGTAATGAACCCAATTGTATATTGAAGAGGTGATTAAGGTAGTGGATGGGGAAATGTTCAGGAAGGTTTTTTACAAGGACTTCCAGAATAAATTTGGTGAAATGCTTCATAAAAAAACCAATTAACTTAAATCGAAGGAGATGGGGTGGAAAGAGAATTATTGTCCAGGCTACAAAGTAGGTTGCGTCAAAGAACAGTTTAAAATAATGGCAGATGTTCAAATTGGCAGGATGTGACCAGCGGTTTCCAGCAAAACATTAAATTGGATCCACAGCTATTGACCATATACATAAACATCTCATATACTGGATTAGAAAGCCATTTTTCCAAATTTGTAAGTGATGCAAAGAAAGGCTGCATTACAAATGGCATTGATTGAAGAAATAAATTAGAAGGAGCGGGTCATGGCTTGAGTATTAAAGTGGTATTAATTATTAGGTGGGCAGATTTGAAGAATGGTTAGAGTATGAAAAGATGCCACTCCACTCATTAAATCTGCCCCAAATCTGCATAAGAGAAATCCATCTGGTTCCGGTTTCTCTCCGCAGACATCAAATTCTTTCCTCTCAGGTATTTATTCAGATTCCTTTTAAATTGTATAATTGAGTCTCCCATCTCTACCAATCCAGGCACTGCATTCCAGATCTGAATCACTCACTGCGTTAAAGAAAGGTTCGGTACCCAATGTGGCCTCCTTTACATGGGCGAGATCAAGCATAGACCAGACGACCATTTCACCGAACACTTGCACTGGGTCTGCCAAAGCCTGGTGGATCTCCTGGTTGCTAATCATTTTAATTCACCTTCCCATTTCCACACCGTCCTTTCTGTCCTGTTCAGGCCTCCATTACCAAAGTGAGACCACACGCAAACTGGAGGAACAGCACCTCATATTCTGCTTGGGTAGCTTCCAACCCAACGGTATGAACATTGAATTCTCCAATTTTAAGTATCAATGAACAACCCACCCTCTCTTACTTTTTTCTCCCCCTCTTTTCCTTGTGCCCCACCTTGATTTGCACCTATTTCTCCCACAACACAGCCACCCTTTTAATTCCCTCTGTCCCCTTCCACCTATATCCCTTCCTCTGGCTTTTGTTTAGAGATACAGCGTGGAAACAGGCCCTTCAGCCCACCGGGTCTGCGCCGACCAGCGATCCCCGCACATTAACACTATCCTACAGCCACTAGGGACAATTTTTACATTTAACAAGCCAATTAACCTACAAACCTGTACGTCTTTGGAGTGTGGGAGGAAACCGAAGATCTCGGAGAAAACCCAGGCAGGTCACGGGGAGAACGTACAAACTCAATAGACAATAGGCAATAGGTGCAGGAGTAGGCCATTCGGCCCTTCGAGCCAGCACCGCCATTCAATGTGATCATGGCTGATCATCCCCAATCAGTACCCCATTCCTGCCTTCTCCCCATATCCCCTGACTGCTATCTTTAAAAGCCCTATCTAGCTCTCTCTTGAAAGCATCCAGAGAAGCTGCCTCCACCGCCCTCTGAGGCAGAGAATTCCACAGACTCACAACTCTCTGAGAGAAAAAGTGTTTCCTCATCTCAGTTCTAAATGGCTTACCCCTTATTCTTAAACTGTGGCCCCTGGTTCTGGACTCTCCCAACATCAGGAACATGTTTCCTGCCTCTAGCGCGTCCAAACCCTTAACAATCTTATATGTTTCAATAAGAGAACCTCTCATCCTTCTAAACTCCAGAGTGTACAAGCCCAGCTGCTCCATTCTCTCAGCATATGACAGTCCCGCCATCCTGGGAATTAACCTTGTAAACCTATGCTGCACTCCCTCAATAGCAAGACTCCGTACAGACTGCACCCGTAGTCGCGATCGAACCCGGGTCTCCGACGCTGCATTCGCTGTAAGGCAGAAACTCTAACGCTGCGCCGTGGTGGCCACACATTTGACCACTTCATCTCCTTACAGCCTTTCATCTCCTTTTCATCTATGGCCTTTGCCCACCTATTTACCAGTCAATCCCCTTCACCTGTATTCACTTATCAGTCTGAAGAAGGGTTTCGGCCCGAAACGTTACCTATTTCCTTCGCTCCATAGATGCTGCTGCACCCGCTGAGTTTCTCCAGCATTTTTGTGTACCTTCACTTATCACTTGCCTAGCTTTGTTCCGCTCTCTACCTCCCTTCCAGCTTTCTTCCCCTTACTACAATTAGTCTGAAGAAGGGTCCCGACCCGAAACATTACCTATCCATGTTATCCGATGCTGCCTGACTCGTGGAGTTACTCAAGCATATTGTGTTTTTTTGCAAACGAAAGATGTGCCTTCATTCCCTGTCGACTGGTTTGTGACCTCTCCATATATGGGAACAGTTTCTTTCCATCTATTCTCTCTGTACCCTTCACCATTTTAATACCCCCCATCAGGACTCCTCATAACCTCTCCTGTTCCTGTTATGGTTTTAAGACTCAAAGTTTGGATAAGATGACACAGACACGGAGAATTCTTCAAGAAGACGAAAAGCCTTTATTTGCAAACAAATTTTGGGTTGGAACATTCAGAGACAACACGGCCTGGTCGCTCTCTAATTGTTTTCTGATCCACAGAAACAAGCAGCTTTTTATTACACTCTTTCAGCCTTATCTCTGCTACATTATCTTTCATGCTGTACCCCTTTGCATCAATCTGTCTTTGATTATAGTATTCCCTGTCTCGCCACCATTACTTCCGACCTTGGTTCAGTCTTATTAAACTTTACATTTCCTCTCATATCTCGTCTTTCACTCGCCACCCTGAAATTCCAAACTATTGCTTTTAATTTCCCAGCTATGTTTCGGCTAAAGCAACTTTAATCTCTCAGCTATGTCTGCCAAGGTTAGACGACACCATTTTGTACTGTTACTTATTAGCTTATGTTTAATACAAGGATATAAATGTAAAAATAAATAACTTGTTTATAACTTAAAGTAACTTGTTTATAACTTCCATATAACTCCCTCCTCTGAGACTCCACTGAGTCTCAAAAGACAAAGAAAACCACACACACATCCCCCAGGTCAAATTACCCATAGAGCCCTAAAATGCAGGCTCTTTTAATTAAGTTTGCTTAATGCTGTGTAGTGTTCTTTCTCTGGCTCCCTGAGAAACTGGCCAAAAACCCACCCCATTACGTGAGGCAGGAAAAAAGGATCCAGTTTCCCTTACAGACTTCGTTTAACGTTTTCGTAACACTTCTTCTCCATCGTAGTAGTATTCTATCACCGAGATCCACTTCCCTTGAGGGCCTGATTCGTCTTCACCCGTTATCATTGGTAGTTGCTTCACAGTAGCTTTCACCAGTAGAGACTTAATACAGGGGAAAACACAGCACAACATGATTGCCACTGCAAGTAGTACGACCCCAATGGTCAAACCAATTTTAATCAGCCATGCTCCCCAAACCCCCCAACATGCTCTACAGACACCCAAACAATTGATGTCTGAACCCTATGTTTCTATTAACCTCACTCCTTATCCATGGCTTTAGTGAAAGACCCCTCCGGGCTAGTATTATTACATATGAAGGTGAAGCATTGTTCCCCAAACAAGACACATACACCCCTTATTCTGACCTTATTTACACCAGTCTCATAGTCACTAATGTCTCCAAAAAACTCACATTATCTTAACCATATAACAATTACAGCAATGAAACAGGCCATCTCGGCCCTTCTGATCTGTGCCGAACACTTATTCTGCCCTAGTCCCATCTACCTGCACTCAGACCATAACCCTCCATTCCTTTCCCATCCATATACCTATCCAATTTATTTTTAAATGATAAAATCGAACCTGCCTCCACCACTTCCACTGGAAGCTCATTCCACACAGCTACCATTCTCTGAGTAAAGAAGTTCCGCCTCATGTTACCCCTAAACATCTGTCCCTTAATTCTCAAATCATGTCCTCTTGTTTGAATCTTCCTTGCTCTCAATTGAAAAAGCTTATCCACGTCAACTCTGTCTATCCCTCTCATCATAACCTTCTGTACTCCAAACAATAAAGACCTAACTTGTTCAACCTTTCTCTGTAACTTAGTTGCTGAAACCCAGGCAACATTCTAGTAAATTTCCTCTGTACTCCTCTATTTTGTTGACATCTTGGAGCTGCGGTTTGGGAGAGCTTCCAGCGCGGCCGGTGCTGAACAACATCGTGGAGTCCTGGGGCCCTTTACCGAGGGCCGCCAGCGTTGAATCTCCGCCCAGCATGGCCTGTGGACTTTGGGAGCCGCGGACTCCGGTAGGAGGTGGCCGACTCTGATGTCCAGGCCGCTGAGGACCCCAGCCCTGACGTCGGACTTACATCGCCCCGGCGAGCGGGCCTGAACATCGGGCCGCCCGTAGCGGCGACTGCGGTGGGCTCGGGGAGGCCCCGACCACGGGTGAACATTAGGGAACATTAGAGGAAGATGACTGACTTTGGTGCCTTCCCTCACAGTGGCTAACTTTGATTCTGCTGTGTGGGGATGTTTTATGTTGATCTCTATCGTGTGTTGTGTTCTTTATTTATATTGTATGGCTGTATGGTGACCACACATTTCACTGTGCCAACTGGCACATGTGACAAATAAATGTATCTTCTCTTCTCTTCTCTTTCCGATAATTTGGCAAACAAAATTGTACACCATACTCCAGAATTGTCCTCACCAATGCCTTGTACAATTTTAACATTACATCCCAATTTCTATACTCAATGCTCTGATTTATAACGGCCAGCACACCAAAAGCTTTCTTTACCACCCTATCTACATGAGATTCCACCTTCAGGGAACTATGCACAGTTATTCCTAGATCCCTCTGTTCAACTGCATTCCTCAATTCACTACCATTTACCATGTACGTCATATTTTGATTTGTCCTGCCAAGATGTAGCACCTCACACTTATCAACATTAATCTCCATCTGCCATCTTTCAGCCCACTCTTCCAAATGGCCTAAATCTCTCTGTAGACTTTGAAAATCTACTTCATTATCCACACACCACATATCTTAGTATCATCTGCATACTTACTAATCCAATTTACCACACCATCATCCAGATCATTGATGTATATGACAAACAACAGTGGACCCAACACAGGTCCTTGAGGCACCCCACTAGTCACCGGCCTCCAACCTGACAAACAGCCATCCACCATTACTCTCTGGCATCTCCCATACAGCCACCGTTGAATCCATCTTGCTACTCCACCATTAATACCCAACAATTGAACCTTCTCAACCAACCTTCCATGTGGAACCTTGTCAAAGGCCTTACACCTTCCAAATCTGCCTTTAACATCTGATTAAAATCATGGGGCTAGTATTTAAAACCCTGCCGCATCCTAGCCTAGGTGTATTTAATACCTCTTCTTAATGTTCTTACCATAGCTATGTTCACCACTAGCTTAATATAATTATTATTATTTCCTGATTACCATACCTGTTCACATCCCCAACACACCTCATCCATTACCTGTCTTACTAGCCTTTCTTGACCTCCTCCTTGAGATCCCTCCCTCCCTTGGGAACCCCAGTCCTGTCTGGGCTTATATCCAGATTTATTTCACTCCTGATAGGGCATTTGAGGAAACACTCCCCCAAAGACATTTATTATTGGCATGGAATTCTCTGGCCCCTGTTTGGCTCTGTCCTAGGACTCACTGTGTGTTGGTGCATCACTTATTTCAGTCTTTTCAAGCAGGTCTGTTGTTATTGACAACATTGTCTTTCCTTTTTTCACGCTCTTTTTGAGCTCTTCCAGTTACATTTGCATCACTTTTCTCTGCACCTCTTCCTGCTGGTCTGCAAGTCTTTTTCCTATCTTTGCGATATTTCTCGACCTCATTGACCAAATGATCGCTGAATCGGGGGTGGGAAATAGATGACAATCCCACCACCTCCTCCATTCTAGACTTGACTTTAGGAGGAATGACATCCACCACAGTGGTTCAGAATATAGTGTTCATATCTGGTTGCATTCAATTTCTTGTTCAGTTTCAAGTCTCCACCTTTTCAGCTAGTTCTCCAGATAGGCTGCTGGATTATTTGCCTCCCAGTGGATTGCCCCTTTATTCCTTGGGGTCCACCTTAAGTGGGTAACATTGTCTGAGGGCCTGCCATACCCTCTGCCTGACTGTGTCAAACAGCATGCCATTGTATATTACATTGTTCACAGCATTTTTATACCAGCCATCTTCAGTAGTTCTGTCAGTTTAGTGGTTCCTATCACTTTCACCAACGGTGCCTTCAAATCTCCATAGCCAATAAGCATCCCGCATTCTCCTCCTCCAAAGCCCTAATCCATTTCCTGCCCCATCAGGAATATTGGGTAAGGTATTTTTTAGCCCTCTCAGTTTATGGGTGCCCCAAAGGATAATCTGTGTCTGTCCTGCTCTTTTCTTTTTAAAGCAGTCTCATCAATTTATCCCTCTGCTTTCCACTTTAATCCTTTCTGGTATGCCTTCTTTCTTATTCTAAACTCAATTTCTTACTTCTCAGATAGTCTAGCCTCCTTTGCAAATGCATTCACCTTTCTTTTAAAATCTTCCACTGACTCCTCCTGATTTATACTTTCACACCTGTCGTTTCCTACTTCTGTTGCCTCCTCACTGCCTCTCTCTCCTTTCTTTCTGAACTGCCTAAGTGCATCTAATTCCTTTCCTTTCCGCTTTTTCCCACCTTTCCAACTTATCTGTGGGCATATAATTCATAATTAACACTTCCATCTTGTCACACATTTATCTTGAAAGTGCCTTCCTTGGGCCACTTCCTCACAACTTTTTCTTAAAATCTCAGCAAACAATCATTACCCTTCTCCAACCATAATGTTTACCATAAAATAACAAACCATAAAAGCTGGTCATGTTTCAGCAATTAACTTATTTCCAATTATTTCAATCCATTCTCACCACTATTTTAAATGTCCAATTCCTAGTATTAGTAACAATTTTCCAAATTAACTTTACTGAAAAGAAATATAAAAGAAACATCAGAAAAACCAAGCAACCTACATTTTCCAACTTTCCCCTTTTAAGTTACGAGGATACAAAGTGTTAAACGTTACCTTACAGCAGTTCGCAACCTTCCCCATTGCTTACAATCTCTTAAAGGAACACACACACATACCCTTACAGCATATGGACTACACCAACCAAAAGACTTATCACATATATGAACTTCCTCATTCATTCAAAACCGGTTTTTACACACAAATCACATTCGTTCCATTCTTACTTCAAAGAAATTATGCAATTTTCTACACAGATTAAAGTTTATATAAACAGATTAACATTTATATAATTCTTATCTCCCTTTTAAGTTAAAGTAGGATGGTCTAATCCCCTATCAGTCAGGTACCTGAGTGCTGTGATTGGACATTGATTCAGATCATGATTAGTCAGACTCACCGTCACTCAAATTCTAACCACACCCCACTAAGATCACAACCAAATCAAAATCCTAGTCACTCAACATCTGGCCACACGCCACTCCCATTAATTTCCAGACAAATGAAGCACATTTTGTCTTGATCTTCAGCAGAGGAGGCTGAGAGACCAAGCAGCAGAAAGAATGCAGCAAATTTATCTCCACAAATAGTTAAGAAACTCAGTCCTTACACCTCCTTCGTCCTTGTAGTCACTATATAACCTTACACTATTCTTATTGCTATTCTACTTTCTGCTATTCTACAATATTTTATCACTGTGTACACTTTCTGTTACTTACCTTAAATTCGTATTTTGCCCGTACAAACCCTTAGTCGCCTAAGGTGGTATCCACAAAATACTTTATTCTGCCCGTACAAACCCCTGACCTCTCAGGGTGGTATCCACAGAAGCTTTATTCTGCCCGTACAAACCCCTGACCTCTCAGGGTGGTATCCACAGAATGCCTTATTCTGCCCGTACAAACCCCTGACCTCTCAGGGTGGTATCCACAGAATGCCTTATTCTGCCCGTACAAACCCATGACCTCTCAGGGTGGTATCCACAGAATGCCTTATTCTGCCCGTACAAACCCCTGACCTCTCAGGGTGGTATCCACAGAATGCCTTATTCTGCCCGTACAAACCCCTGACCTCTCAGGGTGGTATCCACAGAATGCCTGCCTCATCCGTGCAACCCCTGACGTCTCAGGGTGGTATCCACGAGGTCTAATGCCTGCCTCGTCCGTGCAACCCCTGACCTCTCAGGGTAGTATCCACGAGGTCTAAATAAACTCTTTAAACTATCACATAATGCAATGCTGTACATTCTTATCACAAATATTATTACTCACCACACAGCGCAGCCTTCTCGGACAATCCTCCAGGCCTCCTTTTTAGAACAATTTAGTGCCAGATTCTTGGGTCGGAGAGACCTTCTAACTACCTAGGCACTTCTGTGCCCCAATGGCTTCCCATGTTCAACAGGTTATTAGTCCAAATGAAGCGGAAAACCGCATAATTTTATAGGTGGCCACCCTTTTCCTGTTGTCCCTAGGAGCCAAGAGTGGCTGGGAAGTGCCCTGGGCTGTTGTCTTTTAATTAATGGTCTCTTACCGACCCTGCTCGCTGCGCCAATTTTGTCATGGTTTTAAGACTCAAAGTTTGGATAAGATGACACAGACATGGAGAATTCTTCAAGAAGATGAAAAGCCTTTATTTGCAAACAAATTTTGGTTTGGAACATTCAGAGACAACACGGCCTGGTCGCTCTCTAATTGTTTTCTGATCCACAGAAACAAGCAGCTTTTTATTACACTCTTTCAGCCTTATCTCTGCTACATTATCTTTTATGCTGTACTCCTTTGCATCAATCTGTCTTTGATTCTAGTATTCCCTGTATCGCTCCTAAAACGTAAATTGCTCCTAAAATGTGTAGGAAGTGGATGAGAAAGTGGGATAACATAGAACAAGTGTGAATGGATGGATGATCGATGGTTGGCGTGTACTCGATTGGCTGAAGGACCTGTTTCCATGCTATATTTCTGAACTAAACTAAAATGTCACCAATTGGGGATAATGTTTGCTTAGGATGTCCAGTACGTTACTAAATATTAATAATGCAATGTGTCCATCTCATTTCCTTATTTTCACTTGTATTAAACTCTGTTATTCATTAATGAAATGCTTGGAATGTTACAAGTGGCATTAAGCAGATTCAGATTCAGGAACAGCTTCTTCCCTGTTGTTATCACGCAACTGAACATTCCTCTCATCAGCGAGAGTGCGGTCCTGACTTCCCATCTACTGCATTGGAGATCTTTGAACTTTCTTCAATCAGACTTTGCACTAAATGTTGTACCCTTTATCCTTTATCTTTGCATGGTGGACAGCTTCATTGCATTTATGCAGTCTTTTTTTTAACTGAATAGCATGCGAACAAAAGCTTTTTGCTGTATCTCAGTATATGTGACACTAATAAACTAAACTACTTTTTAGCATAGTTATGAACAATTTTTGCATTGATTTTAAAATCTCTGGAAATTTCATTGAGATTCCTATTGTTATAGCACTCACTATCCGTTTAATTATCTTTCCGTGTTCCTCTTTTTCAGTCATCAGGTACTACATCAGGTTTGATTTATGTGTAGGAAGGAAATGCAGATGCTGGTTAAACCAAAGATAGACACAAAAAGCTGGAGTAACTCAGCGGGACAAGCATAATCTCTGGAGAGAAGGAATGGGTGACGTTTCGGTTCGATACCCTTCTTCAGACTGGTTAGGGATAAGGGAAACGAGAGATATGGCCTTTTTCCTTTATCATCGTTACTTTTTTGCATATCTTTTATTAATTGTTCTTTATCTCTCCACATCACCGTCTATATCTCTCGTTTCCCTTATCCCTAAACAGTCTGAAGACGGGTCTCGACCCTAAACATCACCCGTTCCTTCTCTCTAGAGATGCTGCCTGTCCCGCTGAGTTCCTCCAGCTTTTTGGGTTGACCTTTATGTTGTTCCTGTTTAAGAAAGAACTGCAGATGCTGGAAAAATCGAAGGTAGACAAAAATGCTGGAGAAACTCAGCAGTTGAGGCAGCATCTATGGAGCGAAGGAATAGGTGACGTTTCAGGTCGAGACCCTTCTTCAGAATCATGTGGAGGTGGGGGGGGGGGGAGGGTGGGAAGAAGAAAGGAAGAGGCAGAGACAGTAGGCTGTGGGAGAGTTTGGAAGGGGAGGGGAAGGAGGGAGTAAGCAAGGACTATGTTGTCCCCTATCCCTTTATTCACACATGGCTCTTCTTGTTTTGGCAAATAGAGCTTTGTCTCATTAAGGATCAGCGTAAATAGATGGCCCAGCCTTGTTCCTTTGTTTCTCTGTTCCCTCCTGTGTTCCAATGGCAGAGGCCAGGGAACATATCACCCACTCATCTTTTTCTCCAAACATCTGCTCCTTGCAATGGGCCAAGTCCTGAGAACTGCTCCTCAATAAACTTGGATTCTTGGCATGTTAGTAAGCAAAGAAACCAAACACACAATTCAATCTGATTTATTAATCAAGTAAAAGAAAGTTATAAGGTGCAAAACATGTAAAAAAATGATTAAATCAAATAGAACATTGAACTGGAGTAATCAATTTTGTTGCGACTCACAAATATATCAACAAGAATAGCTAGTTCTGCATTTATCCTATTAGCAAATACTGCAAAATATGCATAAATCAATGCTCTAGTTATTTGGATCAAGACCTTACTGCTGCTATTTTCAACAATGGTTCCACCTTGTTTATATGAAATAGGTTGTTATTTTCTAAAAGAAAAAGAATGAACAGCTACAATGGACAGCACAACAATGTGACAGGTAGTGCTTTTGCTTCCCAACTCCAATGATTTGGTTTGATCCTGAGCTCCGGTGCTGTTCGTGTGGAGTCGGCATGTTCTCCTGTGTCTGTGTGAGTTATGCCCTGGTGTTCCAGTTTCTGCCCAGCTCCCAAAGACATGGTGGTTGGTTGGTTCATTGGTGACTGTAGTGTCAATAGGCAGAGGAGAATCAGTGGGGAATTGATGAGGGTGTATGAGAGATTGGTCACAGGGAAATATGGAGGATGGCATTGAAGGGGTGCTCTGATTACTGGCATGGACAATGAGTTCAATGATCTCATTCAGTGTCATAAGAAAATAGTATTAATTTTAACTTCACTTTTTGGTCAGGTCCATTAGGTTGTATTCCTGTTCTACCCTTGTGCACTAAGCACCTTCCCAAAGCTCTTTAAATATCCTGTACACTTCATCCATTACATACCATTGTGAGAGGTACGGACAGGGGTTTCTGCGGCAACAGACGGGATTCGAGGATGGTGTGCTGCCTTCCTGGTGCCAGGATCCAGAATGTCATGGACAGAGTGCAGAAAATCCTCAGGGGCGAAGGTGAACAGCCGGAAGTGGAAGTGCATGTCGGCACAAACGATGTCGGAAAGAAGGGGATGAATATTCTGCAGCATGACTTTAGAGAGCTCGGAAAAATGCTGAAGACATAGGGACTGACGAGGTAGAGTCACTGTGGATTGAATTGAGGAATTGTAAAGGCAAGAAGACACCCAAATAGTAGGCCGGATGTAGGATGTAAGTTGCAGCAGGAGTTAAAACTGGCATGTAACAAAGGTAATGCTACTGTGGTGATGGGGGATTTCAATATGCAGGTAGACTGGGGAAATCAGGTTGGTTCAGGACCCCAAGAAAGAAAGTTTGTAGAATGCCTCCGAGATGGATTCTTAGAGCAGCTTGTAATGGAGCCGACCAGAGAAAAGGCAATTCTGGATTTAGTGTTGTCCAATGAACCAGATATGATAAGAGAACTCGAGGTAAAGGAGGTAGTGATCATAATATGATTAGTTTTAATCTGCAATTTGAGAAGGAGAACGTTAAATCGGAAGTGGCAGTGATGCAGTTGAACAAAGGGGACTATGAAGGCATGAGAGGGGAGCTGGCCAAAGTATACTGGAAAGGGATCCTAGCAGGAATGACGGTGGAACAGCAATGGCAGGAATTTCTGGGCATAATCCGGGAGACGCAGGATCATTTCATTCCAAAAAGGAAGAAAGATTCTAAGGGGAGTAGGAGGCAACTGTGGCTGACAAGAGAAGTTAGGGATAGAATAAAACTAAAAGAAAAGATGTATAACACAGCAAAGAGTAGCCGGAAGCCAGAGGATTGGGTAACTTTCATAGGATAACAGAAGGAAACAAAATGGGCAATATGGGCTGAAAAGATGAAGTACGAGGGGAAGCTGGCCAAGAATATAAAGAAGGACAGTAAAAGCTTCTTTAGATATGTTAAGGGAAAAAGAGTAGCAAAGTCAAATGTGGGTCCCTTGAAGGCAGACACGGGTGAAATTATTATGGGCAACAAGGAAATGGCAGAAGAGTTGGACAGGTACTTCGGATCTGTCTTAACTAAGGAAGACACAAACAATCTCCCAGATGTACTGGAGGACAGAGGATCTAAGGGGGTAGAGGAACTGAAAGAAATTTTCATTAGGCGAGAAATAGTATTGGGTAAGCTAATGGGACTGAAGGATGATAAATCCCCTGGGCCTGATGGTCTGCATCCCAGGGTCCTCAGCGAGGTGATCCTAGAAATAGTGGACGCATTGGTGATCATTTTCCAATGTTCAATAGATTCAGGATCAGTTCCTGTGGATTGGAGGATAGCTAATGTTATCCCACTTTTCAAGAAAGGAGTGAGAGAGAAAGCTCTTTTACAGGTATTACAGACCAGTTAGCCTGACTTCGATGGTGTGAAAGGTGCTGGAGTCAATTATTAAAGAGGTAATAATGGGGCATTTGGATAGCAGTAAAAGGATTAGTCCAAGTCAACATAGATTTATGAAAGGGAAATCATGCTTGACTAATCTTCTGGAACTTTTTGAGGATGTGACAAGTAAAATGGATGAAGGGGTGCCAGTGGATGTAGTGTATCTAGACTTTCAGAAAGCCTTTGAAAAGGTCCCGCACGGGAGACTGGTGACTAAAATTAGAGCACATGGTATTGGGGGTAGGGTGTTGACATGGATAGAAAATTGGTTGGCAGACCGGAAGCAAAGAGTAGGAATGAACGGGTCCTTTTCAGAATGGCAGGCAGTGGCGAGTGGAGTGCCGCAAGGCTTGGTGTTGGGGCCGCAACTGTTTACCATATATATTAATGATTTGGAAGAGGGAATTAGGAGCAACACTAGCAAGTTTGCGATGACACAAAGCTGGGTGGCAGTGTGAACTGTGAAGAGGATGTTATGAGGTTGCACGGTGACCTGGACAGGTTGAGTGAGTGGGCAGATGCAGTATAATATAGATAAATGTGAGGTTATCCACTTCGGCGGCAAAAACAAGGGGGCAGATTATTATCTCAATGGGGTTAGGTTAGATAAGGGGGAGGTACAGCGAGACCTGGGTGTCCTTGTACACCGGTCACTGAAAGTTGACATGCAGGTACAGCAGGCTGTGAAGAAAGCTACTGGAATGTGGCCTTCATAACAAGAGGATTTCAGTATAGGAGTAAAGAGGTTCTTCTGCAGTTGTATAGGGCTCTGGTGAGACCACATCTGGAGTTTTGTGTACAGTTTTGGTCTCCTAATTTGAGGAAGGACATCCTTGTGATTGAGGCAGTGCAGCGTAGGTTTACGAGATTGATCCCTGGGATGGCGGGACTGTCATATGAGGAAAGATTGAAAAGACTAGGCTTGTATTCACTGGAGTTTAGAAGAATGAGGGGAATCTTATAGAAACAAATAAAATTATAAAAGGACTGGACAAGCTAGATGCAGGAAAAATGTTCCCAATGTTGGGCGAGTCCAGAACCAGTCTTAGAATAAAGGGGAGGTCATTTAAGACTGAGGTGAGAAAAAACTTTTTCACCCAGAGAGTTGTGAATTTATGGAATTCCCTGCCACAGAGGGCAGTGGAGGCCAAATCACTGGATGGATTTAAGAGAGAGTTAGATAGAGCTCTGGGGGCTAGTGGTGTCAAGGGATATGGGGAGAAGGCAGGCACAGGTTATTGATAGGGGACGATCAGGCATGATCACAATGAATCGCAGTGCTGGCTTGAAGGGCCGAATGGCCTCCTCCTGCACCTATTTTCTATGTTTCTATGTTACCTCACCTTATGTTTTCAATGCAATGAAATACTGATAATCCGGCATCCAATTTTTTGGAAATCCTGGTGGTTCAACAACTGCCTCACTCATTGGCTTGGAATGTGAACAGAGGGTGCTAGTGGGGAGTAGGGCCAGACCCCTGGGTCCAGTGTGTGGATGGGGCTGGTGCCCAGACTGAGTCCAGGGTGTTCTTTAGAGCCAGAATTGGGGTCTGGCCATGTTAAGTACAGAGTACTTGTATATTTTCCACTCCCTTTAAACTCACCAGGTTCGCAGAGAGAAAAAACTATTGCGTGACATGTACAGAAAAGTGAAATTAAAAATGTGTTTGACTATTAATAGAATATCACCCAATAATCTGAATATAGACAGATAAGTGCAGTTGTATTGTGCATCCCATGTATTAAATACCCTCTGCATTTCTATTTGTCTTACTCCATGCTCAGTCATTATGTGCTCTGCTTTTTATTCACCATATGGAGCAATTGAAGTTTTTAAATACAATTAACCCACAACAATTTGACCAAGTGCAGGTCTCTCATAAACCGTATGTTCTCACCTCGTTATCATGGTTGCAGCAGTTGGCCAGGGACAATCAGTTGTCTATAGTTTTAAAGCATATTGTAAGGTATAATTTTTATGAATGGCTGGCGCCTTTAGCTGATGATGATCACAAACATACCTTGAATTCTTAAAGTGGCAGCACCCATTTCCACCAACCTCTGCTCAGTCATTGAAAATCTTCGAAAACCAGCCAACAGCATGGCAGATAGTCACAAAATGTTGGAGTAACTCAGCTGGACAGGCAGCATCTCTGGAGAGAAGGAATGGGTGACATTTCGGGTCGAGACCCTTCTTCAGACTATTGTGTCTATCTTTGGTTTATACCAGCATCTGCAGTTTCTTCAAGATTCAAGATTCAAGAGATTCAAGAGAGTTTATTGTCATGTGTCCCAAATAGGACAATGAAATTCTTGCTTTGCTTCAGCACAACAGAATATAGTAGGCATAAATAAATACAGAACAGAACAGATCAGTGTGACCATATACCAATGAATATATATATACACACATAAATAAACAGATAAAGTGCAATGGGCTATTAATAATCAGAGTTTTGTTTGAGTTGAGTTTAATAGCCTAATGGCTGTGGGGGACAGAGACAGGGAAGGAGAGAGGAGTGAGAAGGGGAGGGAGAGGAGAGAAGGGAGAGGGAGGGAAGAACGGACAATAGGAAGAGGCGAAAGTGGACACTGCGAGACAGAGGGGAGTGGAGAGAGGTCACGGAAGGAAAGAGTGGGGAGGAGAAAGGGGGAAGAGCAAGGCAGCAGGTCAGGCAGCATCCATGGAATTGTTTTAGAGAAGCCTGTACGTCTTTGGAGTGTAGGAGGAAACAGGAGCACCTGGAGAAAGCCCACACAATCATGGGGAGAACATATAAACTCCGCACAGACAGCACCCAAGGTCAGGATCAAACCTAGGTCTCTGACACTGTAAGGAAGCAACTCTACCGCTGCACCACTGTGCCGGCATAATAGATCAGTAGAAGGCTGAGGTGCCCCCAATCATCACCCCTATTTCCCCAGATACCCTCGCACCACAAGAGGGTATCAGTAGCAGTCCATCATTTAAGTTGCCTTTCAGAAGATGATGTGGTTACACTCCTGATGTGGTTTGTCAATGGTGGAAAGGCTTTGGGAGCTAGGAGATGAGTCTCCCCAGGCTCTGACCTATGTTTCACCATACCTGGCCAAGTCAATGGTCATCTCCAGATGTTGAGGCAAGAGATTTGGCAATGATAGTGCTATCAAATATCAAGAAGATGAAATTTGTTGTTGTCTGACACCTACGCGACATAGATGTTAGTTGTTAAGGGCAGTACAGTGGTGCAGCAGTAGAGTTTCTGCCAGAGACCCAAGTTCAATCCTGACTACAGGTGCTGTATGTATGGAGTTTGTACGTTCTCCCTGTGACCGTGTAGGTTTTCTCTGGGTGCTCCGGTTTCTTTCCACACTCCAAAGATATATAGGTTTGTAGGTTAATTGGCTTCTGTAAATTGTAAATTGCAAATTGCCCACAGTATGTAAGATAGTGTCAGTATATGGGGTGATCCATGGTTGGCGCAGACTAGGTGGGCCGACGGGCTTGTTTCCATGTTGTATCTCTAAAGCCTCTAAAACCTTTACTATTAGTCAAAAGCCAAATGGTGGCATGGTCTTACTGTATATGTGCATGGGCTGCCTCATTCTCTGAGCCAACTGAAGAGAATTCTTAAACTCCTTAGTAAAATGAGTGATTGACCGGGTCCTTACATCAGCCTGGGAGCCTCTTACCATCACATCCGACACTGAGCCTTGTCCTCCTGTCCTCTTCCATTCTTCTTTCCTCTTCCAGCTGTATAGTGCGAGTAAGAGACGTCAGCATAACGGTGAAGTGGTACACTGCAAGCAGGCTCAATTAAATGGACTGTACCCATTTCCTCCAACAAGGTGAGGTGATAGTGACCTGTCAATTATCCAGTAATTGTGTACTGACGCAGCAGGATCCTGGAGAATCTGGGAGGAGTAGTGTCTTATTACCATCCCTTCCTTTGTTGCTCTCAGCTGGCAGTTCCTTTGCTGCCATTTGCTCTGTCTCTCCCTCGTCTCCTTCCCCAGACTCTTCTAGCCTCACCATGTGCCTCAGGCAAAGGCAGTGTCCTCCTAACGGTGAGTTAATGGAGGACACAGCATGCAATCCAACCCTCGTCGTGGAGCACTTCAAGGTGGATCAGGCACTGGAATATTATAGGCTCTGTCCCACGGGTTTGCGATCATTGGCGGTGAAGCGCGGCGTCGCCGGAAGAGGGGACCGCACGGCAACCGCGAGAGCGCCGCACGGATGCTGCACGGGGGCCGAGTGATCTCCGTACGGCCGGATCCACGAGCTTGCGGTGTCGGGTGATGATGACATCACGCAACGGGACGCGCTACGCGATGACGTCATCGCGCAACGCGACACGCTACGCGATGACGTCATTTCGGATCGCGGGGCTGTGGCGGTGGTAGTGGTGATCGCGGCGCTGTGGCGGCGGCTGTGGCGGTGCCCGTGCCGCACACGTGCCTCACTGGCGGCGGCTGTGGCGGTGAAAGTTGGACTCACGGCGCTCGTGCCGCACTGGCGGCGGCTGTGGCGGTGCCCATGCCGCACTCGTGCCTCACTGGCGGCGGCTGTGCGGCAGGAAAAGATTTTTCGACATTGTTGTTTTTTTGTGAGCACCGTGCGGTGTTGGGACCAACGCCGCACGGCCCCGGCAGTGTGCGTTTGACCGAACCCGCGGTCTCTGGCAGTCCATGAGCGGTAGATACTTCCTGTTTCACCGCCAATGACCGCAAACTCGTGAGACAGGCCTTTAAGTTCTCCACCAGGATCCTACACCAATTGTCTGAAGGCACTTGCTGGGGCGCGGGTAGGAATCAGAAAATGAAGAGATAGATAAAATCTCAGTGCAAATGGTGAAGTAAGATCATTCCTGCTTCTTGCTACCTGCCCATACATGCTTCCCACTGGAAGTAGGTCTATCCCTACTCCCATTTCTTATGTCCTTCATAGAGTTGTTCGATTTACATAGATATCCTCAGTTGGAGCCCCAAATGGTACAGGAGTGAACTAGATTTCTCCGGATCTCAGGGAAAACTGCTATCTTCTTGGTCTTTGCAGAAAGAAAGGAAGGGGAAGTCTCATTTCCCAGAGCAGTGTCGATGAGTGACCTTTTTAATGTTGAGTGTACAGCATACCAGGATATATGGCATCCATCAGTTGCAGCTGCCCCACATGGATGTAAATCTGGGAAATTTAGTGTGAGTTGGTCTCTGTGGCCAGGTTCAGGTAAAGAAGTATGTGGGAAGGAACTGCAGATGCTTGTTTAAATCGAAGATAGACACAAAATGCTGGAGTAACTCATCGGGACAGGCAGCATCTCTGGATAAAAAGAATAGATATCGTTTCGGGTCGAGACCCTTCTTCAGCCTGTCCTGCTGAGTTACTCCAGCATTTTGTGTCTATCCAGGTAAAGAAGCATTGCTGGGGCTCTGAGGATCACAGATCTCTGCCAGCACTAGGTGGAGGTACAAGAACCAGAACACGTGGGCTCCCCATACACTCATGCAGCAAAGGGCCCACAGGCATGAGCTCTTCTCACCTCCTCTCTTGGGGGCCCAAGCACATTTTCACTGTAACACTGGGTACATGGAAATGTGGGGAGAATAAACTGGAATTAGTGTTGGATTGCTGCAAATTGGAGTTTGGTGGTTGGCATGGACACAATGGTCCAAAGGGCCCGCTGTATAAACTGTATGACCATTTCATACCACTTCTTCCATTTTCCCAATTTCTTCTTTCAATCCTTTAATCTCATTGGTTGCACAATTAGAGAGCAGATCCCACCATTTGTTATGGTTCCAGAGCCCCAGTTTCCCTGCGATCATATGTCTCTTCCAGCAAGAGAAGGTTTTTATGTTGAATGTTTTGGGAAGTCTTGTAATTAATAGAAACATAGAAACATGGAAACATAGAAAATAGGTGCAGGAGGAGGCCATTCGGCCCTTCGAGCCAGCACCGCCATTCATTGTGATCATGGATGATCGTCCCCTATCATTAGCCCGTGCCTGCCTTCTCCCCATATCCCTTGACTCCACTAGCCCCCAGAGCTCTATCTAACTCTCTCTTGAATCCAACCAGTGATTTGGCCTCCACTGCCCTCTGTGGCAGGGAATTCCACAACTCTCTGGGTGAAAAAGTTTTTTCTCACCTCAGTCTTAAATGACCTCCCCTTTATTCTAAGACTGAGGCCCCTGGTTCTGGACTAGCCAAACATTGGGAACATTTTTCCTGCATCTAGCTTGTCGAGTCCTTTTATAATTGTATATGTTTCTATAAGATTCCCCCTCATCCTTCTAAACTCCAGTGAATACAAGCCTAGTCTTTTCAATCTTTCCTCATATGACAGTCCCGCCAGCCCAGGGATCAATCTCGTGAACCTACGCTGCACTGCCTCAATCACAAGGATGTCCTTCCTCAAATTATGAGACCAAAACTGTACACAATACTCAAGATGTGGTCTCACGAGAGCCCTATACAACTGCAGAAGAACCTCTGTACTTCTATACTGAAATCCTCTTGTTATGAAGGCCAACATTCCATTAACTTTCTTCACTGCCTGCTGTACCTGCACGCCAACTTTCAGTGACCGGTGTACTAGGACACCCAGGTCTCGCTGTACCTCCCCCTTACCTAACCTAATCCCATTGATATAATAATCTGCCCACTCACTCAACCTGTCCAGGTCACCCTGCAACCTCCTAACATCCTCTTCACAGTTCACACTGCCACCCAGCTTTGTGTCATCCACAAACTTGCTAGTGTTGCTCCTAATTCCCTCTTCCAAATCATTAATATATACGGTAAACAATTGCGGCCCCAACACCGAGCCTTGCGGCACTCCACTCGCCACTGCCTGCCATTCTGAAAAGGACCTGTTCACTCCTACTCTTTGCTTCCGGTCTGCCAACGAATTTTCTATCCATGTCAACACCCTAACCCCAATACCATGTGCTCTAATTTTAGTCACCAGTCTTCCGTGCGGGACCTTATCAAAGGCTTTCTGAAAGTCTAGATACACTACATCCACTGGCACCCCTTCATCCATTTTACTTGTCACATCCTCAAAAAATTCCAGAAGATTAGTCAAGCATGATTTCCCTTTCATATATCCATTGACTTGGACTAATCCTTTTACTGCTATCCAAATGCCCCATTATTACCTCTTTAATAATTGACTCCAGCATCTTTCCCACCACCGAAGTCAGGCTAACTGGTCTGTAATTCCCCGTTTTCTCTCTCGCTCCTTTCTTGAAAAGTGGGATAACATTAGCTATCCTCCAATCCACAGGAACTGATCATGAATCTAATGAACATTGGAAAATGATCACCAATGCATCCACTATTTCTAGAGCCACATCCCTGAGGACCCTGGGATGCAGACCATCAGGCCCAGGGGATTTATCATCGTTCAGCCCCATTAGCCTACCCAATACTATTTCTCGCCTAATGAAAATTTCTTTCAGTTCCTCTAACCCCTTAGATCCTCTGTCCTCCAGTACATCTGGGAGATTGTTTGTGTCTTCCTTAGTGTAGACAGATCCGAAGTACCTATTCAACTCTTCTGCCATTTCCTTGTTGCCCATAATAATTTCACCTGTGTCTGCCTTCAAGGGACCCACATTTGACTTTGCTACTCTTTTTCCCTTAACATATCTAAAGAAGCTTTTACTGTCCTTCTTTATATTCCTGGCCAGCTTCCCCTCGTACTTCATCTTTTCAGCCCGTATTACCCGTTTTGTTTCCTTCTGTTGTCCTATGAAAGTTTCCCAATCTTTGGGCTTCCGGCTACTCTTTGCTGTGCTATACATCTTTTCTTTTAGTTTTATTCTATCCCGAACTTCTCTTGTCAGCCACGGTTGCCTCCTACTCCCCTTAGAATCTTTCTTCCTTTTTGGAATGAAATGATCCTGCGTCTCCAGGATTATGCCCAGAAATTCCTGCCATTGCTGTTCCACGGTCATTCCTGCTAGGATCCCTTTCCAGTCTACTTTGGCCAGCTCCCCTCTCATGCCTTCATAGTCCCCTTTGTTCAACTGCATCACTGCCACTTCCGATTTAACGTTCTCCTTCTCAAATTGCAGATTAAAACTAATCATATTATGATCACTACCTTCAAGGGGTCCCTTTACCTTGAGTTCTCTTATCATATCTGGTTCATTGGACAACAGTAAATCCAGAATTGCCTTTTCTCTGGTCGGCTCCATTACAAGCTGCTCTAAGAATCCATCTCGGAGGCATTCTACAAACTCTCTTTCTTGGGGTCCTGAACCAACCTGATTTTCCCAGTCTACCTGCATATTGAAATCTCCCATCACCACAGTGGCATTACCTTTGTTACATGCCAGTTTTAACTCCTGCTGCATCTTACACCCTACATCCAGGCTACTATTTTGGGGTCTGTAAATAACACCAATTAGTGTCTTCTTGCCTTTACAATTCCTCAACTCAATCCACAGTGACTCTACCTCATCAGTCCCTATGTCTTCCCTCGCAAGGGACTGAATTCCATCCCTCACCAGCAGAGCTACCCCCCCCTCCTCTGCCCACCTGCCTGTCCTTTCTATAGGATGTATAACCCTGAATATTAAGCTCCCAGGCCCGATCCTCCTGCAGCCACATCTCAGTAATCCCCACAATGTCATATCTACCAACCTCTAACTGAGCCTCAAGCTCATCTACTTTACTTCTTATACTTCGCGCATTCATATACAATACTTTTAATTCCTTAGGCATCTCACCTTTCACATCGATCCCTATTACACTTGGCAATACTCTCCTATCCCTTTGTGAGCTTCCTTTCCCGTTAATTCTGGGGTCATTAACCATCCCTTCACTCTCTTTCCCTTTAACTCCATCCTCGACAATCCCATTTGACACCCCACCCCCCTTATTCAGTTTAAAACCACCCGTGTTGCAGTGGCAAACCTGCCTGTCAGAATGCTGGTCCCCCACATGTTAAGATGCAATCTGTCCCTTTTGTACAGTTCCCCCTTACTCCAAAACAGATCCCAGTGATCTAAGAATCTAAATCCCTGCCCCCTGCACCAGTTCCTCAACCACACATTCAGGTCCCGTATCTCCCTGTTCCTGCTCTCGCCAGCACGAGGAACTGGAAGCAAACCGGAGATAACAACCCTGGAGGTCCTGCTTTTCAGCATTTTTCCGAGCTCTCTAAAGTCACGCTGCAGAATATTCATCCCCTTCTTTCCGACATCGTTTGTGCTGACATGCACTTCCACTTCCGGCTGTTCACCTTCGCCCTTGAGGATTTTCTGCACTCTGTCCATGACATCCTGGATCCTGGCACCAGGAAGGCAGCACACCATCCTTGAATCCCGTCTGTTGCCACAAAAACCCCTGTCCGTACCTTTCACAATGGAGTCTCCAACTACAATGGCGTTGCCTGACGTTGGCCTCTTTGGTTTTGGCTCAACAGCCCTTTTTGCTTCGCAAGCCAGTCCGCCGCTCAGTGTGATAACGTCTTCTGTCCCGACGGCTTCTAAGTGGGTAAACCTGTTCACAAGAGGTACAACACCCGGGGACCTTTGCATTCCAAGTTTCCCTCCCTTTCTCACCGTCACCCACTTTCTCTCTTCCAGTTAATGAATTGGAACATTGGACACCATTCCCATGAGTACCATTGGACATATGATATTTAATCTGCACTATGCTTTTTCTATGGTCGTATTTAAAAAAAAAAACATTTGAATAATTTGATTGCCAATTTTTAATTTAGTCCATAAGTAGGTATCACACGGAACTTTGTTGATAGAACCATGACACAGGAAATTAAGTGTCACTTGAGTAGAAAGGATGATATCAGCCATTTGGATTCAGTGCCACATGTTCTTATCTCACATCTGCATTAATGCTGTTGGACTGCTTCGCTGAATCCGGTTTCAACTTAGACCCAGTTCTCTCCAGGATCTGCGGAGACATCATCTTTAACCTTTGCCAAAAATTGCAGATCTTCCCACTGGCTGTTCACCTTTAACTAATTTAATTTAAACAGATGATTTGGTCATTATCTTGTTATCATTTCCGGAATCTTCCTATGAAAAAAGTCCCCATTGCTTCCCTTGCAATATTGACTGCATTTCAAAATTACTTTGTGTATAGTAAAGAACTTTAGGACTCCCTGAGGTCATGAGGGTTGTTATGCAAATGCAGATGTTTCATTTCATAGAATTACGTCATTTAGTGGTGTTGAACTATCCAATATTACCTGTAGCGCTGAACAAAAATCTGTAATTAAAATTGTACAATAGCCATCCCAGCATTTTGCAGTTAATTAACATATGAAGCCTCAGTCACTGGTGTTTGGTTACTTGCTAAAATCATATTTCCAGCAACTTATCTGTAAACACTCATTTGCAGAGAAGCCCTGGAAAACATTTTCAGCAAGACAGCGGCTTGTGGCATGGAGTACAGTCATAATTTGGATAGATAATGTTGAGAACCAAGTAGTGGATAGGCAGCATGCCAATGCAGGGAATTAGAGATGTCTGAACCTCCAAGAATCATTGCAATTCCCTCAGCAAACCTATTTTGTTCGCAGCTCTGACAAATGACAGCACTTATCGGAATATCGCCCACCAGCATCTTAAACTGAACCAGTAAAATGTGCTCTGATGGCTTAAGCTGTTCACTTGGCTTTATGGAAGACAAAAGCAAAAGCAAAAAAAATGTCCACATGGAAAACCAGACAGCAGTCTGAAAGAAACAGATTACTGGGAATTTCCAGCACGCAGCAGCCAAGAAACATCAACTAAGCTCCACGTGAAGTAGATAAAGTGAGTACATCACTGATACCTCAATATCCATTTACAATAACCACATAAAACAGGGAAGATGCTACATATTTTATAGCACCTAGAAATAGATTCACTATTTTGTAGTAATGTTGCCAACCATCCATTCGAGAAAACAAGTCTTTGATACGGGACAAATACACATTCTGGATGCCAAGGATATTAGCCTACTTCGGATAAAGTTCTGGACATTATTTTAGAAATAGTGCTTTTGAAATCTGTGCTGACCCAATTATGTTCCATTACTGCTTTTCTGACTGTCTTGACTTAGTGTAAGACTAAATATTGCCAATGCGGCTACAAGGCATTTGCGAGCTTTTATCACATGACCACCCTCTACTCTGTTAAGCAAGCTTTATCTCTCATCCGCATTATACATTTTACAAAATTAATAGCCAAAGGGGTTCAAAATAATGAAATAAAACTTAATATTGTTGTAATCGGCCAATGATTGTACTTCTGGTAACTGTCACAGCAGCATTCAAGAGTTGAATGAAAATCCTGATTCCTTCATAGCATTCCAACTTAGATTTAATTGATCATAGTTGTAGTCATACAAAACACAGAAACAGGCCCTTTGACCCAACTTGCCCATGCCCACCAAGATTATATGTTTCCTATTTGTCAATCTCTGTAAGGTGTCCTTGAGACCTCGGTATAAGGCGCCCGTAAATAAAAGCTATTATTATTATTATTATTACCTGCATTTGGCCATTATCCCTTGAGACCTTACTATTCATTTACCTGTCCAAAATGCAACACCTCTCTTATCTACATTAAACTCCATTTAACATTCCTCAGCATACATGCTCAGCTGATTAAGATCCTGCTGGAATTTTTGATAACCATCTTCACCATCTACGATACGACCCACTTTAATGTCAAGTTGTTTAAGAAAGAACTATAGATGCTGGTAAAATTGAAGGTAGACACAAAATGTTGGAGTAACTCAGCGGGTGAGGCAGCATCTATGGAGAGAAGGACTTGGTGACGTTTCGGGTCGAGACCCTTCTTCAGACTGATGTTATTTTGGGGTCATTAACCATCCCTTCACTCTCTTTCCCTTTAACTCCATCCTCGACAATCCCATTTGACACCCCACCCCCCTTATTCAGTTTAAAACCACCCGTGTAGCAGTGGCAAACCTGCCTGTCAGAATGCTGGTCCCCCACATGTTAAGATGCAATCTGTCCCTTTTGTACAGTTCCCCCTTACTCCAAAACAGATCCCAGTGATCTAAGAATCTAAATCCCTGCCCCCTGCACCAGTTCCTCAACCACACATTCAGGTCCCGTATCTCCCTGTTCCTGCTCTCGCCAGCACGAGGAACTGGAAGCAAACCGGAGATAACAACCCTGGAGGTCCTGCTTTTCAGCATTTTTCCGAGCTCTCTAAAGTCACGCTGCAGAATATTCATCCCCTTCTTTCCGACATCGTTTGTGCCGACATGCACTTCCACTTCCGGCTGTTCACCTTCGCCCTTGAGGATTTTCTGCACTCTGTCCATGACATCCTGGATCCTGGCACCAGGAAGGCAGCACACCATCCTTGAATCCCGTCTGTTGCCACAAAAACCCCTGTCCGTACCTTTCACAATGGAGTCTCCAACTACAATGGCGTTGCCTGACGTTGGCCTCTTTGGTTTTAGCTCAACAGCCCTTTTTGCTTCGCAAGCCAGTCCGCCGCTCAGTGTGATAACGTCTTCTGTCCCGACGGCTTCTAAGTGGGTAAACCTGTTCACAAGAGGTACAACACCCGGGGACCTTTGCATTCCAAGTTTCCCTCCCTTTCTCACCGTCACCCACTTTCTCTCTTCCAGTTAATGAATTGGAACATTGGACACCATTCCCATGAGTACCATTGGACATATGATATTTAATCTGCACTATGCTTTTTCTATGGTCGTATTTAAAAAAAAAAACATTTGAATAATTTGATTGCCAATTTTTAATTTAGTCCATAAGTAGGTATCACACGGAACTTTGTTGATAGAACCATGACACAGGAAATTAAGTGTCACTTGAGTAGAAAGGATGATATCAGCCATTTAGATTCAGTGCCACATGTTCTTATCTCACATCTGCATTAATGCTGTTGGACTCCGGTTTCAACTTAGACCCAGTTCTCTCCAGGATCTGCGGAGACATCATCTTTAACCTTTGCCAAAAATTGCAGATCTTCCCACTGGCTGTTCACCTTTAACTAATTTAATTTAAACAGATGATTTGGTCATTATCTTGTTATCATTTCCGGAATCTTCCTATGAAAAAATTCCCCATTGCTTCCCTTGCAATATTGACTGCATTTCAAAATTACTTTGTGTATAGTAAAGAACTTTAGGACTCCCTGAGGTCATGAGGGTTGTTATGCAAATGCAGATGTTTCATTTCATAGAATTACGTCATTTAGTGGTGTTGAACTATCCAATATTACCTGTAGCGCTGAACAAAAATCTGTAATTAAAATCGTACAATAGCCATCCCAGCATTTTGCAGTTAATTAACATATGAGGCCTCAGTCACTGGTGTTTGGTTACTTGCTAAAATCATGTTTCCAGCAACTTATCTGTAAACACTCATTTGCAGAGAAGCCCTGGAAAACATTTTCAGCAAGACAGCGGCTTTACAAGTAATGGCTGATATTGTAGCATGGAGTACAGTCATAATTTGGATAGATAATGTTGAGAACCAAGTAGTGGATAGGCAGCATGCCAATGCAGGGAATTAGAGATGTCTGAACCTCCAAGAATCATTGCAATTCCCTCAGCAAACCTATTTTGTTCGCAGCTCTGACAAATGACAGCACTTATCGGAATATCGCCCACCAGCATCTTAAACTGAACCAGTAAAATGTGCTCTGATGGCTTAAGCTGTTCACTTGGCTTTATGGAAGACAAAAGCAAAAGCAAAAAAAATGTCCACATGGAAAACCAGACAGCAGTCTGAAAGAAACAGATTACTGGGAATTTCCAGCACGCAGCAGCCAAGAAACATCAACTAAGCTCCACGTGAAGTAGATAAAGTGAGTACATCACTGATACCTCAATATCCATTTACAATAACCACATAAAACAGGGAAGATGCTACATATTTTATAGCACCTAGAAATAGATTCACTATTTTGTAGTAATGTTGCCAACCATCCATTCGAGAAAACAAGTCTTTGATACGGGACAAATACACATTCTGGATGCCAAGGATATTAGCCTACTTCGGATAAAGTTCTGGACATTATTTTAGAAATAGTGCTTTTGAAATCTGTGCTGACCCAATTATGTTCCATTACTGCTTTTCTGACTGTCTTGACTTAGTGTAAGACTAAATATTGCCAATGCGGCTACAAGGCATTTGCGAGCTTTTATCACATGACCACCCTCTACTCTGTTAAGCAAGCTTTATCTCTCATCCGCATTATACATTTTACAAAATTAATAGCCAAAGGGGTTCAAAATAATGAAATAAAACTTAATATTGTTGTAATCGGCCAATGATTGTACTTCTGGTAACTGTCACAGCAGCATTCAAGAGTTGAATGAAAATCCTGATTCCTTCATAGCATTCCAACTTAGATTTAATTGATCATAGTTGTAGTCATACAAAACACAGAAACAGGCCCTTTGACCCAACTTGCCCATGCCCACCAAGATTATATGTTTCCTATTTGTCAATCTCTGTAAGGTGTCCTTGAGACCTCGGTATAAGGCGCCCGTAAATAAAAGCTATTATTATTATTATTATTACCTGCATTTGGCCATTATCCCTTGAGACCTTACTATTCATTTACCTGTCCAAAATGCAACACCTCTCTTATCTACATTAAACTCCATTTAACATTCCTCAGCATACATGCTCAGCTGATTAAGATCCTGCTGGAATTTTTGATAACCATCTTCACCATCTACGATACGACCCACTTTAATGTCAAGTTGTTTAAGAAAGAACTATAGATGCTGGTAAAATTGAAGGTAGACACAAAATGTTGGAGTAACTCAGCGGGTGAGGCAGCATCTATGGAGAGAAGGACTTGGTGACGTTTCGGGTCGAGACCCTTCTTCAGACTGATGTTATTTTGGGGTCATTAACCATCCCTTCACTCTCTTTCCCTTTAACTCCATCCTCGACAATCCCATTTGACACCCCACCCCCCTTATTCAGTTTAAAACCACCCGTGTAGCAGTGGCAAACCTGCCTGTCAGAATGCTGGTCCCCCACATGTTAAGATGCAATCTGTCCCTTTTGTACAGTTCCCCCTTACTCCAAAACAGATCCCAGTGATCTAAGAATCTAAATCCCTGCCCCCTGCACCAGTTCCTCAACCACACATTCAGGTCCCGTATCTCCCTGTTCCTGCTCTCGCCAGCACGAGGAACTGGAAGCAAACCGGAGATAACAACCCTGGAGGTCCTGCTTTTCAGCATTTTTCCGAGCTCTCTAAAGTCACGCTGCAGAATATTCATCCCCTTCTTTCCGACATCGTTTGTGCCGACATGCACTTCCACTTCCGGCTGTTCACCTTCGCCCTTGAGGATTTTCTGCACTCTGTCCATGACATCCTGGATCCTGGCACCAGGAAGGCAGCACACCATCCTTGAATCCCGTCTGTTGCCACAAAAACCCCTGTCCGTACCTTTCACAATGGAGTCTCCAACTACAATGGCGTTGCCTGACGTTGGCCTCTTTGGTTTTAGCTCAACAGCCCTTTTTGCTTCGCAAGCCAGTCCGCCGCTCAGTGTGATAACGTCTTCTGTCCCGACGGCTTCTAAGTGGGTAAACCTGTTCACAAGAGGTACAACACCCGGGGACCTTTGCATTCCAAGTTTCCCTCCCTTTCTCACCGTCACCCACTTTCTCTCTTCCAGTTAATGAATTGGAACATTGGACACCATTCCCATGAGTACCATTGGACATATGATATTTAATCTGCACTATGCTTTTTCTATGGTCGTATTTAAAAAAAAAAACATTTGAATAATTTGATTGCCAATTTTTAATTTAGTCCATAAGTAGGTATCACACGGAACTTTGTTGATAGAACCATGACACAGGAAATTAAGTGTCACTTGAGTAGAAAGGATGATATCAGCCATTTAGATTCAGTGCCACATGTTCTTATCTCACATCTGCATTAATGCTGTTGGACTCCGGTTTCAACTTAGACCCAGTTCTCTCCAGGATCTGCGGAGACATCATCTTTAACCTTTGCCAAAAATTGCAGATCTTCCCACTGGCTGTTCACCTTTAACTAATTTAATTTAAACAGATGATTTGGTCATTATCTTGTTATCATTTCCGGAATCTTCCTATGAAAAAATTCCCCATTGCTTCCCTTGCAATATTGACTGCATTTCAAAATTACTTTGTGTATAGTAAAGAACTTTAGGACTCCCTGAGGTCATGAGGGTTGTTATGCAAATGCAGATGTTTCATTTCATAGAATTACGTCATTTAGTGGTGTTGAACTATCCAATATTACCTGTAGCGCTGAACAAAAATCTGTAATTAAAATCGTACAATAGCCATCCCAGCATTTTGCAGTTAATTAACATATGAGGCCTCAGTCACTGGTGTTTGGTTACTTGCTAAAATCATGTTTCCAGCAACTTATCTGTAAACACTCATTTGCAGAGAAGCCCTGGAAAACATTTTCAGCAAGACAGCGGCTTTACAAGTAATGGCTGATATTGTAGCATGGAGTACAGTCATAATTTGGATAGATAATGTTGAGAACCAAGTAGTGGATAGGCAGCATGCCAATGCAGGGAATTAGAGATGTCTGAACCTCCAAGAATCATTGCAATTCCCTCAGCAAACCTATTTTGTTCGCAGCTCTGACAAATGACAGCACTTATCGGAATATCGCCCACCAGCATCTTAAACTGAACCAGTAAAATGTGCTCTGATGGCTTAAGCTGTTCACTTGGCTTTATGGAAGACAAAAGCGAAATGCAAAAAAAATGTCCACATGGAAAACCAGACAGCAGTCTGAAAGAAACAGATTACTGGGAATTTCCAGCACGCAGCAGCCAAGAAACATCAACTAAGCTCCACGTGAAGTAGATAAAGTGAGTACATCACTGATACCTCAATATCCATTTACAATAACCACATAAAACAGGGAAGATGCTACATATTTTATAGCACCTAGAAATAGATTCACTATTTTGTAGTAATGTTGCCAACCATCCATTCGAGAAAATAAGTCTCTGATACGGGACAAATACACATTCTGGATGCCAAGGATATTAGCCTACTTCGGATAAAGTTCTGGACATTATTTTAGAAATAGTGCTTTTGAAATCTGTGCTGACCCAATTATGTTCCATTACTGCTTTTCTGACTGTCTTGACTTAGTGTAAGACTAAATATTGCCAATGCGGCTACAAGGCATTTGCGAGCTTTTATCACATGACCACCCTCTACTGTGTTAAGCAAGCTTTATCTCTCATCCGCATTATACATTTTACAAAATTAATAGCCAAAGGGGTTCAAAATAATGAAATAAAACTTAATATTGTTGTAATCGGCCAATGATTGTACTTCTGGTAACTGCCACAGCAGCATTCAAGAGTTGAATGAAAATCCTGATTCCTTCATAGCATTCCAACTTAGATTTAACTGATCATAGTTGTAGTCATACAAAACACAGAAACAGGCCCTTTGACCCAACCTGCCCATGCCCACCAAGATGCCTCATCTACGTTAATCCCACCTACCTGCATTTGGCCATTATCCCTTGAAACCTTACTATTCATTTACCTGTCCAAAATGCAACACCTCTCTCTTATCTACATTAAACTCCATTTAACATTCCTCAGCATACATGCTCAGCTGATTAAGATCCTGCTGGAATTTTTGATAACCATCTTCACCATCTACGATACGACCCACTTTAGTGTCAAGTTGTTTAAGAAAGAACTGTAGATGCTGGTAAAATTGAAGGTGGACACAAAATGTTGGAGTAACTCAGCGGGTGAGGCAGCATCTATGGAGAGAAGGACTTGGTGACGTTTCGGGTCGAGACCCTTCTTCAGACTGATGTTATTTTGTGTCTACTACTTCAGTGTCATCTGTAAACTTACTAATCATGCCTTGCACACACTTCTCCAAAAATATACCACAAACAGCAATGGCCCCAGCACTGATCCCTGAAGAACATCACCAGTTACAGGCCTACAGTCTAAAAAACAATTTTCCACCATCATTCCCTGCTTTCTTCCATGAAGCCAATAGACAATGTCTATGGCTTTTCCCACATTTTTGGTTACTTCCTCAAAAAACGTAATCAGATTTGTAAGACAAAATCTCCCATGTGTAAAACCATGCTGACTATTCCTAATCAGCCCCTGTCTATCCAAATGCATAGATATCTTATCCCTCAGAAATCTCTCCAGTAATTTGCTTACCGCAGATGTTAGGCTCACTGGTCTATAGTTTTCAGCCCTTCTTAAACCACATTAGCCACCCTCCAATCTTCTGGTACCAGACACGTCTAATGATGATTCTTATATCTCAGCCAGGACTCCTGCAATTTCTTCTCTAGATTCCCAGTGTCCTCGGATATACCTGATCAAGCCCAAGAGATTTAGCTATCTTCATACGTGCAGTATCTGCACAGTACGTGCAGCATCTCTTTGGACTTTAATACAGACTGTCCTCAAGACCTCTCCATTAGCTGTCCCACGTTACCCAGTCTTCATGTCTTTTCTCTATGCTGAAAACAGGAGAAATACTTATTGTAAGCCTTGCCCATCTCCTTCAGCTCCACACAGAGATGACCCCTTTGGTTTCTGATGGGCTCTATTCTCTCACTAGTTGCCCTCTTTCTCTTAACATACTTATAAAATCACTAAATATTTCTAAATATAATTTGCCAGAGCTATCTTCTGCCCTCTTTTTGCCCTTCGGAAAGTATGCTTCTCAGTTCTCGAAACTCCTCCAAGAATACAGTTAAACCCAGCAGCCTATACCTATCCTGTGCCTCCTTTTTTCCTGACCAGAGCCTCAATTGCTCGTCATCCAGGCTTCCTTATTCCCACCTGTCTTGCCTTTCACTCTAACAGGATCATGCATTTTCAGAACTTTGTCATTACACTTTTAAAAGCACCCTACTTTTTGGCCATTCCTTTGTTTGCAAACAACCCGCTCCCATCAACTTTAGCCAGTTCCTGCCCAATACCATCAAAGTTAGCATTGCCCCAATTCAGAATTTGGACTCGTGGGCCTGCCTGTTTTATTCATAATTATTTTAAAGCTAGTAGAACAGTGGTTGCCCTCTCATCTTGCCTGAGGAAACTTTCCTGAACACATTTGACAAATTCCACCCTGTCTAAAACCTTGGCACTATGAGAGTCTCAGTGTAAATCTGGAAAATTATGAAAACCCTTTTAGTCTTCCAGATGTCTGCAATCTCATGGCATATTTCCAACATAGAACATAGAACAGTACAGCACATGTTGTACAGCACATGTTGTACCGAACATGTTGCCTAACTGAACTAATCGCATTTGCCTGCCCATGATCCATATCCCTCTATTCCCTGCACTTCTATGTGTTTTTCTAAAAGCCTCTTAAATGCCGCTATCATATCTGCCTCCACCACCACCCTTGGCAATGGGTTCCAAGCCTCCACCACCCTCTGTGTAAAAGAGTTGCCATGCACATCTTCATTAAACTTGCCCACTCTCACCTTATACAAGATACATTTATTTGTCACATGTACCAATTGGTACAGTGAAATGTGTGGTCACCATACAGCCATACGAATAATAAAGAGCACAGAACACGATAGTTTTCAACACAGACATCCCTACAGAGCGGGATCAAAGTTTCCCACTGTGAGGGAAAGCTCCAAAATTCAGTCATCCTCCTCTGTTGTCCTCCCATGGTTGGGGGGCTCCCGAACCCCCCCCCCTCTCGCCGCTACGGGTGGCCCAATGTTCAGGCCCGCTCGCCGTGGTGATTGAAGTCCGACGTCGGGACTGGAGGACATCCTCCGCGGCTTGGAGATCCGAATCGGCCGCCTCCTACCGGAGTCCGCGGCTCCCGAAGTCCACAGGCTGCGCTGGGCGGAGATTCAACGCTGGCGGCCCTCGGCAAAGGACCCCAGGACTCCGCGATGTTGAAGTCAGCGCCGGCCGCGCTGGGAACTCTCCAAACCCCAGCTCCGATGTTGAAGCAGCAGGCCCAACATTCCAGAGCTTCAACGGCGATCCCAGGTAAAGCATCGCCCGCTCCACAGTGAATCCAGCGTTGCGTCGCTGCTGCTGGAGCTATGGTCTGGTCCCCGGCAGGAAAGGCCACTCCAATCCAGTTGGTAGGCTGCGAGGAGCGGGGCGTGGACGCGACTCGGAGAATAGTCGCATCCTCGCCAGGAAGTGACTGGGAAATGGTTTCCCCCTTAACCTACCCCCCTCCCCCACATAGAAAAGCTAAAGAAAGTAAAGAAACTTTAAAAATTAACTAAAAAAACAAAAAAACAAAAAACAAACAGACTGTAGGCAGAGGCTGCCTTCAATGCGGCGCCCCAAGTGGTCAACTGTGCCCTCTAGCTGTCCCCTCTAGTGCCCTATAGCTGTGCCCTCTAGTGTTGGCCATTTCCACCCTGGGAAACAGGTTCTGACCATCTACCCTATCTAGGCCTTGCATAATTTTATATACTTCTATCAAGTCTCCCCTCAACCTCTGATGCTCCAGAGAAAACAATCTAAGTCTATCCAACCTCTCCTTGCAGCTGAAACTCTCTAATCCAGGCAGCATTCTGGTAAACGTCCCCCCCATGTTTTGAGAGGTGGGGGACATCCCCCTCAAGTTTTTGTGATCCGTATTTTAAAATCTCCGCTTTCCGCGAGACAGTGGGGGTGGGACTGCTGATCGAGGGCGCGATGATTGGAGGAGTGAGGAGTGGGGGGAGGGGGGGTGGGACTGAGGATAGAGTGCGACCTGCACCTCATCCGCAGGCAGGATCGATCCCGGCCGGGTCTCCGGCACTGTCCCGAGTGCTCCCGATGGGTGGCCAGAGAGGTCTGGCGTCACACGGTACAGAGAAACAGCACTAAACCCAACCCAACTCTGCTGTCCTGCCTGGGCTTGCGGGAAATATGGCCAGCGCGGAGAAGCAGCGCTGGTATCCCGTCAGTCCAGACAGGGCTGTAGTTAACCCGGTGAGACAAGCAGAGTTGAGCTGCATTAGCGCTGGATTGAGCCTCCGAAGCCTCGCCAAAAAATTGTGTCCCCCGTCCCCTCCATGTTTTGATAGCGAGTTCCGCTCTTGCAATGCACCCTCTCAAAAGCTTCCACATCTTTCCTGTAATGGGGCGACCAGAACTGCTCGCAATACTCTAAATGTAGCCAAACCAAAGTCCTATAGGGCTGCATCATGACTTCCAGACTCTTATTTTCAATGCCCATTGCAATGAAGGGGTGCATATCATATGTCTTCTTTACCACCTTACCTACTTGTGCTGCCACCTTTAGTGAGCTATGAACTTGGACTCCAAGATCCCTCTGCACATCAATGCTGTTAAAGGTCTTGCCATTAACTGTATATACTCTCACCTTACATTCAATATCCAAAACTGTAACACCTTGCACTTCCTTGAGTTAAATTCTAGGGATTTGTTCCTTGTTAACTGTTTGGGGACCCATAGTATACTCTCAAAAGGTGATCATCCCCTTTTTATTTCTCATCTCAAACCACATAGCTTTACTGGATGAACCATCAGTCTTTGATTATGTTGACTGCTTTTCCGAGAAGGGTAGATGGAATCAATGGAAGTGAGTCTAGTCGGTGTAATGGATTGAGCTACATTTCTTGTGGTATGGGCAAAGCTGTTTCCAAATCAAGCAGTGATACAACCTGACAGCATGATTTCTGTGGTGCATCTGTAGATGTTTGTAGGAGTTATTGGAGACATGCCAAATTTCTTCAGTCTCCTGGGAAGTAGAGGCATGGGAAGGTGTTTTTTCTTGGTTGTCGCATCAATGTGGTTGCTCCATGACATATTCTTGGTAATATTAACACCAAGGAACTTGAAGCTCTCAAGTATTTCAAATTTGGCACCATTGATGCCGATTAGGACATGTACTTCACCATGCTTCCTGAAGTCGTTGACTACTTCCTTCGTCTTGCTGACATTAAGGGAGAAGTTATTTCCGGACACCATGTTATTAAGTTCTCTATCTCGTTACTGTAATCCATCTCGTGATTGTTCATGATCCAGCTCACCAAAATGGTGTCATCTGAAAATTGTAGATGGAGTTACAGCCGAATTTGGCCGCACAGTCATAAGTGAATAGGGAGTATAGTAGGGGACTGAGAACGCATTCTTGTGAGGCGCCTGTGTTGAGAATTATTGGGGAGGTATTGTCCCCTATCCTGACTGATTGGGGTCTGTGGGTCAGAAAGTCAAGGATCCAGTGGCATAGGGGGGGTTCTGAATCCCGGTTCCAAGAATTTGGAGATAATTGTGTTAAAGGCGGAGCTATAGTCAATGAATAGGAGTATAACATTGACGTCCTTGTTGTCTATGTGTTCCAGAGATAAGTTTAGCACAGGGAAGATGGTGTCTGCTATGGACCTGGTGCAACTTTAAGCAAACTGCAGTCTGGCCGAGAGACTGAGTTAATGTGTAGCATCACGTGTCTCCCAAAGCACTTCAAGATGGATGTCAGGACCACAATTCACAGATTTAATAAAATGAGGCTCCAACTATTGGTTCTATGTACAAAGAACTAGGGGCTTAACTGGTCTATATTAATACTTTCACCAATCTTACGAAAATCATCTCATCTGGCTTTGTATACAAACCTGCTGTTTGTGGGTGTTTAACGTGTACGGATTGGCTGCTGTGTTTCCACATTGCAACATCGACATAATAGAGAACATTATGATTGTGAATATCTTTGGATCACCCTGAGGTGATGAACGTTGCTTTGGAAATACGTCATTTTTTTTCCGGTCTAATCATTCAGCATAGTCAACTGTCAGTTTCTCCAGGTTTCTCTCTCCCTTAAGACACACGTCCTGAAATGAGTGTTTCGGTGCTGATGCCTGTGAGCTGAGGGGCTCTGGTGATGCACAGCTGGATGCTCACAGCTGTACATAGACTGCAGCAGGCAAAGGCCTGGGGAGGCCTGCTCAATGCAGATGACAACATTTCTTTCAGCTCAACTCACTCCCCCGAGTGCATTCTCATCTTGTAGACTGTTCCCTACCAACACTTGTGATTATTTGTTTTGTAATTGAATTGTGCCGTCATGGAGTTTATTTCCACTTTTTCACAGTTTTGAGGACATCCCAGGAGCAACATTGAGAGGCCTATGTCATGCTCTCCATAGTTATTACAAAAGAGAAAGAAACTTTCTCAGCGGCAGTTCCATGCAAGCTGACAGTGCAACACCTGACTGAGCTCAATGCAAACCCACACCTCAACAGTGCCTGTGCTCAGCACAGCTCAGCCTGCAGTTCAATACATGGCTGAGTCAAAACAAGCCACTATGGAACATGCCTCAGCTTAGCACAAGCCCACAGAGCAACGTGTGGCCGAGTTCAGCACCTCACAGTGTAACATGTACCAGAGTTGAACACAAACTCGCAGTGCAACATGTACCCGAGTTCAACACAAGCCCACAGAGCAACATGTGCCGGAGTTCAGCACAAGCCCACAGTGCAACATGTGCCCGAGTTCAACATGAGCCCACGCAACACAAGCCTGAGTCAGCACAAGCTCATAGTGCAACACGTGCCTGAGTTCAACACAAACTTGCAGAGAAACACATGCCTGAGATCGTCAAATCCTGTAATTTGCATCATCTGAACTACAGTTTAGCATTTGCCTGGGTTTAACGCAAACCTGCAATTCAACACAGGTCTGACCTATCCTCACACTTGCACTTCAATATACTGCCTTTGAGTGAATGTGCTTCTGTTGAACATGTTTATCACAGCGTGTGGTCATTGTTTGTCTGTGTTTCAATATGTACTTGAGTTGAAACAAGCCTATAGTTAAATGTGTCCTGACACATTTGTTGTGTGCTTTTGCCAATCAGCAAAGCAATGTTCCTGAGCATACAGTGGTGGCACAGCACTTACATTATCAGCCAAGTCATCCAGAGATCTGAATTAACGATACAGAGATTTGAATTTAACTCCCACCTTGGCAGCTACGGAATTTTTAATTAAGTTGATAATGTGTAATTTGTAAAAAAGATCATTCATCAGTAATGAGGATCACAGAATTAACAGACTGTCAAAACATCCCATCTGGTTCACTAGTGTCATTTAGGAGAGGCAACTCACCATCATTACCTGCACCAATGCATATGTGACTTCAACATGGTTGGCTCCCAAATAGTTATTCATTAGCACTATAAATGTTATATTGAAGCAGAGACTGAATGAAACCAGGCACCACCACAGGCAGTGAATTCAGCCACACACACATATATATATACATATATATGTGAGAGAGAAAACGGGGAATTATAGACTAGTTAGCCTTACATCGGTACTGGGGAAGATGCTTGAGTCGATTGTTAAAGATGTATAGCAGTGCATTTGGAAAGCAGTGACAGGATCGGACAAAGTCAGCATGGATTTATGAAGGGGAAATAATGCTTGACTAATTTGGAATTTTTTGAGGATATAACAAGTAGAATGGGTAAGGAAGAGCCAGTGGATGTGGTGTATTTGGACTTTCAAAAAGCCTTTGACAAGGTCCCACACAAGAGATTAGTGTGCAAAATAAGAGCATATGGTATTGGGGGTAGGGTATTGACATGGATAGAGAACTGGTTGGCAGACAGGAAGCAAAGAGTGGGAATTAACGGGACCTTTTCAGAATTGCAGGCAGTGACTAGTGGGGTGCCAAAAGGCTCGGTGCTGGGACCCCAGTTATTTACAATATATATTAACGATTTAGATGAGGGATTTAATGTAACATCTCCAAGTTTGCGGATGACACAAAGCTAGGTGACAGTGTGAGCTGCGATGAGGATGCTATAAGGCTGCAGGGTGACTGGGATAGGTTGGGTGAGTGGGCAGAAGCATGGCAGATGGAGTATAATGTGGATAAATGGCAAGAACACGAAGGCAGATTATTATCTGAATGGTGTCAGATCAGGAAAAGGGGAGGTACAATGAGACTTGGGTGTGCTTGTTCATCAGTCACTGAAAGTAAGCATGCAGGTACAGCATGCAGTGAAGAAAGCTAATGGCATGTTGGCCTTCATTTCAAGAGGTTTTGAATTTTGGAGCAAGGATGTCCTACTGCCGTTGTACAGGGCCCTGGTGAGACCGCACCTGGAGTATTGTATGCAATATTGATCTCTTAATTTGAGGAAGGACATTATTGCTATTGAGGGAGTGCAGCGTAGGTTCACCAGGTTGGCGGGAGTGACATACGATGAAAGAATGGGTCGACTGGCCTTGTATTAACTGGAGTTTTATTCAATGGAACTGGGATCTTATAGAAACATATAAAATTCTTAAAGGGTTGGATAGGCTAGATGCAGGAAAAATGCTCCCGATGGTGGGGGGGTCCAGAACCAGGGGTCACAGTTTAAGAATAAGGGGTAGGCCATTTAGGACTGAGATGAGGAAAAACTTCTTCACCCAGAGAGTTATGAATGTGTGGAATTCTCTGCCACAGAAGGTAGTGAAGACCAATTCACTGGATGTTTTCAAGAGAGAGTTAGATTTAGCTCTTAGGGCTAAAGGAATCAAGGGATATGGGGAAAAAGCAGAAATGGGGTACTGATTTTAGATGATCAGCCATGATCATATTGAATGGTGGTGCTGGCTCGAAGGGCTGAATGACCTATTTTTCCATGTTTCTATGTTTCTAAGTGAGGATGTTCATCAATGCCTGCACAATGTTCAATTTCATTTGAAGGTCCAGCCAATCCTTTGAATACAATTGATCGTTCCTGACCTCTCAAATCTGCCTAATCGTTTTTCAACACAGGCTTCGCAGCAGGCACGCCATCCTGCCTGCCACGAAGCCTGTGTTGAAAAACGATGAAGAAGATATATAGGACATAGACACAAAATGCTGGAGTAACTCAGCGGGACAGGCAGCATCTCTGGAGAGAAGGAATGGGTGACATTTTGGGTCGAGATCCTTCTTCAGACTGAAGTCAGGAGAGTGGGCGGGACAGAGATAGAATGCAGTCGGAGACAGTAAGACTGGTCGGAGAACTGGGAAGGGGGAGGGGATGGAGAGAGAGGGAAAGCAAGGGCTACTTGATATTAGTGATGTCAATGTTCATATCACTGGGGTGTAAGCTGCCCAAGTGAAATAGGAGGTGCTGTTCCTCCAATTTGCGCTGGGCCTCATTCTGACAATGGCGGAGGCCCAGAACAGACAGATCAGTGTGGGAATGGGAGGGGGAGTTAAAGTGCTGAGCAACCGGGAGATCAGGTAGGTTTAGGCGGACTGAGCGGAAGTGTAGAAGATGGCCACCGACTCCCATAGCTATCTAGACTACACTTCTTCCCACCCTGCATCCTGTAAAGATTCTATACCCTACTCCCAATTCCTCCGTCCACATCGCATCTGCGCCCAGGAACCACGTCATCGGAGATGTCCTCAATCTTTAGGGTACAGGGGGTCCCCTCTTCCATTATGGATGTCTTCTCAATATCCCGCAGCTCTGCTCTTGCTCCCCCTCCCCCATTCGTAATAAGGACAGAGTCCCCTTTATCCTCATCTTCCACCCTATCAGCCGTCGCATACAGCACATAATCCTCCGACATTTTCGCCACCTCCAACGGTATCCCACTACTAGCCACATCTTCCCATCTTCACCCCTTTCCGCTTTCCGCAGAGACCTTTTCCTCCACAACTCCCTGGTGAACCCATTCCTTCCCACCCAAATCACCCCCTCCCCAGGCACTTTCCCCTGCAACAGCAGGAGATGCAACACCTGTCCCTATACCTCCCCCCTCGACTCTGTCCAAGGACCCTGACAGTCTTTTCAGGTGAGGCAGAGATTCACTTAGACCACCAGGGGCGCCGGGGAGATGGCAGCCCTGCCGGCAGTCTGTTAGTTTTTTCATCTTTTTGTTATTTTTAGCGTTTGTTAAAAGTTTGTTTTAATGTACTTCGGTTTGTTTTATGTGGGGGGGGGGGGTGATTGGGGGTAACTTTTTTTCAAGTTCCTACCTTCCCAGGAGATGTGATCAATTTTCGGATCACATTCTCCGGGCTCTGCGGCCTACCATCGCTGGAGCTGGAGGCCTCCTCGGACTGTCGTGAGCCTCACCACGGGGCGCGGACTTAACATCAGAGCGGATCCCTTGCCTGGAATTGCTCCCACCGCGGCCTGCGGACATACCATCAAGGGCTCGCAGTCTCGGGAGAGGCTAGTTGGGAGCTCCAACGCTGCAGAAGGTTCGACCAGCTCCGACGCGAGGTTCGATCGCCCGGCGCGGGGGAGCTAACAATCCCCGATGCAGGAGCTGAACGCCTCGACGCGGAGGGCCCGACCGCCGCCGACTACGGGAGTCAAGACTGTCCCGTCAACGGAGGGCTCGAGGCCCCTGACCGAGGAAGAACAAAAGGAAGGACTTGAACTTTATTTCGCCTTCCATCACAGTGAGGAATGTGTAGGAGTCACTGTGGTGGATGTTCATGTTAAAATGTGTTTTTGAGTCTGTTGCTTTTAATTGTATGACTGACCTGGCCAGTGAAATTCCTCGTATGTTTCAAAACATATTTGCCGAATAAAATCTGATTCTGATTCTGATTCTGATTCTGATTTACTTGCACCTCCTCCAACCTCATCTCCAGTATATTGGTGAGACCAAGCGCAGGCTCGGCGATCATTTTACTGAACACCTCCGCTCAGTCCACCTAAACCTACCTGATCTCCCGGTTGCTCAACACTTCAACTCCCCCTCCCATTCCCACACTGACCATTCTGTTCTGGTCCACCTCCTCCATTGTCACGGTGAGGCCCAGCACAAATTGGAGGAACAGCACGTCATATTTCGCTTGGGTAGCTTACACCTCTGCAGTATGAACTTTGACTTCTCTAACTTCAAGTAGCCCTTGTATTCCCTCTCTCCCCATCCCCTCCCCCTTCCTAGTTCTCCGACCAGTCTTAAGGGCCTGTCCCACTTGGCGATTTTTTCGGCGACTGTCGGCATCATTGACTGATGTATCAGGTCACCGAAAAAGTTGCGGCGTGACGCGGCCTGATGGCGTATTGACGTGCGGTGTCTCCTCAATTGTCGCAACATTTTTTTTGTCGCCGCTGGATTTTGAAATGTTCAAAATCTTTTGGCGACCCTGATACATCAGTCAATGACGCCGGCAATTGCCAAAAAAAATTGCCATGTGGGACAGGCCCTTTACTGTCTCTGACTACATTTTATCCATGTACTGCCCATTCCCCTGACATCAGTCTGAATATGGGTCTCGAACTGAAACGTCACCCATTCCTTCTCTCCAGAGATGCTCCCTGTCCCGCTGAGTTACTCCAGCATTTTGTGTCTATCTTCGATTTAAACCAGCATCTGCAGCTCTTTCCTACACATTTGTAGGACACTTGGCTTCATTAGCCAGGGCATAAAATATCAGAGTAGGGAGGTTATGGTACAACTTTATACAACATTTGTTCAGCCACAGCTGGTATATGTGGCCAATATAACATTGCCTGAGTGGGTAGAGGAGACAGAAAATCTCATGATAGTTAACAGATATCTAGATGAGCACTTGAATTATCACGGCATGAAAGGCTGTGGATGAAGTGGTGGAAAGTGGGATTGGTGTAGATGGGTACTTGATATTCGGCATGGACAAGATGGACAACAGAGCCTGTTTCTATACTGCATGATTCTGTCTTCATGAGTCCATGACCTCAAGATACCACAGAGTTTTACTGTACTTTCAATGTCACTGTTACATAAAATATGGTAGCATTTTGTAGGCCATTCATTCCTTTGTACCTGCATTGTCATTCAATAAGCCCATGGCTGATGCTTTATCCCAATGCTTCTATCATGCACAAACCCCATATTCCTTCATCTTGCAGGGTGATGTCCTGTGACTGGTGCATCAATACATTAAAGGAGGAGTTGGGAACGTACATGAGAGGAATGGAGTGTGCTGAAGAGATGAGACGAAGAGTGGTGAAAAGAAACTCACGTAGATCGTAATCTAGGTGGGCCAGATAGTTTGGGTCTTTATCCTAATAAAGAATGTAACACTGTGCAAAACAGCAACCTATTTACTAACAGGGAGATCCCACAAACAAGGTGATAATTTTGATAATATTGGCTGAGGGATTAATTTTGGCCAAACGAAGGACAGATGCAATTTATTATGATCCCAGGTAGTTTTGATATGGTCTTATAGTATACTGCTTCTGCCTTAAACCATTAAATTTGGCATTGAGAGAAGCTTGCATTTGAATGTGACTATAAACATTATTTTGGCCTCTTCACATTGCTTTAATGGAGGAGCTATGTACTTATTAGGAACAATCACTGGATATAATGACATAAAGTAGATTTGGATAAATAAGGCCTATTTTCCCATTTGATTATGACAGAAAAGCAAAGAAAAGTTTAGATAAATGTGGACTAATTTGTACTTCATTTTCATGCCGATATTCATTGCAGAGGAAACGAAATGAAACCATATTAGATTTTCCCCCCCACTATTGTGATACACATGCAACATGTAAATCCTTCAGTACAATATTGGAATAATGATAAGTGTTGCTGACAGCCAACTCACTGATATATCCCAACATTTGATGCTGTGTTAAGCTATGTTCACAGACTTTTTTTGGCTAAGTATTAATTAGATTTTAGACCAGAGCAAAATGAGAGTGTAACAATTTTTGAATGATATTCATTTCACTGTCATGACTTAAGCAAGAAAAGAATTGGTTATGTGATAGTGGGAGGAAACATTCTTCATCAGAGACAGTCGCTAATTTGAATTATGAATGTTTGTGGAAAAAAAGAGAGTTATATTTATTGCTCTGATGAGAGAGGTAGAGTGTTTGTGAAATTGAAAGAGAGAGGAAATGGTTGGGATAGATGAGAGTGTGGCATCTTCTATGTGATGTATTCCAGAACTACACAACTGCCTGAGCCAGAATCATCATTCCAAGTGAGTTAGTACCTACAGGGAAGGAGAGGAAAATGAAAATGGCTTTTTGAATAAACACAATAAAAATTTAACACAAACATCCACCACAGCATTCATCACTGTGGTGGAAGGCACAAGATTTGGCCAGTCCTTCTCCATTTCCCCCCATAGTCGGGACCTCAACCCTCCGCAGCTGCCGCTGCGGGCGTCCAGATGAGTAGACAAGGTAAAAGTCCAGGTAAGTCCTGAATCGGTGTTTCCCTACCGGAGACCGTGGCTTCAGGTTGGTGTAGGCCGCAGGCCGGCCGTCGAATATTTAAAGTTCCCGCCGCGCCGCACCGCACCGCAGCCAGAAGCACCGCAGAATGCAGGGCCGGCGGTCGAAGCTTCCCTCCAGGGATCCCCAGTGAGGGACCCTGCTCCTGATGGTAAGTCCCCGCCGCGCCTGTGGTAGAAGTAGCGCCAGCTGGAGCTCTGCAGACCCCGGCTTCAGGCTGCTGCGAGCCAGCGAACGGAGCTCTCCCCTCCGGCGAGCCCCAGCGAGGGCTCGCCCGCTCCGCACTGAGAGTCCACTGTGCGCCCATCGCTGAAGCTCCAGGCACGTCTCAGGGAAAGGCCGCACCGATCTTCGATGTTAGGCCACGGGGGAGGCGACATGGAAAAAGTCGCCTTTCCGTGGAGTAGGCGACCAAAGCGGTTTCCCCCTTACCCCCCCACACCACTCCCCACACAAGACACACAGAGAAACATTAAAAACATACATTTAAACAGACTAAAAAAACAAAAAAAGTAGAAAAAAACTGACACGCTGCTGGCAGGGCTGCTGGCTTGCAGCGCCCCCACCGCCGGTCAGTTTATATACTGCTGCCTAACCTAAGGCCTCCTCTCCACAGGCTTCTGAACTGCACTGGAAAAATGTTTTAAGAGTTACTCATCTGGCAGCAAATAATTCTCAGTGTAAATATACGTAAATTAACTCACCAAAATGATTCATTAGATCCATGAGATATGGAACATATGTAATTGACCATTAGAGTCAGGATTATAATAATCCTCATTCCCTGAGTTCTTAATGAGGTACAGACTCAGTCAGGAAGATTAACTATTTCTGGAGTATACAACACTTTCTTCCTGCAACTGCACTCCACTTTAAATGAACATCATTTATTTTATTGTATAAGAAGGAACTTCAAATGCTGGTTTAAACCGAAGATAGACACAAAATGCTGGAGTAACTCAGCAGGACAGGCAGCATCTCCTGAGAGAAGGAATAGCTAGCGTTTCAGGTCGAGATCCTTCTACATACTCCTGTATAAATAAATTATTCTGGTTTCTATAAAAGGACACCAAGCGCTGGAGCAACTCAGCAGGTCAGGTAGTATCTCTAGAGATCATATATAGGTGACGTTTTGGGTTGGGACCCTTCTTCGGACTCAATAAATAAATAAGTGATGTTCATCAAGATAGGCACAAAATGCTGGAGTAACTCAGCAGGACAGGCAGCATCTCTGGAGAGAAGGAATGGGTAATGTTTCGGGTATTGATTCTTCTTCAGCCCTTCTCTCCTGAGAACATGTCTGAAACAGCCACTAGTCGGTAGTTGCAAACTCTTGAAATGCTTCATTATTGATTGTTAGATACGAAGTCTCCACCACTTCATGGAGACAAATTGTTTTCCATAAATCATCTCAAAGGCTACTGTTTATTCATTTTGTTTTTATCTCTGCCCAGCCATCTGTTTCAGGCGACGTTCATAGTTATTTTTACAGCTTTACAGTTCACAGCAGAAGTTGTAAATTCTAATTCACTGAAGTGATATTGCCAAATGAAGTAAAAGCCTTTCTGGATGTCATATATGAGTAAGCGAATAACTGTGCCTTGTTGCATGTACCAGCATTTCCATAAAGTCATTACAGTCTGAGGATTCCTGCTGCTTTTTGCCTTTCCCATATGTGATGTTATTGAAGTTGGGAGGTGGGAAGTAGATGGGTGGAGGTTGGGTTCGGAATAGTGTGGAGATAAGGCAGGAGAAGACATGTCTTGTCATTGTGTTCCATATGAGAAATGACACTGTACATTCCACTAACAACTTGTACACTGAACACACTGCTGGAATACAGACACTCTATCTACACAGGGTGACCAGAGTGTATATGGCATCGTACCTTTGAAGGGATTATTATGGGCACAACATTGTCTAGGTTCTTATCAGTTGTAACTTTTTATTCACAAGCCGTTCTTTGCCACTATGTTCAGTAGACCCATTCTCAAGCAAAACATTTAAATAAATTAATCCCATCAATTCTTGACAAACCCTATCAATCTCTGCAAGCTACAGCAGTGTCAGTATAAAACATTGATTCAAGACTACTGAATCTGATGAAGATCTTACAGAAGTAACTGTTCAATAAAGTCTCTTTCAAATAAACCATACGAAAAAAGGAGATAATATAGTCACTCATCCATTTGTTTCTTTTAAGATTTTGCTTTGTCGATGTACATAATTACATCCAAAACAAGATCATACCATAGATGAATGCTATGTATAAAAATCGGTATTGGCATTGCTATTGCACATGTACCGAGGAACGGAGAATGAAGGGGGACCTGCGTGGGGGGAGGGCGTGCCGAGAACAAAGGATGACCCGGCGGGGTCTGCCTCTGTCGCATGTGGCGGCAGGCCGAAGATAGGACTGTTTGGTGAACTTTTGTGACTTTGTCGGTAACAGAAACATGGTGACTCTTGTGTATGTGAGGTCTGCTGTATGATTTTACCAGGTTGTATGCAAAACAAAGCATTTCATGTACCTAGATACATGTGACAATACAGTATAATTTAATCATCCTTTACATATAAGCAAGCCATATATAAGTAATGCATACACAAAATGTGTCAATGTATTAAATAAATACTGTGCAAGTGCCATGATATATTAATGCATATAAATACATGATATATTAATACGATAAATAAATACAAGATGACTGGATCTGATAATATATTGGATAAATGCAAGAATCACAGTTGACAATACGTAAGAAAAATAGAAGGCATGGGATACTGGTATTAGATATTTACAATATGCAGAAAAGTAATAATCTATTTGATAAATATTTTTTTATTTTTTTTATTTTTTTTATTTTTATTTATTAGAAGTACATTAGATTACAACCAATTACATTAGTACTCATCACATATATCTTATTACAATTAATGTACTCCGTTTATTTTTACACTAATAAAGGGAAAGGATGAGATTGAGAGAAATAAGAAAGTGAAGGAAAAAAGTGAAAGAGTAAAAAACGTGACAACAAAAAACCAACAAAAAAAAAATCCCTATAAGAAAGAAATTAAAAACAAAAAGAAAGAGTTAAGAAATAGACCCTAAAAAAGAAGAAAAAAGAGAAAGAGGGAAAAGAGAAAAACAAATACTTTTTTGTAAGCATCACGCAAATGGGACATACCAACTCTCCAGCTTTCATCCCCCCTTACCTGACCTCAGTTTTTTTTTAGTACTTTTGCACCCTATACTTGTAATAATTCTATAAATGCAGACCACGTCAGGTGGAAGTGATCTGGTTTACCTGCCAGGAGGAGTCTTATCTCTTCTAGGTGTAATGTTTTGAACATATTTGAAATCCACATGTTTATAGTTGGTGTTGGAGCATTTTTCCAGAATTTTAGGATTAATTTTTTTCCAGTTATTAACCCATAGTCTATTAATTTCTTTTGGAACACATTTAGTTCTGGACTATCTTCCATTGTTCCGAAGATAATCTATTCTGCTTTGGGTATCAGTTTTATTTTAAATAATTTTGTAAAGATTTCAAAATTTCAATCCAAAATTTTTGAATTTTTGTACAGAAAACAAATGAGTGCGCTATAGTAGCTTCTTGAGATTGACATTTATAAATATGAGGTTCAGTTTATGCCAATGTATTATATAAATGCATTTTATATAATTATATAAATATAAATGCTTTTATTTTCTCTCGATTTATTTCTCAATCCAAATACAACTGTAGCTTGTTTTTCTTGGCTTAGATTACATGAATAATATGTACACCAAAAGCCCACTTATCCAGCACTCTACAATCGGTTGTGTACTAGCAATAGGCATCTTAATATCACTCGACCAGACATAATTTGTTTATGACATTCTTAGAGTTGCATAAGGTTCAAGATGTTGACTCTCAGAAGTCACATGAATAAGAGTTATCGACAAAATTATTTCATACAATGCGATCTTAAGGTTATTAATATGATCCAGGTTGATACTACAGTTAATGTATGATGGCCAATAACAGAACAGATCGTATGGGAGGGGACAGAGTCTCAGTCCTCAAGTAAGAGTGGTCTCATTGTAACCGTGCAACTTTCCAAACTTAGATCTGGCTGTGTGAGTTCATAATTACAGATGTTGATTCTCAAATCAAAATATGGATTCCATGACAAACCTTCCATAATGCTGTTTATACATTTCCAAGCCCTCATAATTCTGGGCTGAAATTACTTCAAGCCACAGCTTACTCTGCCAACCACACATAGAATCTGATTACATAAGATCAAAGCAGAGCACATTGAACATTTTGGCTTTGGTCCAGCATGGATCCAAATGGATTTGGGAAACTGAATTGAAATAACAATGCTTCTATCGTTGGAGACTACGAGCATTTTCAGCAGTGTGTTAGGAGAGAAATGAAGGATCCACTGTGCTGAGAAGCCCAAGACAAGAGGATTAGACAAGAGGATGTTCTTTTCCTGGAAACACTTTGGTATCTACCAAACCAATTTAATAGTAAGATTAAACGAGAACTTACCAGTTTGAAGTTTGATCTGTATTTTATGAGGAGTTACGATGAGGGATTACGTGAAGACCCCGTTCAGCACGCATGCGCGACATTCTTCAAAGCAGCGGTGTGGAATCACAGGAAACACAATAATTGAAATAAACATAGTAAAGAAAAGGAGAACTAAGATACCTGTTGATCTATATATTTGAGGGTGGGAGCGGAGGGCACGTAATCCCTCATCGTAACTCTCATAAAATACAGATCAAACTTCAAACTGGTAAGTTCTCGTTTAATCTTACTATTTTACTTCGGAGTCACGTGAGTGACTACGTGAAGACTTCAAAGCTCTGTGATTTCAAACCGTGTAACAGTTCATACTTCACTCGCTGCGAAGTCATTCAAGGGAGGAAGTATGTTATCGTAATCAACCATAATCTGTTTGTAAACAATAATGGTATCTATTAAACAATAACAAAAGACAAAATGCTCCCCCCGGGTTTAAATTATATAATTTTGCAGATTTTAAAACTCTTTCTGCAAATAACACAGGTTCTGCTAGCGGCTTGTGGGAGAACGTTTGGAACGTTTTCTCCATGTTCATTCTTTTAGCCGCCGACGTGGATGCTGCCCTGGTGGAGTGAGATGTATATACATCAGTATCTACTCCAGCAGCTCCCAGTGCCTGCTTGAGCCATCTCGAGATGGTTTGGCTCGACACCCAACCATGAGGTTTCTTGTGGCTGACCCATAAGGCTTCTTTTTTATTATTTATTTATTTATTTATTTATATATTTTTAATTTTTTTTTCCTTCTCCCTCGAGAATCTCTTGTTGTGTTGATGTAAGTGAATAAGTGAGTCATGACACACAACCGTAGGTCAGGTGGTATGCCCGGAAATCCATAACTGGGACTCAAGTTCCTGGCTTGCTCTGCTTTAGCAGCTCCTGAATGGTGAATGAGACCCGGTCTGGTGTTATAACCATGTTGTCCAGTCGCAGTAAGTGGAGGGACTGGACTCTATGTGCTGAGACTAGTGGCATCAGCATGACCGTTTTGCAGGGTTAGCTTTTCCAGGTGAGAGACCTGGCTGGGGACCATCCCCTTAGGTATGTCAGGACCACACTGACATCCCAGATTTGTGTATACCTAGGTCTAAGAGGGTTGGAGTTGATGATACTCCTCATGAGTTTGATCACCAGCGGGTGAGACCCTATGGCTGTTGTCCTGGCACCTGTTTTAAGTAGGCTGACAGCGCACGTCTGGCAGTATTGATGGCGCTGTAGCTCAATCCTTCATTATGGTGAAGGCCCCCAGGAACTCCAGTACATTGGTTATGGTTGCAGATGAGTACGTTGTCCAGTAGTCGAGCAGTATCTTTCCCACTTCCTGATGCTCGATAGGTATTGTTTCCTGGTGGACATACGGTGTCATCATGTTGATGGTCCTGTCAGACAATCCCAGTCCCAGCAGTGGTCTTTTGATAATCTGCAACCCAGTAGGTTAATTTTGGCATGGCATGGATGACTTATGCCTGATACAGGGTGCGTCAATAGGTCTGGGCTACTGGGAAAGGTCATAGGAGTTTCGATGACCATGTCGAGGACCACTGGGAATCATGGCTATGTAGGCCAGTTGGTACTATCAAAATACCTGAAGCAGAGTCCATCTGTATTTTGCGTAGTACCCTACAGATTAAGGCAGAAGGGGAAAAAGCATAGAAGAAATCTGTCCCCCAGTTCAGCGCGAATGCATCTATCGCTGCTGCCTCAGGGTGTGGTTCCCAAGGGACATACATTGGTACGTGGTGATTTAGTCTGGATGCAAAGAGATCGATATCTGGTGTGCCATATTGGTTTGTAATTTTAGCAAAGCTCTAGGATTTAACATCCATTCGGTGTTTATCATTGAATTTGCATGACCTGGCACTGTATTTAGCTTACCTGGTAGGTAAGTTGCTGATAGCCAAATATGTCTATCGACCCACCATGACCAGATTGTGTTGACCCAATTGTCACATGATATCGATTTTATTCCGGCCATATGGTTAATATAGGCCACCACCGTGATATTATCAATTTGTAAATGAACATGCAAGTTGTGCATATTCCTAGAATATGCCTTTAAAACCATAAAACGCACCCAACATTTCCAAATAATTTATGCCCAGTGTTTGTAGTAAAGACGAGTCTAGGTTAGTCCATCTACCACCTGTGCTGGATATGGTATTAGTTGCTCCCCAGCCTTGAGCACTGGCATCTGTTTGTATAGTTAACGTTGGTTATTGATGATGATAGGGCTGGAACTATGCCAAATGTGTTATATCCACCATTGTAACTCTGATATTGCTTCAATGGGTAGTTTCATGGATCTGTCAAAGTGACCTGCATGTCGTTTCAACGCCTGTACTTTTGCCCTTTGTAGGTGCTGATAGTGCAGGAGTCCAAATTGTGTAGCTGAAATGCTGCTACCATTTTGCCAATTACTCTTGCCACTTGTGGGATGGTTGGTCGATTGCTTACCATTAAATTGTTGCACATCTGTGCCAATTCTGCTGCTTTACCTTTTGGCAACGTTACAGACATGTGGATTGAGTTTAATTGAATCCCAGATAGTCCATAGTTGTGGATGGCGTCAACTTAGATTTATCTGGATGTATGACAAACCCAGGGTTTCAAACAATTATTTGGTAGCTAATACAGCTGATTTAGCCAACTCCATGGTTTTGCCAACTATAGGATATCATCAAGATACGCCATGACAATATGTCTTTGTTTCGCTAATGTTGCCAAGGCTGGTTTAATATCTTGGTAAATAGTCTAAGGCTGATGTCAACCCATTAGGCAATACTTTATACTGCCATAGTTGCCCCATCCAGGTAAATTTCAGGTATCTGCGATGACCCTTGTGAATGGGTACTGAATAGTAGGCATCTTTTAAATCAATGCTTGCCATAAAGTATCCTTTGGAAATCAGTTGTTTAGCAGTTACAAATGTTTCCATTTGAAATGTACATACTTAACAAAGGTATTTAGTGAGGTAAGTCAATGATGATGCGACATCCACCATCTTTTTTACTTTTGGTAAATATATTTGAGACAAATTCCAAGGATCATGTTTGGATTTCTCAATGACACCCTTTGTAAGTAACCTCACCAGTTCTGCTTGAGCCTCTAGTTCTCTTGACTGAGAGGGTAAAGACCCTTTGGGTACGTGCTGAACTGGTGGCATGTTTTCGTGAATGAACTCTATTTTGTATCCCCGAATACTGTTAAGTATATAACTATCATTCGTGAGACACCTCCTGTTAGTACAGTTCCCCATTTACATGCTGGTAGGAACCAGACCCACCTACCTCCATAGTTATGGTAGTGTTCCTTTCTTCCGTTTGTTCATCCGTCGTTATACTGCTGGATGTACTGCTGATGTACTGCTGATTGGGGGTGGCGCATTTTCCATGGGGTCCGCTCTGGGCCCTGGCCTAAAAAGGCTTTCGGGGATAGTATGCGGACCCCGAGCTTTCACCAGTGACATAAATTTGACCTTGACTGGTGGACGCGGTGGGGTACTGCCGTCTGGTTTTTTGTGTGGGTCTGCTCGTTCCGGGGCCTGCCCTCATGAGGCCAAATGCTTTGGACTCCTCCTCCAGGTCTTTCACTTGTCCTTCCAAATAACAGGATCTGCGGCTCTGAGGCCGGTGTTTTACACAGTCCTGCAAACCTGGGATTGAGGGCAGGTCTTATTCTCTCCTTGCGGAGGTTATTTATCTCATATTGGGTGTAGCACAGCAGAGCCAGAATGTCTTGCTGGTTTGTGGTCATATCCACCCCATCCACGGAACGAGCATAGGCTGTTATCCCTGTCGTCAGGAGCTTGAGGATTTTAGCTCCTGGTTCCGGATACTCTGTCCCCCCCCCCAGATTTGGCTGTTAACAGCCGGTACATTGAGCGAACTGCAGTTTTCCAGCTCTAGTGCCTCATTAAGTACCTGTCTTGTGGGGGTTTGAGGGACAGGTGGTTGATGCTGGCCGCCAGTTTTGGCTCCAATGGCCGCCCTGCTCGTGGTGAAACCACGTAGCGAATCTCCACACCCAGCAGCTCTTCCTGATCCTGTACCCCAAGCGTACTCCCGACATCTTCAGCCAATGACCCCTCTTCCTGACCAGCCCAGCCCTGGTCGCCAACGCTGCCCTGCTTTGAGGGGAAAGCGATGGCCAGTGCATTGTAGAGCACTGCTGTGGGAGTGCCTGATCCCCCTGGCGAGACTGCTCCAGCTCCTGAAGCAAGTCTCGCTGGAGCAGTTGCTCCATGAGCCTTTTCATTCGGCTCAGGCGGCTTGCTCTGCCGCTCTAAGGCGGACCCTCCTCATCGGAGTCAGACATAACCGGCCGGTATTTTTTTTTTTTTTTTTTTAACTTTTCCTCCAGCCCGCTGCCGCTCATCAGGCTGCGCTAGCGGGACTGGGCTCGGCTCGGTCTCGATGAGGGTGGACCGCCGCATATGCGGTCCAGGTGCCGCCTCTCGCCCCCCACTGATGGAACACTCCCGTTCTGTTGGAGTCGAACGGGGGGCGGTTTTCTTCCTTTGCCGTGCTGCTCCTGTTCCCAGTTCCTCTGGAATAGAGAGCAGAGCACAGCTTGCGGATTACGACCTCAGTGTAAGACTTACCTGATGGTCCGCTGTTTAGTTTTCACCGACGTGTAGCGGGAGCGCCTGTACTCCCGGTCGTCGCTGTTGCACTGCGTGAACGCTAATGTCGCGCATGCGTGCTGAACGGGGTCTTCACGTAGTCACTCACGTGACTCCGAAGTAAAATCAGCCAGTTTGTGGAGGTCAATAAATATTTCATACAAGTACATATTGCAGGGAAATGCAGGAATGGATGAGGTTCAAAATCTCATGCACGGCATTCACACATGCACACCTGGGGAATCATTTGTAGCAGATAGAGATAAGATTGGTAATGTAAACTATCATTGGTGACAAGGTGAATGTAGGGAAGGTAGTTAACATAGAGGGAGAGGGGGGTTGGTAATCAACGGGATGTCAGATTTGTAAACAGCTAGATGAAATGAGTAATTATGGAGCTGTAGGAATGTTGAATAGTGAAAGTAGTATAGATGATTGGAGAGGTATTGGCGATTAGGAGATTTAGATTTTAGACTTAGAGCACAGAAACAGGCCCTTTGGCCCACCGTGTTCCCACCGACCAGCAGTCATCTAGTACACTAACCTACACACTTTGCAACATATCAAAGCCAATTAACCTACAAACCTGTATGTCTTTGGAGTGTGGGAGTAAAGCGGAGCACCCGGAGAAAGCCCACATGGTTACAAGGGGAATGTACAAACTCAGTACAGACAGAACCCGTAGTCTGGATCGAACCTGGGTATCTGGCGCTGTAAGGCAGCAACTGTACCATTGTGCCACTGTGCCACTGTGCCACCCCATAGTCTCTAAAATGTGATTCTGGGGTGTGGCTTTGGACTAACAATCTCTAGGATGAACAATGGACAAACAACTTAGAATCATAGAGTCATACAGTGTGGAAACAGGCCCTTCAGCCCTACTTGCCCATACCAGCCAACATGTCACAGCTACGCTAGTCCCGCCTGTGTTTGGTTCATATCCGGCGAAACCTGTCCTCTCCAGGTACCTGTCTAACTGTTTCTTAAATGCTGGGATAGTCTCTGCCTCAACTAGCAGCTTGTTCCATACACCATCCTCTGACAGTTTGTTCCATACACCCACCACCCTTTGTGTGAAAAAGTTACCACTCAGATTCCTATTAAATCTTTTCCCCTTCACCTTAAAGACATGCACTCTGGTCATCGATCCCCTACTCTGGGCCAGGAGACTCTGTGCATCTACCCAATCTATTCCGCTCAATTCCTTTAATCAGTCTCTGGAGCAGGATATGTATTTACTTCAGAATTTTGAATCAGATTGTGGAGTTGAGCTTTGAATGAATGACCTGAATTGGGTGCTGGACTGGGGCTGAATTCACCTCCCACATCATGTTCTGCAGTGGAGCTTTGAACCAGCACTCTCCTCAATTAGCAGATGCAACTGTTCCACTCCTTATAAACATCTGAAATTAGCTTTGGTTCATTATTGTCATGTGTACTGCAGTACAGTAAAAAAAACTCTGCTTTGTTTGCTATCCAGGTAAGTCATTTATACATAAATGCCACTAAACCATATACGAGCTAGCAGTGCTCCACCTGATGAATTAGTTTTAATGCAGAATGGTTACGTCTGGTCTAAATCACAGCCATAGGGAGAATAATCTTTTTGTTCTCTTGTTCTCTACTTCTTTCTTTGTAGAGGAGATATTGTTGTGAAGACACTTGCAAAACTGCTTCACGTGGAGCACTGGGATCTTTTACAAAACAAGCAAGCAGGTATGTCCTTAGATTAAGATCTTACCTGAAGCATGGTGACAAGTATTTTGAAGCTTTCTCTCAGTTCTGCATATGATTCATCATTTTGCATACCAAACTTTTATAATTGACCTGAAGTACATATCATAATCCAGGACATTGCTCCAAGAGAGGGAAAAATAACAGCGTTCTCGTTGGGAAGACAGAGCTCAACGACGGTAGGGAAACCAATAGTGATAGCATTGGATTGAAGGTGGCTAGAAACAGGAGGATGTACCATAAGGGCAGCACAGTGGTGCATTGGTAGAGTTAGTACCTTACAGCGCCAAAGACCAGGGTTCGATCCTGACCACGGGTGATGTCTGTACGGAGTTTGTAAGTTCTCACTGTGACTGTGCGTGGGTTTTCTCTGGGTGCTCCGGTTTCCTCCCACACTCCAAAAACATACAGGTTTGTAGGTTAATTGGCTTTGGTAAAATTTGTAAATTGTCCCCAATGTGTAAGATAGTGCGAGTGTACAGGATGATTGCTGGACTCTGTGGGCAGAGGGGCCTGCTTCCGTGCTGTATCTAGAATCTAAAGTCTAAAAACACAACCAGTCAGAGTTGCTGAGCTGAATCTTTTGCCATTCCCATGTCGTTGGCTCTGGGTGAATGGGCACCTCACCTAAAATTGTGGTAAGTGGCATGGAATTTCTTTCCACTTTGATGGAAGTCTGCTATTAAACTATAAATCATGTTACACTGGTCAGCAGTAGGTGTGGTCACCAAATAATATAACCTATTCAGTGAAGGAAATCCCCCAGATCAAACTGATTTCACTGATTAAAAAATACACAACCCTGATTAGCAGCAGCTGTGATGTTTTAAACATCTGAAGTACAGTTTAATCCCCCAGGTTCTGAATTTAGAAAGTACATCATTTCTAAACTGCACAAATAGTTTGCAGTTGGTTTATATTTGGCTCTTATACTGAATGTTGAGCAGAAACGTTACTGTTCAGGACAAACATTCACTAAAATAGTTCATGTTTAATTTTTACATCAAGACTTCAAATTCAGATCTTAATCTCTCTCAATTTTTGATTGATGAGTCTGTGAAAGGCTCCCTGCTAACTCAGTAAATCCAAATGATTTGAAATGAATTACCCTTTTATCCATTCTCGATTGAATCTGATGAATTGTTCTTCCTGCGTGATCCAAGATCGTTGAAGTGAACCCTATCCTTTAAAGAGCTGTTGGTGTTCTGGCCAGATCTCCTTCCATCTACCCTCCTGTATCAATCTTGAGCTGTCATTTCTATCAGATCCCAGGAAGATCAGCAGATCTGACCTTTATCAAATAAGATGCTAATGTTCATATTTATTTAGCATATTAATTTTACAACAATGAAGTGCCTTTGAATGTACTGGTTACCTTTGAAAATAAATTAAATTAATTGAAGTCAGAAAAAAATAGATTTTTAAAAATGCCAATAAGTTCTTCCTGGCATCCCTCAACAGAATTTTGGGATCAGAGCTCTTTCAACCTTATCTTTTGTTCATTCTTTGTTGAACTACCGAGGCAGATGTAAATTACTTCAGAACAAATCCTAATTATCTGCATTTTTAATATTGACACTGACTATTTTATAGAAAGACATGAAGAAGGGTCCCGACCTGAAACGTCATCCATCCTTTTTCTCCAGAGATGGAGATGTTGTCTGACCCGCTGAGTTGCACCAGCACTTTGTGTCTTTCTTTTATGTAACCACTCAAGCCTGTGTCACTATTGAATGGGAGATCAGTGACCATCTCTGGGGCAGAGGTCCCAGTCATGTTAACTCATGTTCTCTGTCACCTTGAGGGAATATAGACATAGAACATAGAACACTACAGCACAAAAACAGGCCTTCAGCCTTAAACAGTCTTTGACATTTCCAGCATGGGTAAAAGGTTCTGACTGTCGACCCTATTCTTGCCTCTCATAACTGTGTATACTTCGATTAGGTCTCCCCTCAACCTCTGGCATTGCCGTGAAAACAATTTGAATTTGTCCAACCTCTCCTTGTAGCTAATACTACATTATCCAGGCAACATTCTGGTATACCTCTTCTACACCCTCTTTAAAGTCTTTACATCCTTCCTGTGATGGATGACCAGAACTGCATGCAATACTCAAATGCGGTCTAATGAAAATCTTATAGAGCTGTATCATGCCTTCCTGACTCTTATACTGCATGCACCAACCAATGAAGGCAAGCATACCATATGCTGTCTTTACCACTCTCTCTACTTGTGTTTTCACTTTTAGGGAGCTATGGAATGGGCACCAAGGTTCCTCTGCACATCAGTTCTGTTAAGGGTCATGTTTCCAGTCGGGACCCTTCTGACTAAGTAAGTAAAATTTCGAAGTAAAATTGTACTTTTACTTATTTCCTAATAAGAAATTATTTTCTTGTTAACCCCTCGTAGTCGAGACAAATTTCCTTTTGCTATTCTTTAACCTTTCTCTCTCCAGAGACGCATCTACTGAATTGATTAGCTTCATCACAGGGAGGAATTGCCTGATTGCATTATTTTCAAAACACTGAACCTCCTCACATAAAGGAATATTTACATTTCCACAGCACCCCTCACAATCTCAGGATGGCTCAGAAACTCACGGAACCGAAGAGTTACTTCTAAAGTAACGCAATGCAGGAAACATGGCAGATAAATTAATGTACATTTTACAAACACACACATTAATCTAACCAGATAAACTACTCTAGGGCTGTTAGCAAATATTGTCCAGGTCAGGGAGAACTCTGCTACCCTTCTTTGAAATAGTGCCAGCGGACTGTGATGTTTCAGTCGGCTAAAGATTTTGCATCCTTCAAAGAATCAAAGGAATGATAGCATCTCAGGCAGTGTGTCGCTTACTCTAACTTTGCCTGGAGTGTCTGCCATGTATTAAAGTATCTGGAAAGGGCCTTAAACTCACAGGGTCTGACTCAAAGTGAGTGCGTCAACCACTCAGCCAGTTTAATCATCTATGTTAATTTGTATAGTCTGGAAGAAGCTCCTGGAGACGTTGTATACATCCCAAATCCCATCAGCAGAGGGCCGAGGGTGCACAACTTCATGTGGTGTGTTCCCCATCTTCCTGTAACTTCTGAGTCTGCCAGAGTTGTTTGTAAGTCTGTTCTTTGCTTTTGCTCCAGGTCAGGTTGCAACACATGGTTTATCTCTTGACTTTAAGTGGGCCCCTCTATTTGCTTGCAGCGTTTTTCCTTTTTGGTAATCGCTCTCCCTTTTCCTTCCTAATGGTGCCCAGATGGAGCTGTTGAAAGCTTACATTTTCTCAGCGGGAGATCAAAAAGATTCAAAGCCACATCATGTGTGAAATGACTGGCAGCTTTGGGACTGCTAAATCCTAAAAGGAAAGCATTTGTCAAAGCAAAACCACCGTCGATATTAAAACGGAAAAGATTAAGGTAGTTATTAAAATCTTCAATATTTAATGCACTCGGGATTTCACTGGCCTCTTGTATGTACTGAATATTGACTCTTCAAAAGGGGAAGGGCTCTCTTTATATACACTTAATAGAATGAATGTGAATTGTGGTTTAAAATCTTTTTCGTATTATTTTCATGAATATTCTCATGCAGGAAAAGATCAGAGGGAGATTCTAAGACTGCCGACGAGAAAACAATTCCTGAGCACAGTGGTGCAGTAGTTATAGGTCCTGTTCAATAATAGGGAGAAGATTGATTTCATTGTGCCAGTTTGATAATTTGAATTCTAGTTTTAAAACAAAGAATGGAAGTAATAAGTTGAAGACTGTAAATTACCCTGTTGCAAGAATCCAACTGGTTCACTTTTAAGGAAGGAAATTCCAATCCCATCTGGCTTGTGTGCACGTGACCTTATGCCATTGTTCTTAACTCTTCACTGCTCTCTGAAATTATCCACAGCTGACTTTTTCAAGGGCTCAGGGGGGCGAGGGATGGGTAATAGCTGCTTTCCAGTGACTCCCACTTCATAGGAATAAACAAAACAAAGGGATGAACAATATCAGCAGAGATTCAGCCAATGATGTAGGCTTCTTCAGTGATAACGTCTGCAGGCCACAAGTTCAGATATCCCACACTTAGTGCAGCACTGAAGGAGGTACTCTGATTTGCAACCACAGACAGTTAGACCATTAGAATGGGTCTCAAAAATAACACTGGGAAACTGTTTAGTAGGCTGTACCTTGGAAATTAATGGGTTCAGGTGGCTGATAAGACTAAAGTAGACACTTCCACAGGTAGTGCAGGTGGTGGCCGATGGGGCGGGTGGGTAGTTTGTAATACCATCCTGAACAGTCCATCTCCACTTTGAGTGGTCATGGGTTGTAGGTCTCCAGGAGTACAAGGAAGCTTTTTCAAGGAAGCTTTGAGCACATCATCTGCCTGCTGGCAAACTCTACCCGTGACAGGTGCTCTATTCCACGTGCTGTTTCGGATGTCTGCAATCAGGCATGCAAGCAGTGTGGCTAACAGGAAGTAACTAGGGGCTCAATGGTGGAATGTTGGCCAGGGTGAGGACACTAAAGCTGGTACGCTTCTCCCTCCGGTGAATTTGGAGAGTGCAGGGAGAATTTCTGATGCATCCAATAGAATTGATCAGGTATGCATTGAGTTTGAAGGAGATATTTTTGTTGACACAAGTGAGAAAAATGCATATAATGTAATAAAAAGGAACTGCAGATGCTGGTTTATACTAAAGTCAGTCAGAAAACGTCGAGCAACTCAGCGGTCAGGCACCATTTCTGCCGAAAATGGATGGGTGATGTTTGGGGTTGGGACCCTTCTTAGACTGTTTGTTGTGGATGGGGGGCAACTGGAAGAAAGAAATGACCTGAGCATATCAGGGACCTCAGGCAGGGAGGTTCCCTGCTAACTGTTGGCTCGGGACGTCATTTTTCCCGAAAGGGATCACATCGTTGCGAAGTGTTGAACTGGTTAAGTGACTTTTAATGGTGAAAGGTGATGGGAGCATGGAGGAGAGGGGGTAGGGAAATGTTTGTAGAAGTTACCTAAAATTAGAGAATTCAATGTTCACACGTTGACCTTTGTTCATACATTGATCTTCGAAGATGATGTGCTGGATGCGGAAGCTGGTGGTGGGGTGCAAGGTAAGGACCAGGGGAACTCTGTTCTTGTTGCATCTGGGGAAAAGGGGAGCGAGAGCTGAAGTTCCAGGAATATTGTATAACAAAACATCCAGCAGTTCAGTAACTAAGCCACAGCAGGGCTGTTTGATGAATTCATTGCAAGAGCCTGTTTTGGAGCAAGGAAGTGTAGAAACTTGCTTTGAAAGGCTAGCTTCAAGGTGCTACGGGAGAGTCAATCACATCACCATTCATATACTGATTCACTGTGGAGCTTAGAATGATTTAAGCTTGGTTTGCTTAAGATGACAAAGTTGCCATTTCTTTAATGGCCTGAGTGAAATAAGAAAGTTGCTATTGAAGAACTTAGAGCTCCTTCCCCACATTAACACATCTCACATCAGGCTAAAATTAATTAAACTTTCTTAATGCTGTCCTGCTTATTTTCATCTATTCTGATAAAATGCAAATACTACTCATCCTAATAAACGCTAGATATTTTCTTTCTCCAATGATGGAATATCTAACTATCACCTTTTGACTTTCTTAATAACTTCCCCATTATCCATTTTCTAGGGGTCACCACTGACCAAAACCTCTGTTGAATCAGCCACGTAAATATTAGTGTTAGAAGATCAGATCAGAGTCTGGGTATTCTGCAGTGAGTGACTCACCTCCTGTCGTCTCAAAGTTCTTCCACCATCTGCACTTGGGCATGTGATGGAATGTCCACTTGCCCGGATAGGAGCATCTCCAACAACTCTCAAAGACCTTGGCGCCATCAGGACAAAGTAACTGTCGACCAGGTTCCCACGAGTGGAGCATGTGCAGCAGTCTTCCTGCTTCTGCTGCCATATGTTTAATGATTTGGTACCAATGCGTATTCAAAGTAGGATCTTTTTTTGAAGATCGATAGACATATTACCATACACAATGCAAATTTTTGGAATAATTCCACCAGGTCGAAACTGGAAATTAGCCCCATTGTCTCCAAATGAGCTTCCCAGTTTTCAAGAATTTGCTAAATAGAAAGCAGCAATGGAACCTGAAATAAAATCTGGTATCTTCACCAGATGTAAGGCAAGGAATTGATGCTGAGTTGATGGTGACATCACCAAGGCAAGGAAAGCCAAGGCTTCCACTAATGACAGCAGTGCATAGAAATGCTGCTAGAAATGCCATGGAGTCATAGAGTGATACCGCGTGGACAGAAAGAAGCCAACCAAGTGTGACTTCCAGCAAATGGTCCATGTAACTGGATGGATTTTTAGATTTGTCAAGTCTGTGTTCTGAGAGTGGACAGATCACATTGGATGATATCCAGGGCTCAACTGCACATCATTATCTGCAAAGTCCTTAATTTAATAAATGCTAGGAGGCGAGTTGCCATTTTGAGGGGATGACACGGCATGTGTAATAGATAGATGCTCCACGAGGACACAAAGTTACCCTTTCATTGAAAAAAATGAGAGGTTGGGGAAAGTGATGTGTGTGGCAATATCACTCTCTGTTCACCCACCAGAAATACTGGCCTTATTAGAAGTGCCTGTATTCTTTAGCCTCGGGGTTTGCTGCTTAAACCGGCAATGAAAACATAATCTCAGGCCAGCTGCTCTACATATTGATAGATCTATCCCCGGAGGGCTCTAGTTCCAGCTTGTCGAGAATAACTCCACAACTTGGCTGCTTGTTTAACGGGGTCGTTGCTGGAATCAGAGGGAACTACATAATTTCAAAAATGGAACTCTTGGCCGATTCTGTAAAGAGGCACATCTGAGAAGAGGCCATTTACTCAAGTCCTTCACTCCTGCTGCGAGGTTGAACGGTCAAGGCTGAGGGGGAATTTATTCAGGTGATGTGCACACATGTGGGTCAGTATAAAGAGCATTTTTGGCAGGAGATGAATATCATGTGCGGTACAGTTTCTTTACTTGTAGACCTCTGTTTTAATTGGACCAGTTCACTTGTACTTGGGCTGCCAGGAGAAACTGAATGCATTCCAGGAAGGTTGATCATATGCTGGCTTGACCCCACCTCCCAGCCTCTGACACATCCCTACTCATCCCGCTGAGCAGCTTTTTGTGTCTATCTTTGGTTTAAACCAGCATCTGCAGTTCCTTCCTACACATCCCTACTGATAGTGCACCACATTTTCACTCACCACTATCCGCCTGGAAGATGCATGACTCTCACTCAAACAGCTTTTATCCCATCTTTTATCCCATCCACATGGATAAACGGAAGTCTTCAAGGACAATGAAACACAATTTGATCGGATTACGAGCACAGAATTGATTCAGTTTTGTTTAGTGATACAGCGTAGAAACAGGCCATTCGGCCCACGAGTCCTCACTGACCAGTAATCCCCATATACTAGCTCTATCCTACACACTAGGAACAAATTAATAATTTTTACCAAAGCCAAATGAACCTTCAAACCTGTACGTCTTTGGACTGTTGGTGGAAACCGAAGCACCCAGGGAACACCCACGTGGTCTCAGGGAGAATGTACAAAGTCCTTACAGGCAGCACCCATAGTCTGGATCAAATTCAGACTCTAGCGCTATAAATCAGCAACACTACCACTTCTGTGCCGCCCCTGAATTGGCTTCCATCAAAATGTTTAATGTGTGAAAGCTAACTTCCTTTGATCAATATTTTTATGCAGGCATTAATATGCTTTTTAGGATGTATCCTGTTTTTGGTCAGAGGTATTATCCCTGCCCTGAGTTGAACATTCAACATCAGAATCCTGCTCTGGGCAGCCCTGGTGAGGGGAGACTAGAGTGTTGACTTTGAAAGTCAAGCTGACTTGCAGCAGGGCAGCTGTCTGCTGGGTACTGGAGGACTCTCAAAGACTGGATAGACTCGGCTTGTACACGCTAGAATTTAGAAGATTGAGGGGGGATCTTATAGAAACTTACAAAATTCTTAAGGGGTTGGACAGGCTAGATGCAGGAAGATTGTTCCCGATGTTGGGGAAGTCCAGAACAAGGGGTCACAGTTTAAGGATAAAGGGGAAATCTTTTAGGACTGAGATGAGAAAAACATTTTTTACACAGAGAGTGGTGAATCTCTGGAATTCTCTGCCACATAATGTAGTTGAGGCCAGTTCATTGGCTATATTTAAGAGGGAGTTAGATGTGGCCCTTGTGGCTAAAGAGATCAGGGGGTATGGAGAGAAAGCAGGTACAGGATACTGAGTTGGATGATCAGCCATGATCATATTGAATGGCGGTGCAGGCTCGAAGGGCCTAATGGCCTACTTCTGCACCTATTTTCTATGTTTCTATGTTTCTCCTTCCATTCTGTATATTATGGGAGTCTAAATCCTTGCTTTAAACACAGTTCTCAGCTGAAATGACAGTGATTACATATTTTCATCAAGATGGCATTCACATCTCAATCTCTGAAATGATCCTGCAATCAGTTCTGTGCTTCTTTGAGGGGAGATTACAGTCATAGATTGTGAAGATATGAAATACAACATCCATCGAATGACTCGAAAACCGTACGATTCTTGATTGAAATTCCTGTCTGCAAGATTGGATCTGATTTTAATAACGTTCATAAGTCATAGGAGCAGAATTAGGCCATTCGGCCCATCGAGTCTACTCCGCCATTCAACCATGCTGATCTACCTTTCCCTCTCAACCCCATTCTCCTGCCTTCTCCCATAACCCTCGACACCCTTACTAATCAAGAATCTGTCAATCTCCTCCTTAAGAACATGAATGATTATCCTTCCTCTCACAATCACATTTATTTTATTTCTCTTCCCGATCCTGTCTTCCTCTCTCAACTTTGACCCTGTGTGACTGTCACATGAATAAAACCTCAAGACACTTGCTCATGTTGTGTTAGTTGGTTTGCAGAGGAGAGGGGTGTGGGATTATGTGGGAGCTGAGTGCTTGCTTGTGAGGGGTGGAAGGCTTCATGGTGGAGAATTGAGGGTGTGAGGGGAGTCAGCTTGATTGTGAGAGGAGGGAGACTTCCTGTGGAGAGGAGAAGAGGGGACAACCATGCATATGGGATTGGGGCTCATTGTGAGGATGGGGTAGGGGATTTGGCTGTCTATGAGGCAGTGATTGAGGGACTAATGTGAGAGGGTGGGCTGTGTGGTGGGGGGCGTTTGGCCATGAGGAGGGGCCACCTTGGCAGCAAAAAGATAGCAGACTGGGGACCTCCAACGATGATGATATAGGCTGATATTGCAGGGTGGGAGCCATAAACTTTCCAAATGGCTCCAGCTGCTCAAATGTAAATATCTGAAGTGGATTTCAGTTCAATCTATAATGTTCTGAACAAGCACAGGGATGAAGATCAGATGGGAAAGTAATTTAACCTTCAATGTGCTAGAATAGCAGTGCAAATGTCCAACTCAGTAAAATAAATGGATAGCGCATATTGTAAACAAACCTTGTCCATTCACATGAGGTTCTACACTAGTCTCAGTGGTGTTTCAGGGTCTAACACTCTTCCTGCTCTGCACAGTACAGTGGGAGCGCTGCTGTGTTGGAGGGGCCACCTTCTGATTATCATTAAGCCCTGGAGTTATCCGTTTTTTCAGGTTAAGATTAAGATTCCACAACCTTATTTAAAAGAAGAGCCTATAATTTTATTTTCTTCTGGTGTCTGGCCACTATTTATCCTTCAATGAACAAAACCATAAATAATCTGCCTGATTGCCACATCTGAAGTTGTGGAAGCTAAGGTATTTTGTTCAGTGAATGCGATATTTCCCCCATGTGAACATCTCATAGTCGATTACAGAGGTTGCAGGAGCACAGCCTGGCCGAAGGTGACTTAACCAACGGCACCATTTCCATTGGTGCTGGAGGCAGTAGTCTAGCAGGCAGAGGATGATAAAGGCAGAATGCTTGGGGAAATGGCAGTCTCATGCTTTCCATGAGGAGAGATCTTGCCAATTGCTACTGTCCAGCTCATATAAAAAGGATGGCTTCCAGCATGGAAGGCAATGGTGCCTAAAAATGATTCATCCGTTATAGGTGTGGCTGCGGGTGAGAAATGTAATTGGGGAAGAAACCCTTTGCATCTCACATTAGGAAATGTTAAATATAATGTGTGGAATAATATTTATACTGCTCATTAAATTCATCCAGCAGCCAGACCCTATGAGTCAGAGTTTCAGACTCAATTGGTTGGTGTTTGCTAACTGACTTGGATGTGATCTTGGCGGGTTCACTCGATGAGTTAGTCACTGTGAGACAGGGATGCTGGCTACTGTGCTCCCTCAACACTGAGCCTTCTGTTCCTTGTTCGGTGACCATTGCATCTCCACCTATGAGTGCAAAATTCCCAGGGAGAGGGAAGTCCCTTTTTCTCCGAGTCACGAGAACGTGGTTTAGAGCACGATGCCGATGAACAATTTGAAAAACAAGTTCAGGAAATCTCAAAGCAAATGAAAAGTACTTTTTTGATATGTAGTCGCTGTAGTAACAAAGGGAACAGGACAGCCAACAGTGTGATAATGATCAGATAATTTTGTGACCTTGGCTTAGAGATACCCGTTAGCGGAACCTAGAGAGAATTCCACTGCTTTCTGATATTGTGCCAGGAGATCTTTTACTGGGATTATGGGTTTTGTTATCTGAGCCAATATTGAGCAGATTTGGTTGACGATGTTGGGTTCGGCATTGCCCACACCAACGCTCAGATTATGGTGAACTCAAGTGATATATTCTATTTACAGTGGTAAGAAATTCCATTGCTGCAACACCATCAGCACACATGAGCGGTGACGCTGGGGATCTCGGGTATCCCGCAGCAGCTTAGTCCTGCTCTTCGAAGGAGCTGTGGCAATCTCAAGCTTCTTCCTGCAGTTCACCTATGCCTCAAGAGGAGGTGCTGACGGTACAGGTTTCTGCCTGGTGGTTCAGCTTTGGACTTGAATAGGCAACATGGGAGGTCTGCTTCAGTAGAAGTTGCGATCACTGTCGTACATAGCATTGTAAGGCACCGTGCCCGCTGATGTTTTCTTTTCTTTTCTTTCACTTACATTTTTATTGATTTTTCAGAGATATATACAAAACAGTGCAACACCATCACCATAAATAAAACAAAATAAGAAAAACAACATTCAAAATAAAAAAATAAATAGATAAGGGAAAGAAATAAGTAAATTTAAAAAAAAAATGGAATAAGACCATGTGGTTCACTTACCAAATTAAAAAAAAACGTTACATTGATTCGTTATCTGGAGATATTTCAATATTCACACAAACATACCATCTAATTCTATATAATACAATCTTCCCATATCTAACTCGGCATTTATCTAATTGGTGTCATGACTCAAATAAACGGTCCATTTTCCCCAGATCTCAAATGAATTCTCCTTGACTCTCAAGGAATATGTCAGTTTCTCCATATTAAAGTTGTCTCGCACAATTTCTAACCACTGTTCCTGTTTTGGATTTTTTTCATTAAGCCACTGCCTGGTAATGGCCTTCTTACTTGCTGCAAGCAAAACTTTAATCAAATATGTATCTTCTATCTTTACTATATCTTTAATGTGCCCCAGATACATCACAGGGCAGGTATTTGGGATTTTATAGCATTGTAAGGCACCGTGCCCGTTGATGTTTTCAACAATGACGATGATGATGCTGATGGAGGCCTCTGGATTATCCTGACAGTCAGTCTTTGTTTCTATATGTGTGTGGGCATAGCCCCTCGCTGTCTATGGGCAAAAAGAGGTTCTGGTATCTCAGGCTTGCCCCGCCCACTCAGTCTTAGCATCAGGTAGAGGCGCTGGCTTCAGCTCCTCTGGAGACTGATTTTCGGAGCTCCAGCCACAGGAGCCTGCAGACTTACCATCGAATGCCCTGACCATGGGAGAATAAAGAGGAAGTAGATTGGACTTTATTGCCTTCCATTACAGTGAGGAATGTGGGGAATCCGCGGTGGTGGATGTTTATGTTAACTTTTATTCAGTTGTGTCTTGTTGCTTTTTTTTCGTATTGCTGTATGGCAATTTGCATATCACTGTACCTTAATTGGTACACGTGTCAATAAAAGACCTTTGAAACATTTGAACCTCTACAGATGTACTGTGGAAAGCATACTGAGTTGCATCACACATTAACAGCTCTGCCAAATACCGCAAGAAATTCCAATGTTGTGAATGTAGCCCAGTCCATCATGCAGACCAGACTCCCCATTAATGACTCCATCTACACTTCACACTGCTTCAGGAAAGCAGCCAAAATAATTGAAGATCTTTCCCACTCAGGTCAATCCTGCTTCTTCCCACTCCTGTTGTCAGAAGGTACAGAAACTTGGATGCGAGTACCACTCGACTCAGGAACAACTTCATCCCCTCTGTTATTAGGCTTCTGAATGGTCCTTCCATGTGCAATGGTACAGTCTGATTCTGCAACGTACCTCATTGCAGACATTGGAGTTTTTCTCTGGAACTGTTAAGGGCCTGTACCACTTGGGCGTCATTTGTGCGTCATTTATGCAGTGATGCACGGTAATGCGCGGCGCCCCAGGATTTTGTGAGGCTCAAAATCCTTGCGCGCCACCTGCGTGACGTATCCCTTGTGCACGCTGACGTGCTGATGCCGTACGCTGACTTACTGATGGCGTACGTGTAGGCGCGGTGAAGCATGGTTACGCACGGTGATGCACAAACGTTGCCTATGCTAATTTATTATGCGTCGCCGTGTGTCAACGTCCGTAACCATGCAGCGCCCGTACGCCGTCGGCGCGCCTTTTGCGTGTCATTTGAGCGCAGCACCACATGACCAGCCGGGTATAAAGTGCACGTAGTTTTGAAATAATGTCACCATAGTATCTTTGATTTTCACTGGGAAAATCCTTGCCACGGAGATCGGACTAAGTACGAACGACATCGCAAATGGCTCCCAAAAGGAGCAGAGCCCTCAATAGCACTTGGCGCGCGACTGTCGTACTGCTAGATGATTTTCGCGTGACAGTCACTACCGGCCTGTCGCGTAAATGACGCGCAAATGACGCCCAAGTGGGACAGGCCATTTACACTACAATGCTGAAAATCTATATTCTGCAATCTGGCACCTTTCTCTTTGCTCTACCTGTTGTGCTTCAGTGTGACTTGATTGTATTCCTGTGTAGTGTAATCTGATTTGATTTAATAGTATGCAAACTAAAGCTTGGTACACGTGGCAATAATAAACCTAAATCTATAAGACCTTAGATGAAGAAGAATTTTTCTCCTTTGGATCTCTGTCCTGGAAAGTTCCAGATACTGAGTCACTATGTACACCAGGGTGGAGATATTTTTTTAGACGTTAAAGGAATGGTAGCCAGTAAGAAACATACATGAAAGTAGAGCCAATGGCAGCAATCTCCAGAGGGGTGTAAAATGAGGGTAGAAGCAATAGGTAGCAAGGTGAAAAGTAAAAGTGGCAGGCAGACTAATCCAGGGCAAAAATCAAAAAGGGCCACTTTTCAACATAATTGAGTGTTGAATGTATGAGTGTTGTAAAAACAAGCCTGAAGGCTTTGTGTCTCAATGCAAGGAGCATTTGTAATAAGGTGGATGTTGAATGTGCTGATAGCTATTAATGACTATGATATAGTTGGGATCACGGAGACATGGCTCCAGGGTAACCAAGGCTGGGAGCTGAACATCCAGGGATATTCAATATTCAGGAGGGTTAGACAGAAAGGGAAAGGAGGTGGGGTAGCGTTGTTGGTTAGAGAGCAGATTAACGCAATAGAAAGGAAGGACATTAGCTTGGAGGATGTGGAATCGATATGGGTAGAGCTGCAAAACATTAAGGGGCAGAAAACGCAAGTGGGAGTTGTGTACAGGCCACCTAACAGTCGTAGTGGAGTTGGGGATGGCATCAAACAGGAAATTAGAAATGCGTGCAACAAAGGTAAAACAGTTATAATTGGTGACTTCAATCTACATATAGATTGGGTGAATCAAATTGGCAAGGGTGCTGAGGAAGAGGATTTCTTGGAATGTATGCAGGATAGTTTTCTAAATCAACATGTGGAGGAACCAACGAGAGAGCAGGCTATTCTAGATTGGTTATTGAGTAATGAGGAAGGGTTAGTTAGCAGTCTTGTTGTGAGTGGCCCCTTGGGCAAGAGTGACCATAATATGGTTGAGTTCTTCATTAGGATGGAGAGTGACATTGTTAATTCAGAAACACGGGTCCTGAACTTAAAGATAGGTAACTTTGAGGGTATGAGAAGTGAATTGGCCAAGATAGACTGGCAATTGAATCTTAATGGGTTGACGGTAGATATGCAATGGAAGGCATTTAAAGACTGCATGGATGACCTATAACAATTGTTCATCCCAGTTTGGCAAAAAAATAAATCAGGGAAGGTAGTGCATCCATGGATAACAGGGGAAATCAGGGATAGTATCAAAACAAAAGATAAAGCGTACAAATTAGCCAGAAAAAGCAACCTAACAGAGGACTGGGAGAAATTCAGAGTCCAGCAGAGGAGGACAAAGGGCTTAATTAGGAAAGGAAAAATAGATTATGAAAGAAAACTGGCAGGGAACATAAAAACTGACTGCAAAAGCTTTTATAGATATGTGAAGTGAAAAAGATTAGTTAAAACAAATGTAGGTCCCTTGCAATCAGAAACAGGTGAATTGATCATGGGGAACAAGGACATGGCAGACCAATTGAATAACTACTTTGGTTCTGTCTTCACTAAGGAAGACATAAATAATCTGCCGGAAATAGCAGGGGACCGGGGGTCAAATGAGATGGAGGAACTGAGTGAAATCCAGGTTAGCCGGGAAGTGGTGTTAGGTAAATTGAATGGATTAAAGGCCGATAAATCCCCAGGGCCAGATAGGCTGCATCGAAGAGTACTTAAGGAAGTAGCCCCAGAAATAGTGGATGCATTAGTGATAATTTTTCAAAACTCTTTAGATTCTGGAGTAGTTCCTGAGGATTGGAGGGTAGCTAATGTAACCCCACTTTTTAAAAAGGGAGTGAGAGAGAATTACAGACCAGTTAGTCTAACGTCGGTAGTGGGGAAATTGCTAGAATCAGTTATTAAAGATGGGTTAGCAGCACATTTGGAAAGTGGTGAAATCATTGCACAAAGTCAGCATGGATTTATGAAAGGTAAATCATGTCTGATGAATCTTATTGAATTTTTCGAGGATGTAACTAGTAGAGTGGATAAGGGAGAACCAGTGGATGTGTTATATCTGGACTTTCAGAAGGCTTTCGACAAGGTCCCACATGAGAGATTAGTATACAAACTTAAAGCACACGGTATTGGGGGTTCAGTATTGATGTGGATAGAGAACTAGCTGGCAGGCAGGAAGCAAAGAGTAGGAGTAAACGGGTCCTTTTCACAATGGCAGGCAGTGACTAGTGGGGTACCGCAAGGTTCAGTGCTGGGACCCCAGCTATTTACGATATATATTAATGATTTGGACGAGGGAATTGAATGCAACATCTCCAAGCTTGCGGATGACACGAAGCTGGGCGGCAGTGTTAGCTGTGAGGAGGATGCTCGGAGGCAGCAAGGTGACTTGGATAGGCTGGGTGAGTGGGCAAATGCATGGCAGATGCAGTATAATGTGGGTAAATGTGAGGTTATCCACTCTGGTGGCAAAAACAGGAAAGTAGACTATTATCTGAATGGTGGCCGATTAGGAAAAGGGGAGATGCAACGAGACCTGGGTGTCATGGTACACCAGTCATTAAAAGTAGGCATGCAGGTGCAGCAGGCAGTGAAGAAGGCGAATGGTATGTTAGCATTCATAGCAAAGGGATTTGAGTATAGGAGCAGGGAGATTCTACTGCAGTTGTACAGGGTCTTGGTGAGACCACACCTGGAGTATTGCGTACAGTTTTGGTCTCCTAATCTGAGGAAAGACATTCTTGCCATAGAGGGAGTACAGAGAAGGTTCACCAGACTGATTCCTGGGATGTCAGGATTTTCATATGAAGAAAGACTGGATAGACTCGGTTTGTACTCGCTAGAATTTAGAAGATTGAGGTGGGATCTTATAGAAACGTACAAAATTCTTAAGGGGTTGGACAGGCTAGATGCAGGAAGATTGTTCCCGATGTTGGGGAAGTCCAGAACAAGAGGTCACAGTTTAAGGATAAGGGGGAAATCTTTTAGGACCGAGATGAGGAAAACATTTTTCACACAGAGAGTGGTGAATCTCTGGAATTCTCTGCCACAGAAGGTAGTTGAGGCCAGTTCATTGGCTATATATAAGAGGGAGTTAGATGTGGCCCTTGTGGCTAAAGGGCTCAGGGGGTATGGAGAGAAAGCAGGTACAGGATACTGAGTTGGCTGATCAGCCATGATCATATCGTGGCCTACTCCTGCACCTATTTTCTATGTTTCTATGTTTCTAATCTGAGCAGGCTTGATGGATCAAGGAAAGCTGGAGGGAGCGTCTGGTCTTGCTTCTTACATTTGACCTCAGAGGGTTGGACCCTAGTCTACGGTTTCACCAGCAGGCAGTACTTCCAACTATACTTCCTCACCTTAAATTATTGTCAAACTTGAACCCAAAAACTTCAGAAACAGAAATGTGAGTGCCATGGCAACATTTATCATTACGTCCAGTAATTGGTTGTTCAGTGAACCTATTTTACTTCGGAGTCACGTGAGTGACTACGTGAAGAAGACCCCGGTCGTCCGCATGCGCGTCATTATGACGCTCGCATGGTGAAGCACCGGACTGGCAGGGTGTCGCTCCTGCCAGCGGTAAGATTAAACTTCAGGTAAGTTTGTATTTCTTACCTGTTTTTGATTTCTTGCAGGAACCTCTTTTTACAAAGGTTTCCTGCCGGATGCTTCGCGAAGGCCGACGAGGGAACCAGCTATGGGCTGTGGGGAAACCCGGGTCCGACCGCGGAAGCAGGTAGCTGGCGAATGTCGGGTTCACGATCGCAGTCACTGATAAGACGGTCAGTGAGTTCCAGACGCTGTGGTTCCCGGGGAAGGGAAATCCAGCAGCAATGTGGCGCAGGATATGGGGTAAAACCGACCAAAATGGTCAGCCCTGGTGCCGGGAGGGTTCCCTTCCGGTAATGTGTAAAAATTTGGAGGTTGGCCAGGATGGTGCTCCCAATGGAGAGGAGGCTCCATCTAGATATACTAGCAGGAGTTGTGTCAGGGCGGGCCTATGGGAGCGCCTTGGACAGGGCTACTTAATGGGGATGCCGAGTCTGAGGCAGTGCTGGGCCTTGGGAGAGCCCGCGCCAGCAGCGCCTTGGATTGGGCTGCTTCATATTCGTGCCAAGTTAAGGCAGCGCCGGGCATGTGGGAGAGCCCGCGCCAGCAGCGCCTTCTAACAGGGTTGCTTAATATTGATGCCGAATATATGGCAGCGCCGGCATATGGTAGAGCTGCGCCAGCAGCACCTTGTAGCAGGGCTGTTTAATGTATGGCAGCAGCACCTATAGAAGGGCTGCATTATGTCTCCCTCATGGAGGAGGTGAGCTTACTGGGGCAGTTTTGTTCTGACCGTGAGGTTGGAGGTATTGCAGAGCAGCATACCCCAAGTCAAGGAAGCCGCTGGGTCAGTATTAGTCTGACGCCGAGTCCATGGCAGCGTCGGCCTATTGGAGAGGCCGCGCCAGCAGCGCCTTGTAGCAGGGCTGCTTAATGTCTCCCTCATGGAGGAGGAGAGTATGCCGGGTCAGTGTAAATCTGACGCCGAGTCGGAGGGTTTAGCCGTGGAGCATACCCCAAGGGATGAAGGGCACGTGTCACAGGTACCATTCCTGGCAGCAAGGTTGCCATTCCAACACAATGCAGTGAACACCGCTATCAGGGGGACATTAGAGCCAGCCGCCGAATCTGCTATTCAGATAAGACCTATTCAACAGGCAAAACCTGGAGGACGAAGCACAAGCTGTTGGACCAATCAAGGCGAACGACGAGCAAGGATTCATAGTTTCGGCGACAACGCACCCCACGTCTTCATCGGCAGTAAGCGGTTCACTGAAGCTGGTGGCAGCATGAAAGCTGGCCAGAGGTTCCACGTACTCTGCCAGTTCTACTCTACAACTAAGGGACCACTTATAAGTTGGTAAGATTTACACTTGGTTGTACAATACACAAATGATTAAGACATTGTCATTCTAGTTAGAGGCATCTAACCATGTAAAACTGGACAATATAAGCATTCCAAGCAGGTTGGAATTGGGCCAGAATTGTGTTGAGGCAGGCTCAGTATTTTGGCCAGGATTGCCTTCGAGACAGGCTCGGAATTATGGGCAGAATTGTCTTTCAAGGCAGGGTCAGAATTGTGGCCAGAATTGTCTTTCCAGACAGGCTCAGAATTATGGCCAGAGTTGTTTTAAGACAGGTTAGAATTATCAGACATGCTCAGTATTATGGCCAGGGTTTTCTTGCAAGACAGGCTCGCAAATCGGGCCAGAGTGGTCGTTCAAGGCAGACACGAAATGATGGCAGGCGTGGCTGTTCATTATGAAAGATGGCTGATTAACAACTGATTTCATAGGGTGTTCCCATTTACAGTGATCATCGGAGATATTTGGAGGAGTCATTGCTATGATGAGGCAATATAACAGTATGATGACAATAAAGCATTCAAAGAGGACTATTCAGAGTTCAAAAACACTTGTTATGTATTGACTGGATGATAATTTTAACGCTGTATTTTGCTAAATTCCACTGTTTCAGTCTCAAACTATATTTGAGAAATTGGGCTCCTCTATCCAGTTAAAATTAAGTTGTTATCAAATAGACTTGTTGGTCATTGGGATTTATCTTTAGCTATCAATTGGCCTATGACTCCGCCCTGGGCAACAGATTGGAGTCAATAGAAACCTGTAACAGCCTTGTTGTTATAAAGCAGCCTTCTATTCATTAAGACTAATTGGCAATATAATAGATGTGATTCAGCTGTGCAAGTGGGAGAACTGACATCATGCGAAATGGCAAACTCTAAAGTGCCATGTAGGTCATTGTTAACACACATTTGCTATTATTAGCTGAAGCTACCAAAGTCACAATGTGGGAAATTGTGAATGTCATCTCTAGTTTGGAGGTGGAGGAGATTTGCATGAGTTACCAATCCTTCAGTTATTGGTATCAACTATCTATGACCCTACGTGCATTTTATGGGTTAAAGAGTGATTGAGCGAATATGCATATCTGCATGCTCAACTTCAGGTTGATACACTATGATGGTGGCATATGTTAGTCACGTGGGTGCAATCGAGTAAAAGAATCCTGTAATAGTTACATAATCTCAGTTGCCACTGGAGTATCTTCAAGTACAGATCAATGACAACACAGAATGGGTGTTAGATCACACCGTATTTATGAAATTCTGATTCAATGGAACACCGAATATAAATATGTTGTTTTCATGCTTATTCACAGGTTGCAAAAATATGTGGCATAACAGGGGCGAAAGATACATTCTCGCTACAAGGAGGTGGAATGGTCTTTTATGTCTTCAAATAAAGTCATCAAGAGCCCGCTTTAGGTTTCCTACTGTGCGATTGGCCTATGCAGCTTTGATTCCTGATTTATCAGGAATAATAATACAACCTTATATGGTTATTCTAAACGTAACTTTGCTGGTTCAGCTTGTGGCTCGGGAAATCAGCCGTTGCATGATAAAAGCAATTTATGTTCTGCAGATTCTCAATAGACTGTCCTACGGCTTGGGGTGTCACACCTATCCTTGTATGTGTTCAGTGTGCTGGGATAGTACCAAAAAAGCAGTACATTTCTTCTTCAGGAGATGGGAAGCGTTTGTTTAATGTTCATGTTACATTTAAAATGGTACAGATTACTGACGTCTTGGAGTTCATCTTAAATGGTCTTTTGACAATAATTGAGTTATCGGGTCATTAACTGTGCCAACGTGTCTTCCCATCATATTTGCTGCAGCAAACGAAACCCACTCTGTCGGGTTCACCCCGGATATCGAGTTTATAAAGGATATCTTTAACACAAGTTCTCCCAGGACAAGTACAATGCAGTATGGGATGTTGGCATTGTGTGAACACTATTTTCACCAGGGGGTTCCAGCTACATTTTTAGCTTTGGCCGGATCTCATGGGGTAGTTATCCTCCTGGCGCTGGTTTAGCGCAACAGGTCAGTCGCTACATAATTGTGACGGGACAGGATGATTACATCTGTAAATAATATGTATAGTATTTTATGTTTATAATTTACTTAAGCAGAACAGAAGGGGTGTCAGGTTTCAAAATAGTTCAAGGCATACCCAGTGAACTTTGGTTATGTGAGGGCACACATATACAACAATACGTCAAGGTCACCAAGAGCCTTTGAGGCTCTGAACTAGCTATGCTTGTTAGTTACAAAAAACATTATAAGAACGTATCTGTTCAGACCATTTCCAGGTGATAAAACGGAGTTGATTTATGCAGGAGTAGATACTGATTCCAGATCTCACTCTACCAGGGCTGCTACAACATCAGCAGCAAGGGTTATTTACGTTCCACTGCACCACATCCTAACGGCTGCAGCATGGTCAAACGAACGAATTTCCAAACATTTTATTATAGCCCGTTGCCAGACCAGGGGATTTGTCAACTCTATTTTACGTTCTATTTATAGTTTCCATCCAGATGAGAGGTGTGACTATTATGATTACTTCATTTAACAGCATCAGCATGTTTTAATTCTATGTCATGGATGTATGCATTATGAATGTTTCCCTCATTTATCAATGGAGCAGTTGTGGTTGTGTAGACTCGTTTCTCACGGCATGAAATCACAGAGCTTTGAAATCTTCACGTAGTCACTCACGTGACTCCGAAGTAAAATAGTAAGATTAAACGAGAACTTACCAGTTTGAAGTTTGATCTTTATTTTATGAGGAGTTACGATGAGGGATTACGTGCCCTCCGCTCCCAACCCTCATAAAGGTCATCTGGTAGTTCTAGTCTTCTCTAATCTTACTATGTTACTTCAATTACTTTTATCTGTGATTTCACACCGCTGCTTTGAAGATTGATGCGCATGTGGATGACCGGGGTCTTCTTCACGTAATCCCTCATCGTAACTCCTCATAAAATAAAGATCAAACTTCAAACTGGTAAGTTCTAGTTTAATCTTTTTTTTTTTTTTAAGTAAAAAGCCATGCAAATGTTTTGTAAATATTCAAAGACACCAGCTTGAGTGGGGTACTGATATACATATGGGCAGATATTTTTGATTAAATCACCCTGCCATGGACTCTTATGTAAAACTGTGTCCATTAAGTTCTAGGGAGTACACCAAACAAGACCTTTGATTTTTCACAGCTCTGGGAGCACATCTTTCACACTTCACTATTTGAATAAGATTATAAATAATTTTTGCAAACAGACTGAGAATTCTTCATTTTTTTAGATTGAAGCCTACTGAAAAGACATAGGTGTGTTTTAATTATTGACAACTGGCGCATAATCCAGATTGCAGGATATGGCATAACGTAAATTAATGTTGAGTTTTAATAATATCAAGAAGGTAAATGATTATCACTGCAAACTTCACACAGGCAGCAACCGAGGCCAGGATCGAACCTGGGTCTCTGGCGCTGTGAGGCAGCAGCTCTACCAGCTGTGGCACTGTGCTGTCCATTGTTTGAAAAATGGTGTTTAAGGAACAGCTTGTTGTGGAGCAATCAATCCAGAAGTTGGATGATGCAACCAACCATGTGCCAGATGTACTAAAGCCTGTGGCCCTTGTTATTGTGCCTGAAAAAATGTGGATGTGTGATGGGAAAGATTGCAACTGATGATCTCCCAGGGAGTGAGAGTATCAGAGACATGGGATTGAGATAGTCAGCAGAAGGGAAGACAAAAGTTAGGCATCTGGCTGCTTTGAAGATTGTAAGTGATGTGGAGAGAGTTTATATTTTAGACATGGATGGTGAAGTGTGTTTGGAGGGGGTTAGGAGATGTTGGCAGTGATTTGTGTAAGGATGCGTTTCAGCAGATGTTTATTTTGATCCTTATGTTATTGACCATTTTTCTTTTCCCATGTATACTTTGCATGAGAACCAACTGAGAAAGGATCAGCCCACCTAAATGTTATGATGAGCAAAGAGGATGGACCCGGGGAACATGCAGTGCATTTTAAATGGTTTTGTACTTAATTAGGACCTAGGCAGCCCTTCAGGAATTGGGGTGAGAGAAATCATAATTTTTAGGAAATTAGTGTAAAGGATTGATAACGAGGCATCGTTACTTTACTATCTTTATTCATACTGGACATTATACATTGCACTAGCTGTACGTGGTCTGTCACAGGAACTAGAGAGCGATCTGTGGGTGTGGAGGTTGTAGTTATACTTGTGATATGGGGAGTGGTTAGTGGGTATGAGGTCACTATGTTAAAGGCACATGCATATCTCATCTACATCCTTCCTCTCCGAAACGACAGGTAAATACAAAGGTGACATGGCGACCACGGCTCATGCGCTAGGATAGCTAGGCAACATCGCCATAGCGGTCAGGCGGTTTGACAAGACGTCCCGCCCGGGTTCGCGTCTCGCCATCCACCCTTCCTGCAGGAGGAAGAGGCACCAGCGGGGACAGACGAACCTGAAAGGGGGAAACGGGAGGAAACGGAAGAGACCGCGGCACCGAAACCGGAGGGGATGCGGGGCCGGGACCGGGAAGAGCGCGAGGGGGCGAGCGAGGACTAGTCGGAGTGTGTTGGAGCGGAGGGGGCGAAGGAGGAGCAGAGCGAGGCATGTCAGGAATCACGGGCAGGGCAACGGCCGGACGCGAAACAGGCAGCGGGGGAGCAAAGGGATCGGCGGCAGGAGGACGCGGCTCGTGGACGAGCCGAAGGTGCTGGCGGGACCGTCGGTAAATGGTCCCAGCGTAGTCGACGAAATAGGACCTGGGCGACCCCGCAGAGCCGACGACAGTAGCGAGCTTGGAGTGACCGGGAGTGGTCTGCATACGGACTACTTGACCGGGGAAGAGGGGCGGCAGCGGGTGGCAGGACCTGTCATGGGACCGCTTTTGGACGTCTTGCCTGAAGGCAATTCGTTTCTGAACCGCCGCAGGTGGAAGGACCGAGGGTATGAGGGATCGCTGGGCCACCGGGAGTGGGAGCCTGGTAGCGCGAGACAGGAGCCGCTGAGCAGGTGAACCCATGGCAGGGTCGCGGGAAATGTTTCGAAGGCTGAGGAGGGCCAGGTGGAAGTCGGAGTTAATGCCACCACACTGTTCCAACAGGTGCTTAGCACTGCGTACCGCGCGCTCGGCCAAACCGTTGCTTTGCGGGTACTCCGGGCTGCTTGTGAAATGGCGAAAGTTCCATCTGGAAGCGAACGCTTTAAACTCGGAGCTCGTGAACTGGCTGCCATTGTCCGACTGCAAGCTTGCCGGGGGGCCAAAAGTGCTAAAGTGAGGGTACAACCTGTCGATGACGGCCGAAGAGGTCACGGAAGGCAGCCGGTCAACCGCAAACCAGCTGGAGTAGAAGTCAACGAGTACCAGGAAATGTTTGCCCCGCCACTCGAAAATGTCTGTGGCGAGCGCCATCCAGGGCAGTCCGGGCGCGGGCTGCTGTAGAAGCGGCTGACGCTGCTGATGGGGGGCGCGGCTGTTGCAGGTGGAACACGATGAGACCCTCTCCCGGATGTACTTTGCCATATCCGGCCAATAGAACTGGGCCTTGGCGAGAGACAAAGTGGCTTCGGCCCCAGTGTGACCGCGGTGTGCGACATGAAAATAGTGGTCGTGCAGCGCCGCGGGCACGACCACTTTGTGACCCTTCACCACCACGCCGTCGTGCAATACGAGCTCGTCCCGAATCAGGAAGTAGGGCACGGCTCCAGCCGGCAGTGCCGAGCGACGGTCAGGCCAGCCCTGCCGGATGACAGCAGACAGCTGTTGCAGGGCAGGGTCGTTGGTAGTGTGTTCAACCAGGGACTTCATCTGTGGCGAGGGGACGAAGTTCAATCGTAGTACTAGTAACTCGGACATTTCGTATTGGTGGCGAGCAGTGGACGTCAGCGGGGCGCGAGACAACGTGTCGGCTACGAACATGTCCTTCCCCTTACGATAAACCACCGTGAACGTGAAACGCTGGAGCTGCAGCAGCATACGCTGCAGACGTGATGAGGCCACATGGATTGGTTTGTTGAGGATGGTAACAAGTGGTTGATGGTCAGTTTCAACGGTGAAAGTGTTGCCCACGATGTAGTCCCGGAATTTGGAGCAGGCAAACACCACGGCCAGTAGCTCCTTCTCAATCTGCGCGTAGTGCTGTTCGGTGGCGGTCATGGTGCGGGACGCGAATGAGACAGGCAGCTGCAGGCCGTCATGGACCTGGAGGCAGGCGGCACCGAGTCCGAATTGAGAGGCGTCGCAGGTGAGGACAATGGGATGCCGCAGGTCAAAGAACTTGAGCGTGGGTGTGCTGATCAGTTTAGACTTAAGAATGTCAAATGCCTTCTGATGATTGGGTAACCAAAGCCAGGAAGTGTCCTTTTTGATCAGATCCCTCAGGGGAGCGCTGAGCTCGCTTAGGTCGGGGATGAACTTCCCCAGGTAGTTTACCAAGCCGAGGAAGCGTTGCATGCCTGCCACGTTAGTAGGAGGAGGCATCCCTGAGATGGCAGCCGTTTTCAGCGGGTCTGGCTTTAGCCCCTCAGCGGTGAATACATGTCCAACATAGGTGACCTCCGAGACGCGGAATCGGCACTTCTTGGGGTTCAGTTTCAAGTTGATTTGCCTGGCCCGGTCCAGGATTAGGCGGAGGTTGACATCGTGTTCGGCAACGTCCTTACCGTAAACGAGGATGTCGTCAACAATTATGGCGCAAGGCAGATCTGAAAACAACTGTTCCATGGTTCGCTGGAATACCTCACTGGCAGAGTTGATTCCGAAGGGCATTCGGAGGAACCGAAACCTTCCGTAGGGGGTGGCGAAGGTTGTCAAAATGGACGACCGCTCGTCCAGTGGTATCTGCCAGAATGAGCTCTTGGCATCGAGGACTGAAAAGACCGTTGCTGGACCAACCCGTGCAGCGACGTCTTCCACCGTTCTCATAGGGTAGTGAGGGCGCCGAATGGCCAGGTTGAGGTCTCTGGGGTTGATGCAGATGCGTATCTCACTCATGTCCTTTTTAGCAGCAACAACCATGGAAGAGACCCAGCTGGTGGGCTCGACGACCGCCTTTAGGACGCCCATTTGTACCATACTGTGTAGGGTCGCCTCCACTTTGTCCCTCATGGCGAAGGAAATACGGTGAGGAGCATGGACCACAGGAACGATCTTATGGTCCACTTCAATCTTGTAGCTGCAGGGTAGTTTGCCTAGCTTATCATCAAAGCGGTCGGAATACTCGGCCAGCGGGTCCATAAGAGCCTGCACGTGGTGGATGTCCCGGTGGAAGGACACCAGTCCCATTTCCTGGCATGCCTGGATCCCCAGCAGGGGAACGCAACTTCGATTGAGGAGAAAGAAGGTGAGGGGCCGAGTGGCCTTCAGTATCTTACAGTGTAGTGTGGCCTTGCCCACAGGAGTAAGGATCTCCCCACCGTAGGCATGCAGGTTTGAGCTCTGAGAAAATATCTGCTCATTAGTCCTTATCTGGTTGAAAAGTGATGTTGACATAACATTGGTAACCGCCCCAGTGTCAATTTTGGCCGTGAAGGTCGAGTTGTTCACAGTGACTTGCACAGAAGGATCCGTTATCATAGCAGGTGCGTCCACCACGGTAAACAAGCTGGTTTCCCCCTGAGAGGAGTTAGATGTAGGAACAGAATGTTCATCGGAATAGTGCTGGGAGCTGAGATCATTATCCGACTGTAGAAGGTTGTTTAAATTTTGCCTTCGAGCAGCGACAGGCTTCCCACGGGAACGACAAGCTGCAGCAAAATGGTTCAACTTATTGCAGGAATTGCAATTCTTTCCAAGAGCAGGGCACACATTGAACTGATGAGTTGTGAAGTTGCAATTAGGGCACCTTTGCTGGGTGCCTCCCCTTGTAGCACCACCGAACCCCGGGGCGCGTCCCCCTCGAGCAGCGAGCGACACCGGGGGTCGCGACTGGGGTGCGTTCATGAGATAGCTAGGAGTGCTGGCAAAGTTGATCGCCTGTTCAGCCGGCGGCGCCGCCGCGGAAACAGTGTCAGCTAAGCGAGTAGCGTGCATTGCATCGGCCAAGGTCAGATCCGGCTTGCGAAGTAGTTCGGACCTGAGCTTCTCATCACGGAGACCGTAAACCAGTAGGTCCCTGATGACATTATCGGGGGTCCACGTCTCGAGGCGGCAGCGCCTGCCCAGGTCCCGCAGCGCAATGACATAGTTCTCAGCAGATTCCCCAGGGAGCTGACGCCGCGCGAACAGTTTAAAACGTTCTAAAATGCAATTAGTCGGAATGTCACAAATAGCGTCAAACTTAGCCAACAGACATGCCGGGTCCCGAGCTGATTCTCCAGCAGCGTAGACGAAGAAGTCGGAGCGAGTCAAGGCGTTGGGACCAGCCAAGTTGAGAAGCAGTGAGGCTTTGAGAGCGGGGGTGGTGCCAGGATGGGCAATCGTGAAATAGTGTTCAAAGTCACGTTTGAATATGTCCCATCGAAGGGCGATGTCGAAATCAAAAACGAGCGCATCGGGCTTACGGGCAGAAGAGGCCATAACAAAAAACAGTTAGGGGGGAAACAAAAAACTGGGTCAAAATTAAATGATAAACCGATAAACGGGAGGCGCAAGGTAAGTTATTTGACACCATGTAAAGGATTGATAACGAGGCATCGTTACTTTACTATCTTTATTCATACTGGACATTATACATTGCACTAGCTGTACGTGGTCTGTCACAGGAACTAGAGAGCGATCTGTGGGTGTGGAGGTTGTAGTTATACTTGTGATATGGGGAGTGGTTAGTGGGTATGAGGTCACTATGTTAAAGGCACATGCATATCTCATCTACAATTAGTCACAGCTGTGGACTTTGGACTGAAGCGTCGAGGATTACCTTGGGAATTCTTGTTATATTGTGTCAGGAAATTAATGTGTCGGAAGTATGAAATTTAGAAATTATGCTAAAGGAATCTCCAAACAATATTTGTAGATTATTTCGCAAAATTCTCATTCTCTTTCTTGTTCCATCTTTCTTTCTCCATCTCCTCTTTTTGATTCCTCTGATGGTCATCCTACTACAAATAATAATGTTTGATGGACGATCTCTACCAGTGCCGACCAGAGGAGAAACAGACCAGAGGAGATAACTTTGCCCACTGATTTGATATCCAAAGATTTCAGTGTGCAGAATTATTCAGACATCCAGCCCAGTAAAGGCAGATTGGAGTATGTGGAGATAAAACAGAAAATGTCGGAAACATGTAGCAAGTCAGGAAGTATCCATAAAGAAAGAAACAAACAGCATCAACACTTTGTTAGAATATTGGTGCAGACTAGGTTATGTTGACTGCACAACATTAATACTGTATGTACCTTAATGGCATAGAATGGATACATTGAAATGTATACAGTAAAAACGTTCAACAGAGACTGGGTTACATTGATTTTTGTTACATATTGATTAACAGTTTGGATTACATTAAACTGTACTAGATTAATAGTTGGCACAGATTGGGTTACATTGATTTGGGTTACAGTAATAATAAATATAGACTGGTTATATAGATCTGTATTACATTGAATGAGATTGGTGAAGATTGACTTATATCATTAGCCATCACAGAAGGGCTGCAAGAACAAATCAGGGTACTAATGTCCATGAGCCAAACATCAGTGGTGGTAAGGTTACTGGAGAAGATTTTGAGAGACAAAACCTAACTGCATTTGAAAAGCCATTGACTGATTAGGGATAGTCAACATGGCTTTGTGTGTGGGAGTTGTGGAGAGAGTGGTCTCTCTGTAAAGTAGAAAGCGGTGGGGATGGAAAGATGTGATTGGTGGTGGGATTACATTGAAGTTGGAGGAAATGGAGAATAATAATATGGTGGGGGTGAAAGGTGAGGACCAAGGGAATTCTATCCTTGTTCCATTTGTGTGTAAAGGGGAGTGAGAGCAGAACAGTGGGATAGAGAGGAGATTGGTGAGGGACCCATCCACAACAGTAGAGCGAGACCATGGCTACTGAAGAAAGAGGACATCTCGGATGTCCTCTAGAGGAAAGCCTCAGACGGGGCTCCATCCTATTTGTCATCTGTTCTAATGATTGTGATAAGAATGTACATGGAATTGTTGACAAGTTTGATGATGAGTCCAAACTTGGTGGTATATTGAACAGCGAAGTATATTATTTAAGATTACAACAGGATTTAGATCAACTGTGAAATTGAGCAAAGGAATGGCAGATGGAATTAAATAGTAAGATTAAACGAGAACTTACCAGTTTGAAGTTTGATCTTTATTTTATGAGGAGTTACGATGAGGGATTACGTGAAGAAGACCCGCCAGCCCGCATGCGGGTCAACCTTCAAAGCAGCGGTGTGAAGTCACAGATAACAGTTGTTGAACTGAATATAGTAAGATTCGAGAAACTAGAACTACCAGCTGACCTTTATGAGGAGAGGGTTGGGAGCGGAGGGCACATAATCCCTCATCATAACTACTCATAAAATAAAGTTCAAACTTTAATCGTTTAATCTTACTATTTTACTTCGGAGTCACGTGAGTGACTACGTGAAGATTTCAAAGCTCTGTGTATTCATGCCGTGGACACGAATCCATGCGTCACACACTGCATCAGTTGACCAAGGATGAGTGAAAATAATAATGCATTCAGACATGACATAGATTTCAAACATGCTGATGCTTGTTAATGAGCAAATGAACTTAAAATGGGATTGGCAAATACCCCCAGTCTGGCAATGGGTTTGTTATAAAACTTTTGGAAAGTTCGTTCGTTTGACCATCCTGCAGTCGCTAGGATATGGTAGAGTGGAACCTCCATAACCCTTGCTGCTGAAGTTGTTGCAGCCCTGGTGGAGTGAGATTTGAAAACATCAGTATCCACTCTTGCACAAGCCAGAACCCGTTTTAACCACCTGGAGATGGTCTGTACTAATACCTTCTTATGAGGTTTATTGTAACTAACAAACCTTGCTAGGTCAGAGCCTCTAAGGCTCTTGGTGACCTTAACATACTGTTGTAGATAAATGACCACACACAACTGAAGGTCCATGGGGTATGCCATGAAACTAATTTGAGACCGGACGCCCCTTGTCTACTCTGCTTGACTAAGTCATAAACATAAAATGTTATAATATTTGCAGATGTAACCATCCTGTCCAGTCGCAGCTCATGCAACGAATGGACCCGTTGCGCTGAAACCAGCGCCATGAGCATAACCACTTTGTAAGTGAGTTTGACCAAGGACAGAGATGTAGCTGGAGCCCACCGGCGAAGCAGCGTGAGCACCATGTTAACATCCCATATCACCGAATACCTGGGCCTGGGGGAATTTGAGTTGAAGATACCCTTCATAAACCTGGATATCAGAGGGTGAGACCCGACAGAGTGGTGTCCCGATCCCAGCAACAAGTATGACGACAAGGCACTTCTGGCATCATTTATGGCACTATAACTCAATCCCTCATCAAAATATAGTTTTGAGAAGAATTCCAACACATCTGTTATACATGCCGTGTCATTCGATATGTAGGACTGTAACAGAATACTTCCTATTTCTTGATACAGGAGATGTACTGCTTCTTGGTACTATCTCTCCAGGCCGCAGTGATCATGTCCACCGTACGATCTGATAGTCCGAGCCCCAGAAAAGGTCTTCTCAGAGTCTGCAAACCAACAAATTGATTTGATCATGCAGTGGATGGTTCTCCCCAGTCATGGGGTGAACCAGCAGATTTCTGCATTTGGGAACAGCCATACAAGGCTCTGATATTATTCCTAGTATCAGTGCGAACCATGGCTGCGTAGGCCAGTCAGGCATTACCAACATGCCTGACGCGGGGTCTTGCTGGATTTTTGCAAGTACCGACTGATGAGGCAAAATGGAGGGGAATGCCTAAAAGAACATTCCTCCCTAGTGTAGAGAGAATGCATCCATCGCTACTGCCCCTGGGTCTGGCTCCCATGCTGTCCGGTGTTCCATACCGAGCAACAATGTTGTTCACATGTTATGATCGAACATCCATTCTGTGTTGTCATTAAATTTCCGTGACCTGGTGTAGGTAGCTGAAACCCAAATGTTTCTTGCAATACACCAGTGCCAAATAAGGTTAGCCAGTTTATCCCAAGATACTGACTTGATTCCACCCACGTGATTAATATATGTCACCGCTGTAGTGTTGTCAATCTGTAGTTGAACATGCAGATGATGCATATTCCCACCATAAGCCTTCAACCCATAGAGTGCTCCCAGCACCTCTAAATAGTTGATACCATATGACTGAAAGCTTGATGACTCATGCACATTCCATCTGCCACCGTAGAGATGGTATTGGTAGCATCCCAACCTTGAGCACTAGCATCAGATTGTAATTTAACTGAAGATTTGTTACTGGAGCAATGCCGAATATTGGTCATCCACCACTGAAACTCAGAAATGGCTTCAGCTGGCAATCGCATAGGTCTTATTAAAGAGACCTGCATGGTATATTAGTGCTTGCTCCTTTGCTCATTCTGATAATGCAAAGGCCCAAGCTGTGCAGCTGGAAAGCAGCCACTAATTTGCCAATTACACTGGCTAATTGTCGAATAGAAGGTTGCTCCATAACAACGAGATTGTTACAGGCTTCTATTAATTCTAATCTCTTGCCCCAAGGCAGAGTCACAGACATGTGAAATAGAGTTAATGGTATATCCCAATACTCAATAATTCTGGATGGTATCAACTTTGATTTAACTGGATGGATGAGAACCCCAATCTCTCAAACATGGGTTTAGTGGTTGAAACAGCTAATTTAGCCAACTCCAGGGATTTCCTTATGATTAGGATATCATCCAAATATGCCATAACAATATGATTTTGAGCTCGAAGTAGCCCAAGTACTGGCTTCAATAATTTGGTAAATAATCTGGGCTGAAGTTAACCCATTAGGCAATGCTTTAAACTGCCACAGTTGCCCCATCCAACTAAATTTCAAATATCTCCGGTGATCCCAGCGAAAGGGTACCGAGATAGTATGCATCTTTGAGATTGATGCATGCCATATAACATCCTATGGATACCAGTCATTTGGCAGTAACAAAGATTCCCATTTTGAAATGTCTATACTGCACAAAACGAGTTAAGTCGAGTCAAAATATATTAGAAACAAATTGGTTCAAGACTCGACTTCTCAATTACCCCTTTTGTATATAACTTTTGATTTTCAGCTTGTACATCCAAACCTTCCTGTTGTGAATGGACAATGTCCAGTTTGGCATATGCTGTGTGGGTAGCAATGAATTCAATTCAATTTAGAAACATTGTATACTGTGCAGTATAAACGAATCTGATGTTATCCAACACCTTTCATTCAAAACAAGTGTAATCTCACCAACTTGTAACTGGTCCACACAACCCATGTTTCAGAAAGAACCAGACCCACGTACCTGCATGGTTACATAGATACATAGAAAATAGGTGCAGGAGTAGGCCATTCGGCCCTTCGAGCCTGCACCGCCATTCAATATGATCATGGCTGATCATCCAACTCAGTATCCCGTACCTCTCCATACCCCCTGATCCCTTTAGCCTCAAGGGCCACATCTGACTCCCTCTTAAATATAGCCAATGAACTGGCCTCAACTACCCTCTGTGGCAGAGAGTTCCAGAGATTCACCACTCTCTGTGTGAAAAAGTTTTTCCTCATCTCGGTCTTAAAGGATTTCCCCCTTATCCTTAAGCTGTGACCCCTTGTCCTGGACTTCCCCAACATCGGGAACAATCTTCCTGCATCTAGCCTGTCCAACCCCATAAGAATTTTGTACATTTCTATAAGATCCCCTCTCAATCTCTTAAATTCCAGCGAGTATAAGCCAAGTTTATCCAGTCTTTCTTCATATGAAAGTCCTGACATCCCAGGAAATAGTCTGGTGAACCTTCTCTGCACTCCCTCTATGGCTATAATGTCCTTCCTCAGATTTGGAGACCAAAACTGTACGCAATACTCCAGGTGTGGTCTCACCAAGACCCTGTACAACTGCAGTAGAACCTCCCTGCTCCTATACTCAAATCCTCTTGCTATGAAGGCCAACATACCATTCGCTTTCTTCACTGCCTGCTGCACCTGCATGCCTACTTTCAATGACTGGTGTACCATGACACCCAGGTCTCGCTGCACCTCCCCATTTCCTAATCGGTTATCGGTGGTCTTACGGTAAGCCCAAAGGCCCCTGATGTGGGTTCTATTCCCGTCCTTGATTTGGAGGGTAGGACTGCTGGGGTGCGTGGATTGCACATTTTCCCTGAGGGCCGTCTTGGGCCTAGGCCTGAAGACCTCCGCCCAGAGAATCAGCTTTCAAGCTGCCACCAGCTTCAGTGAACCGCTTACTGCCGATGGAGGTGTAGGGGTGTTTGTCGCCGAAACGGTGAAGCTTTGCTCGTCACTGGTACTTTGATCAGTCCGACAGCTTTGCTTCGTCATCCAGGTTTTTTACCTGTTTGGCTAGGTCTTCTCCAAGGAGAAGATTCGGGGGCTGGGCATTGCTGGCCTCGCCATCCATAGTCTCCCCAGATAGCACTGTTCACTGCCGGCACCTTCAGGAATGCACAATATACAGGTGTATGTTCCTGTAATTATGTGACGTGAGGTCACTGATGCTTACCAAGCTTGTAATGTGAGGGGAAACTCTGCCCCCCCCCCCCCGGGTTTTCTGCCATAGGCTGGAAGCCAACTCTTCCTGCAGCGGCTCCTCGGACTTATGTAGTCCTAGGGGGCGCCGTCCTGTGTGGTATGGCTGCCCAGCCTGCAGCTGTCCGTTTTCATATTTTTTAAATTTTTAGTTAGTTAGTTGTTTTGTTTTTTTAGGAATTCTATTCTTTTTTATGTGGGGGTGGGGGGTGGGGGGAAGGGGGAAACTACTTTCTAGGGTCCATACCTGGTCGGAGAGGCAGCTTTTCTCCGGGCTGCACTTTCGACCTGTCCTCGCGGCCTACCAGCGTGCCTGGAGCGGCGTTTCCTGAGGGGACCGCCCAGAACCTCGGCTTCGACGGCGGCACAGCGCTGGAGCGCTATCGCGGAACGGAGCGGGCGATGCCTTGCCCGGGTCGCCGCGCTGGAAATCCGGTGAGCTGGGACCGCCGGTGAACATAGCGGAGCTGCAGGTCTGTGGAGCGGTCAGCTGCGGGCGGCGGCGCTGAACTTTACATCGGGAGCCTGGGATCTCGCGACGAGATCGCCAGTGGTGGAGCTCCATCGAGCGCGGCCTGTCGGCTTCGGAAGCCGCGGACTCCGGTAGGGAGACGGCCGTTCCAGGTGTCCCAAGCTGCTGAGAGGGTTCTCCCGACGCCGGAGCACCATCACCCGGCGAAGAAGGGCCTGTAACATCGGCCCCCGTAGCGGCGACTGTGGAGGCCTATATAGGCCAGACAATGGGTGGACAAGGGGATATGGACTGGACTTTGTGCCTTCCCCCACAGTGGGATCCATTGTGGGGGGATGTTTTTATGTTTTATGTTAAATTTCTTTAATGTTGTGTCTATTTGTGCTGCATGGCAAGAACAAATTTCACTACACCATTTGGTGTATGTGACAATAAATGTCCTTTGTCCTTTGTCCTCCGTTTGCAAGGATATCGCAACCCTTGATGCCATGACAGACAATTCTTGAACCTCACGCATGTACTCCAGTATGTTTCACGGACATACTTCCGAGTTTGGAGTCAGTCACACACTGACCCCTCGCACTCCCCTCCACAGAGAGGGAGATTTGTAAGCAGCCCTGAAACAGGTGCTGCTGCAGGTCCCCGACGAGACCTGCGCTGAAATGGTCCCGTTCCACGGACCATATCAGGGTGGAGCATCACCTCAGTGGGATGAACGCCCTGCGGACGCATCCATGTTCCACCTGGGTAAACGTCCGAGGACGTACCCATGGAGGCGAACCCTTCTGGCCTGACTTGTCCCAGTCCAGGTCTCTCGAACTCCTTCCGGCTGCACAGCCTCTCGGGGCTGCCGGAGTGTGGAGTCGCTGACCGCTCGGTCAGCCACTTGGGTAGCGAACCCGACCGCCGCCGGCTGCCCGCACTCCCGTGGAGCCGGGATTCCCCGCGGTCTCCGTAGCCGGGTTCCCCGAGCCGAGTGTCCCTGTCGAGCCGGGATCTCCCCGCGGAGCCGGGATTCCCCACGGTCTCCGTAGCCGGGTTTCCCCGAGCCGGGTCTCTCCGCGGAGCCGGGATTCCCCTCGGTCTCCATAGCCGGGTTTCCCCGTCGCGGCTCGTCAGGAATTTGACCCCGGAATGTCATCCATGCAGGAACTCTGTAAAAGAGCTTCCGTGCAAGGAAGAAGCACAACCTGAAATTAAGTTTGATAACTTACCTGCAGGATTTTGAAACTTACCGTTGGAGGAGCGACGCGCCTGCCAGCCAGTCATGCGCCATGCGTTAGACGTAATGATGCGCATGCAGGCTGGCGGGTCTTCTTCACGTAGTCACTCACGTGACTCCGAAGTAAAATTGAAAGTGTGAAGTGTTGTAATTTGTAAGTTAAACAAAGACAGAACATATGCAGTAAATGGCAGGGACCCAGAAAATATTGTAGAATGTGGAGACACAGGTAGACAGGGTGGGGAAGGAGACATTGGCATTCTTACCTTCAAAGGTCAATGTAATGAGTACATGAGTTGGTACATCATGTTACAGCTGTATAAGATGTTGATGAGACCACACTTGGAGTATTGTTTTCAGTTCTAGTTGTCTTGCTAGGCAATTGTTTTCAGTTCTAGTTGTCTTGTCTAGGCAATTACGTTGGAAAGGCTGCAGAAAAGATTCACAAAGATGTTGCCGAGATTGGACGGCTTGAGTTATGAGAAGAGATGGGATAGGCTGGGGTTGGTTTCCCAGGAGCACTGGAGGCTGAGTGGTGACTGTCTGTCTGTCTGTCAGTCTGTCTGTCTGTCCGTCCGTCCGTCCGTCCGTCCGTCCTCCCTCCCTCTTCTGGTTAGCGTGGTTTTTCTATTTGCTCAAAAACGGTATGCGATAGCACTACGGTTTCTCACCAGCTTACTTGCCATTCTCCTGTGCTGCGAGTGCAACAGGTTTCGTTCCGATCTATGGTATATTGTAAAAGTTATTAAGGTTTAAACATCGTAAAAACTGCACATGCGTACATTGCTGTCAGTCACCGCCACGCAGATTGGTCTCCTCTCCTATCAGTCAGGAAGGGACGTCGCCGGGCCCATCCTGGCACCATTGTCACACTGATTGGTCATGTCTGCTGTCAATTGGCTGGAGGTCACCATGGTGAAGGAGTGGCACCGCAGCCCGAGAAGCTGCAGTCACACATACCTGGTGGGGGAGGGTAGTGCCGCAGGTCGCGCCGGGGGACTGGGCCCAGACTGGAGTCCAGGACAAGCCCGGGGTCCGGGCCTGGGCTGGAACCAAGGACGGGGCTGGAACCAAGGACGAGCCTGGCACCCTCACCCCACCCCCCGCACGTCGAGGCCCAGGCCCGCGAGTGCTTCGGCCGCCTACAGCCAGGGCCAGGCCCTGGTGCTGCTCTACGACATGGGTAGGTGCTGGGGATGGGAATGGGAGTGAGGGGAGGAGAATGAGGGAAATGGGGAGGAGGGATATGGGGTGGTAGAGGGAGACGGGGGGGCAGCGCCGAGCCCCGCTGTCTACCCCCTGGTCCCGGGACGGGCAGCACTCCTGCGGCTCCTGCCCACTGGCGCAGACACCAGGAGCGGCCCTAACGCACCGCACCGTTACACGGAAAGAGGGAGCGCCGCAGCCCGGCACACAGCACAGGGGGGAAAAGACAGAGGGATCAGGGAGGGAGGGGGGAAGAGAGGGATGAGGGAGGGAGGGGGGAGAGAGGAATGGGGGGGAGGGGGAGAGAAGGATGAGACAGGGAGGTGGGAGGAGGGAGGGAGAGGGGAGCGAGGGATGAGGGAGGGAGGGGGAGAGAGAGGGAGGGGGGAAGGTGAGGGAGGGAGTGGAGTAGAGGGGTGGTGGAGTGCAGAGGGGTAGGGAGGGGGAAGAAGTGGTCTGGGGTGATGGGCAAGGTGGGATAGAGGGGGGAGGAGTAGAGGGAGAGGGGGACAGGGCGGGTGAATTTGATGGGATGGGGATAGGCATGAGTGGTGGAACGGGTTGCGTTGGGGGAACGGGTGAGTGGTGGAATATTGCGTTGGGGAACAGGATGCATTGGGGGACCAGGCCTCCCGTGTGACAGGGACCCAACGGATCCTACTTAGTCTAGTAGAGATATAAAATCATCAGTGGCATTGATAAGTTGAATGGTCACAGTCCTTTGCCAGAGTAGGGGAGTCTAAAACCAGGGGGCATAGATTTAAAGAGAGAGGGGGGGAAAGATTTAAGGGGGATTTGAGGGGCAGGGTTTCTCACACAGAAGTGGTGGGTATGTGGAATTAGCTGCCAGAGGAAGTGGTGGAGGCGGGTACAATTACACCATTTCAATAGGAACATTGTCAGAAAACGTTTAAAGGTATATGAGCCAAACACAGACAAATGTGAATAGCTCAGGTAGGCACCTTGGCCAGCCGGCAAGGTTAAGTTGGTCGAAAGATCCAGTTTGAATTTTTGGCAACAAAAGTTAATTCAGTCCTTTCTGGATTTGTCAAGTATAAATGTTGGTGTTAATTTGGATCTGTTCAATCCCTGCATTAGCTGTTTTTGATCTATAACGTTTTGATCTATTACGTTTCAAAATTATATAAACTACAATTCCCATTTTAGCTGACAAATAGACCCTTCGATAGTGCAGCTAATAGTACTGCTGCCTCGTTGCTCTAGACCTTGCATGCTGTCTGTGTGAAATTTGCAGGTTGAATCGGTTCCTTCCCATCTCTTCAAAATGTGCTGATAGGATGATTGGCTTCAGTAAATTATTACTTAGTGTGGCAGGAAAATCACAGAGTTGTTGGGCTAGTGGGAGATAATAAGGACAATGAGAGAAGGGGTGGATCTGATAGAATTATCTGCTAGGAGCTGGCATGGACCTGATGGGCTGAAGGGTCTCCTTCTGTGACATTTAAAAAAAAGTAACTTTGGGCTTATTTCTGCATTGTCTGTCAAAGCAGTTTCAAAGCACGATAACGACTGGAAATTAAAATGCACCTGTTTTGGCAACAGAATACTTTGGTCCAACAGACATGCCTTGTCACAGCAAACCAAAGCTTGAACTGATCAATGATGTTTGAGAGTTGCAAATATAAAGGCACAGGAATTGAAAAGGAAAAAAAAACTGTTGGAAATATGAAATTAAAAAGTGACAAATTCTTGAATCACTCAACAGGTCGGGCAATATCTTTGGAAAGGGAGACAGTCAACATTGCTCTTTTCACAAATGCTTACCTGACCTACTAAGTTTTTCTGGCACTTTTTACTTTTATTTCTCTTCTCTTACAATTTGTCCCACACTGCGACGTATAGTTTTTACTAATATAGGGTGCACCAACAATCACATAGCAATAATGCACCAATTGTTTTGTAAATAGAAATTGATATTTTACTGAAAAATAGATATTGATATTTTATTGAATCTTCTATCTATCTTCTATCTATCTTCTATCTTCTATCTTCTATCTTCTATCTTCTATCTTCTATCTTCTATCTTCTATCTTCTATCTTCTATCTTCTATCTTCTATCTTCTATCTTCTATCTTCTATCTTCTATCTTCTATCTTCTATCTTCTATCTTCTATCTTCTATCTGCTATCTATCTATCTATCTATCTATCTATCTATCTATCTATCTATCTATCTATCTATCTATCTATCTATCTATCTATCTATCTATCTATCTATCTATCTATCTATCTATCTATCTATCTATCTATCTATCTATCTATCTATCTATCTATCTATCTATCTTCTAGCTATACTATTACTAAAACTCTCATCTTGTCCTCTTCCAGTTTGCGTTGTTTTTAAATTTGCACAAAAACGGTACCCTATATTGCTGGGATATGTTTGCCACCTTACTCACTGTTCTCCTCTGCTCCAAGCGCACCAAGTTTGTACCGATCGGTGAAATATTACAAAAGTTATTGGTCTGTTATTCGCCAGAACGCCCCTTCCGGCACTCGCTGTCAATCACCGGCGTCGAGAATAAAGCTGAAGGAGCAGAGCATGGGCTGTGTTCGCGGGTGGGGGCTGGCTGTGTTCGCGGGCGGGGGCTGGCTGTGTTCACGGGCGGGGGCTGGCTGTGTTCGCGAGCGGGGGCGGACTGTGTTCGCGGGCGGGTGCAGGTTGTGTTCGCGGGTGGGGGCTGGCTGTGTTCGCGAGCGGGGCGGACTGTGTTCGCGGGCGGGGGCTGGTTGTGTTCGCGGGCGGGGCGGGTTGTGTTCGCGGGCGGGGCTGGCTGTGTTCGCTGGTGGGGTTGGGTTGTGTTCGCGGGCGGGGTCTGTGAGAGCGACAGGCGCTTGGGACGGGAGCCGCTGAGGGAGTCCGGAGCTGGGTCCTGGATCTGATGAGTGCAGTCAGAGCCGGGGCCGGGAACCGGTGAGCCCACACACACCCCTCCCACACCCCCCACTCCCCCACACCCCCACTCCCCCACACCCCCACACCTCCCCTCCCCCAGAGCCCCCTCCTCTCCTGCACCACCCTACAACCCCCCCACAACCCCCCTCCTCCACAACCCTCCCTCTCCTGCACCCCCTCCCCTACAACCCCTCCTTCCCTACACCCCACTACAACCGCCCTCCCCTACACCTCCCCTCCACATACCCCCTCCCCCCAAGCCCCCTCCCCCACACCCATACCCCCCCTACCCCACACCCCTCCCTCCACCACACACCCCCCCCCCACCAGCCCCCGACAGGCCCCGCCTGAAGCCGTCCCCATCCCCTGGCTACAGAACGCTCCCACCGTTGCGTTGGGGGAACAGGTGAGTGGTGGAATGTTGCTTTGGGGAATGGGTTGCATTGGGGGACCAGGCCTCCCGTGTGACTGGGACCCAACGGGTCCCACTTAGTCTAGTATTTTACTATTTGGGAAGAATTGAACAATTCTTGATAATTATGGGTGGAGTAGTTTGTGAAATAAATCATGAGAGGAATAGATGGGGTGGATGAACAGAGTCTCTTGCCCAGAGTGGGGGAATCGAGAACCAGAGGGCATAGGTTTAAAGTGAAGGGGGAATGATTTTATGGGAATCTGAGGGGTAACGTTTTCATGCAAAGGGTGGTAGGTGTATGGAAAGAGGTGCCGGAGGAGATAGTTAAGGCAGAGACTATTGTGACATTTACGTAACAATTAGGCAGGTACATGGATAGATTTAGAGGGAAATGGGCCAAATGCAGGCAAGTGGGACTAGTTGGGCAAGTTGGGCTGAAGGTCCTTTTTCCACACTGGATGACTCTACAACTGCATGACTCTAATGTCAAGAGATAACTCAATAATGGAACAATGTTATCTCATTATTCAAAGGAATATTTTAGTCCCAGCTTAGAAAATATTAAACAGAAGGAAGTAGTTTAATTTATCTGTTTTCAAATTGGTGATAGCAAAAATCGTTATAAATGCTGAGGTGTTCATATGGTTAATATTTCTTTTTCTTCCAATTAAATTCCTAAGATTTACATCTGGTAATAATGTTCACACATGGCAGCCTTGAACATTCTATTAACTTGGATAAATTATGCTATGGAAATGACAGCAAAAAATCTGTGCAACGTGGTACACTTTGAATTCTAAAGAACCTTGGCCGGACTGCCGCTCAACAAAGCTACCGCAGAAGACTAAAGTGGAAAAATCTGCATCATGTACCAGCTAGGGTTCCAACAAAGCTGCAAAACTAAACCTGTTATGGTTGATGTAGAGAACATAAGAAATGGTATTAATGGAAGGCCATACAACTCCTGTAGTTTGCATCAACATTCAAGTAAGATTTGTGGCAAAAATTTATATTACAGACCACTCCCTCATCCAATCTCCACGTTAAAAAAAAATCAAGACTTTGTAAATACAATCATGGAAATCGCGCTACAAAAGCTTGGGATCAATTGAAAGTGTCAAAAATAAGTGAATTCTTCGAGTGAGGATATCAAGTAAAATGGTATCAAGTTGCGCATCAAGCTTGTTCTAAGTGGACATACTCAAAAAGTTAATTAACTTTAATTTCCTATAATAACAATGTGGAATGCTCCACTGATGGAAATAATAATTTTACACTTCCCAACCACAGTTGTATCCAAGATTCAGTCAAATGAAAGAAAATTCCAAGTTAAGAGAAGAAGGATCTGCAGTTAATCAAATATCGGTAATGTGAGACTAAACCAAATACTTGGTATTCTAGGTTTAAATTCTTAGAACATAAACAAAGAGCAGTTCTGCATAGCAACAGCCAAATCCACCCACAATGTCTTACTGAACATGATACCGTTAAAGTAATCTCCTTTGCCTGCGCATCATCCATTCCCTGAATATCCATGTACCTATCCTCTTAAATGACACTATAGTACACTATCCCCCACCAGGCCTGCCATTACATTCCAAGCTCCTACCACTATCTATGTAAAAACCATTTCCTTTAAACTCTCCCCCTCTCACCTTAAGGTTATGCCCTCTAGTCTTTGACATTTCCAGCCTGGGAGAAAGGTTCTGATTGTCTACCCTGTCTATGCCTTTCATAATTTGATATATTTTCATCAGTTTTTCCCTCAAGCTCCAACACTCCAAAGAAAACAATCCAAGTTTGTTCAAACTCTCCATATAGGTAATACCTTCTAAACCAGGCAACATTCTGGTAAATCTCCGCACTCCGTCCAATGCCTCCATATCATTCCTCTAATGGGTAATCAGAAACGCACACAATACACAAAATGTGACCCAACCAAAGTTTTATAAAACCACAAAGTGATTTCCTGACTCTTATAATTAATGTGTTGATTGATGAAGGCAAGCCACTTTCAGGGAGCTATGGATTTGGACCCCAAGATCCCTGTGCATGACAATGGTGTTAAGGGTCTTGCTATTAACTGTATACTTTCCCCTTATGTTTGACTTTCCAAATTGCAGCATATATCACTAGCTAGGATTTAACTCCATCTGCCATTTCTCTACTTATATATTTGCAACTGATGTTTCATTTGACAGCGTTCCTCACAGTCCCCAACTCCACCAATTTTGGTGTAGTCTGCAGACTTACTAACTAAACCATCTACATTGCCATCCAAGTCATTTATATATATATATAACTAGATTAAGTGGGACCCATTGGGTCCCATGTTCACGCGGGAGGGCTGGTCCCCCGACGCAATATTCCACCTCTCCACCAATTCCAATATTGGTGGCCAGTGGGGGGGGGCTTTCTGGATCGCTGGTATGGGTGTTGTTGGCTGCAGGGACTACTGGTCTCCAGAGGGCTAGTATGGACATTGTGGGCCAAATGGATTCTTGGGGTGGTAGCTCAGTCCCTCACGCCTGATGTGCTGGCAGCTCACTCACGGCTGATGGGTTGGCAGTTGACTCACGGATATTCCTTGAAATTCCATTTCAAGCAGAATGCAATGCCACCAAATTCAAATCCATTTTCCTACCATTTCAAGCAGGGTGCAAGGCCACCAAATTCAAGTGCAGTTTCTTACCTCTTCAAGCAGGGTGTAAGGCCACAAAATTCAAGTGCATTTTCATACCACTTCAAGCAGGGTGCAAGGCCACCAAATTCAGGTTCAGTTTCCTACCACTTCAAGCAGGGTGCAAGGCCACCAAATTCAGGTTCAGTTTCCTACCACTTCAAGCAGGGTGCAAGGCCACTGAATTCAAGTGCAGTTTCCTACCATTTCAAGCATGGTGCAAGGCCACCAAATTCAAGTGCAGATTCGTACCATTTCAAGGAGGGTGCAAGGCCACCAAATTCAAATGCAGTTTCATACCATTTCATGCAGGGTGCAACAACACCACATTCAAATGCAGTTTCATACCATTTCATGCAGGGTGCAAGGCCACCACATTCAAATGCAGTTTCATACTATTTCAAGCAGGGTGAAACCACCATAAAAACCACCATAAAACCACACAAAACACCACACTCACAGTTCAGTAGACATTCAGTGTGTTCAGTTGATTCACAGCTCAGACAGAGTCGTGACCTCTCCCTCCCCCATCATGTAGAGACTGAGCCACACCCACACTTCCGGGTTTTATAATCCCTCCCCCTCCCACCGGAAAAGGTGTGGCAATCATGGCGTGATTGACAGGAGAGAGATTCTCAACATTTTTTAAACACTTATAACACTTTTGTTTTTCATTGATGGGAAGAATCATCTGCACCTGATGAGCGGAGGGGAACTGAGTAAGATGGCCAAAAATCACAGCCGTAAGTGGTAGCGTTTTATCTAAAATCAACATAGTGCAAACAGGAAGTTGTCAAGTTTAGACAAACAACCATTTGCAGGCAGTGCCTTTTCACTTCAACCCAAACCCCCCAAACAACCATTTGCAGGCAGTGCCTTTTCACTTCAACCCAAACCCCTCAAACAACCATTTGCAGGCAGTGCCTTTTCACTTCAACCCAAACCCCCCAAACAACCATTTGCAGGCAGTGTCTTTTCACTTCAACCCAACCCCCCCAAACAACCATTTGCAGGCAGTGCCTTTTCACTTCAACCCAACCCCCCCAAACAACCATTTGCAGGCAGTGCCTTTTCACTTCAACCCAAACCCCCAAACAACCATTTGCAGTCAGTGCCTTTTCACTTCAACCCAAACCCTCCAAACAACCATTTGCAGGCAGTGCCTTTTCACTTCAACCCAAACCCCCCAAACAACCATTTGCAGGCAGTGCCTTTTCACTTCAACCCAAACCCCCCCAAACAACCATTTGCAGGCAGTGCCTTTTTACTTCAACCCAAACCCCCTAAACAACCATTTGCAGGCAGTGCCTTTTTACTTCAACCAACCCCCCCCATACAACCATTTGCAGGCAGTGCCTTTCTACTTCAAACCAACCTTATTTTCATTTTCAAACCACATTAAGGGCACTCACAGTTGAGTAGACATGTGTTCAGTGTTATTCAGAGCTCAGAGAGACGTGACCCTCTGGCTTCCTCCATCTTGCAGAGACTGAGTGAGGCACACCACTTCCTGGTTTTATAGTCCCTCCCCCTCCCTCCAGCAGGGGCAGCAGAGAGAATGGCAATTTTTAAAAAAACATTAAAATCTCTCTGATTTATCATCGATGGAAAATAAACTCTGGTCCAGGAAGGCGCAGGAGGGCTCTGAGCGAGGTGGCCAAAAATGACGTCCGTAGGTGACGGCGTTCTCTCAGAAATCACAGCACAGTGAGCCAAAAGCGGTCAAGATCAGACTTTTAGTCATATAGGTATATATCACAAACAATAAAGGCCTTAGTGCAGATCCCTGTGGAGCAACACTGGTTACAGACCTCCAGTCAGAATAACATCCTTCCATCACAACCCTCTGTCGTCCATGAGTAAGGCAGTTCCGAATCCAAGTGACCAAGATACTGTGGATCCCATGCATCACAATGTTATGGATCAAACAAACATGGTGGACTATTAAATGCTTTATTTAAATCTATGTAGACAATATTCTCTGCCCTACCCTCATCAATCGCATTTGTCACCTCTTCAAACAATTGAATCAAGTTAGTCAGACCTAACCAGCGACAGACAAAGCCATGCTAACTGTCCCTAATTATCCCATTCTCTCGAAAATGAGAATAATCCTATTCTGAAGAATCCTCTCAAATAACACTGGTGTGAGTCTCACTAGTCTATAATTTCCTGGATTATTTCTAGTTCCCTTCTTAAACAAAGGAACACAAAGGTACCTCACCTGTGGCTTTGTAAATACTCTCTTCTCAAGCTTACCCCCTTAGTCTAGTTCAGTAAAAAACACTGACTCAAGCACAGGAACAACTAAACTTTATTTTTAGATTGAACAGCAAATTCCCCTATACGATACCTAAACCGCGGGTTTGATCCTTGTCTTTGCTTGGCCAAGCCCTTCAGGCTCATGTAAGCTGACACACTCCAAAAGGTCACGTAGTCCCAAGCGTTCCTCCAGAAGATCAACCTCAATATAAGAAGGAGCCACCTTTTATAGGTCCACAAACTTTGAGGGGCCGAACTACATAGGGGTTACAGTCCAATCAAACATATTAATTACTTCAATACATTATTGACAGTTCCTCAAACCAATTCAGTCTCCCATACATTGTTTCTTGGAGAAGCTTCTGGAAGGAAGTTAACTAACTGAATAATGCAACATTTACCCTGGAAATCAAAACAATCCTGCCAGGGCTTAACACTTTGGCCAATCAACAAACAGCGAGGTAACTGTCTTGCAACATTATTTACAGTTCCTTTGCAGCAATCCAATCATATCAATGCATATAAATTTGTTTGCAGAGTTTTTATACATTTGATCAATTACGGGGAAATGAGGAGAACACCTGGATCTTTCACCATCCTGCATATCAATCTGAGACTCAGACTAGTCGGCGCCATCCACAGCCTGTAAATTTTCACTGACAAAGGTTAAGCAATTCTGACAAATGCAGGAATCATCCATTTTATGGTGTCTTTAATTTGGTCAATATTAATAGCTTTGATATATCTTCATCAAAGCCTTTGCAATCTCCTCTCTTGTCTCCTTATATAGCCTAGAATAGACCCAACCATGTCCTCGGGATTTATCCACCTTAATATTTTTCCAGAGACCCATCATCTCCACCTTTCTGATCTAAAACTACCCTGCCATGTTAGTATACCCCACACTGACCTCACTAGCCTCCTCCTTGGTGAATATAGATGCAAAGTACTCATTTAGTACCTTGCTGACATCCTCTGGGTCCAAGCATAAATTTGCTCTTTTATGATGAATGTTCCTATCTTCTTCCTAGTCACCCTCGTGTTTTAATCTACATATTTAAAAAGTCTTGGAATTTTTAAAAGTCTGACTATCAATGATATCCGATTGCTAATTAACAAAGTAAATACAAATTTGTTTATAATAAACATGCCATATACTTTAGCTCAAAACAATGCAGTAAGGATTTTATTTTAAGATTCCAGTAAAGATTTACACTTTAACTTCCACAGTCAGATTTATGTTGGAATATTAGTATGATAAAGTTAAAGAATATTGAGAGAAAAAGTAAGTAAAATACCAAGAGGAAACTAAGATAAGGTAATGGAGACGAATTAGCTTAAACTTAAGCTTACAGAGATCTTGGACAAAAGCTTCAATACCAAATATATTGGTGGTATAAAATAGATGGCAAATCTATGGTTATCACTGCAATAGTTTCCACTTTCTTTTGAGTTTTAGCTGCTAATTCAAATTCCACTCCAGACCAGTTTACTACCCTATTGGAGCCAGTGTTGCTGGAATGCTACAGTTGATAGGTGTCAACTTCGCATGACAGATTATGTTGCATGCTCTTTTAATTGGGTGAAAGACACCTATAGTAGTTCTCCCTCATGTCTTGGCTGATATTAAGTTTCACCAAATATCACCAAAGCATTACACCGGCCATAATCCTGTTGTAGTTTGTGGTATGCACAAATTAGTTGCTGTAGTTTCATATTTGGTCAGAACTTCCTGAGGTATAAAGTTCTTACAGTGGCTTGAAATGCCAATCTTTTATTCCTTCTGTAGATTGACTATTGCATGTCAGCCAATCAGAATGCTTAGTAGTAATAACCCCGCCTAGTGCGTGGTTTATAGTGTAAGAACTCGTTTATTATATTCAGTAGATGCAGCAAACTGAACGTACAATGTACTGCAGATCTGACACTGGAATGTTTATTAAAGATGCTTATACCTTTACCTGTGTGCGAGTCAGGTAATTACATGGTGTCAGAAGAGTGGTTCTAACCCACTCCGCTTGTTTACCGCGATTAATTTTCTTTATCAGTTTTACTTTGTAATTTTTCAACGTTATGGCCAACTCTTGTCGAAAGCCGAGTCCCCTTGTGTTTGACTCTGACATAGCTGAGCGAAGTCGAATGTTTGAACGTGACTATGCTCACTATATTCGCATCGTTCACCGAAATGACCCCGATGATCTGAAGGCATCGCTACTGCTCAATCTAGCGGGTCCAGAGGCAATGATTCGTGCAAACAACTTTGAGTTTGCCCCAGCAATCAACGACGCTAATGGCCAGGTCCTAGTGCCTGCAGAAACTATCGACAATCCAACCATCTTACTCAGAAAATTTAGAAAGTTGTGTGACCTGACCTCGAATCGCATCCTTGAAAGAACAAAGTTTTTTGCCCGTCAGCAGCAGGTCGATGAACCTGCCGAACGCTTCATCAGTGACTTACGACATATGGCTACACGGTGCCGCTTTGGTGAGTTGACTAATGAGTTAGTACACGATAAGATTGTAGGGGAAATGAGCGGCAAGCTAAGAGCTGAGCTACTTTGAAAAGCAGAATTGATGTTAGATCAAGTTATTCATTCATGTCACATGGCAGAGGTTGTCGCCCCGCTCACAGACTCTGATCCTCCCAGCCCGCAACAGCAACACAACGTTAATCTTGCTAACTACTCTCCCCGCAATGTTTCAAATGTTCCTCGGAAAAGTTCTAATGTGCCTGCCACGAGATGCCCCAACTGCAACTATTTCCACTCTAGAGGGTGCCAGTCCTGCGTAGCCCATGGGAAAATTTATCACAACTGCAAGAAGCTTAATCACTTTGCGATGTGTTGTCGGTCTCGTGGGAACGCTACCTCAAGGACAAATCTGCACCTGCTACAACAAGAACTGTCTGACTCAAGAACACGATGATGCTTCCAACGGGAATGATTCCGATAACACAGACAACGACTCAGCAGTACTATCTCTCCTACGCTCCTCAGGGAAACTGCTGGACCCAGCAGTGACCATGGTGATAAACACAACAAGGCCCTGACCGCCAAGGTTGACACGGGTCAACGTAATGTCATTAAGAGAGTTCAACAAGATCAGGAGCACGGAGCGAATGAAAAAAAATGCCTCCACACTACATGCTTATGGAGGGGAAGTTTTACACCCACTAGGGAAAGCTGATTTGAAGTGCACTGTCAATGAACAAACAAGAAGCCTGATGTTTTATATCATTCAACCTAACTCTGAAACCCTGCTTGGCATCAGTGCATGCCATGACCTAGGGCTGGTCTATTTTGGACGTGCTGTCCACAAACTCTGTTTGACAGAGGAGCCAACACAGCAGCTGTTGTCATAGTACAAAGACCTGTTCAACGACAAACTTGGTGAGCTGCCCACGACGTACAGGATCGTCGTAGATCTTGCAGTTACACCAGTGGTCCGCGAACCGCACCGAGTTCCCCATGCTATGCGGGAAAGAATACACACTGAACTAAAACGTATGGTCTCCATCTGAGTTATTGCCGAGGTCAGCGAACCCTCTGATTGGGTCTCCACTTTGGTCGTAACCACCAAGAAAAACAAAGATGAGTTACGGGTCTGCATCAACCCCAAAGACCTAAACACAGCAATCAAATGCCCGCATTACCTGAAGAGAACCACAGAGGACGTGGCTGCACAGATTGGAAACGCAGCGGTATTCTCGGTTCTCGATGCCAAAAGATTTCTGGCAAATACCACTGGACCATGCATCATCTGCTCTGACATCTTTTGCAACACCATTTGGCCATTACAGATTTTTCAGAATGCCATTTGGCATCAACTCAGCCAGCGAAGTTTTCCAACGAGCGATGGAACAGTTGTTTGCAGAATATCCATGTGCCATCATTGTTGATGATATCCTAGTCTACGGCTGTGATTTAGCCGAGCATGACGCCAACCTGAAGAAAATACTAAACCGTGCCAGAGACATTAACCTCAAACTCAACCCACTCAAGTGCAGATTCTGAGTTCCGGAAGTCACCTACGCCGGCCATGTGTTCACCAGTCATGGTTTAAAACCTGATCCACTAAAGACTGCAGCCATTAACGAACTGCCAGTTCCCACCGACGTCACCAGTTTGCAACGATTCCTCGGTGTGGTGAACTATCTGGGCAAATTTATTCCCAACCTCAGTGATCTGTCTGCCCCCCTGTGACAACTGACTCACAAGGACACAGCATGGTCCTGGTACCCGCAACACCAACGAGTCTTCGAGACACTCAAGCTACAGCTAGCCAGCGCACCGACACTGGCGTATTTCAACCTCAAGCTGCCGATCACCATCACCTGCGATGCGTCCCAGTACGGGCTAGGTGCAGCATGCCTACAGGCAACCACCGATGGCGAGGTGATGCCTGTCTCCGATGCATCACGAACCCTAACAGACACTGAACAACGCTATGCTCAAATTGAAAAGGAGCTGCTGGCCGTAGTTTTTGCCTGTTCGAAATTTAAGGACTTCATTTTTGGCAAAACTATCACTGTTAAGACTGACCATCAGCCACTGGTCACAATCCTGAACAAGCCCATCCAAGCTGCCCCGGCTCATCTACAACGCATGATGATGCAGCTACAGCGTTTCGACTTCCGCATTGTATACAAGAAATTAAAGACATGCACGTAGCAGACACGTTTTCCAGCGAACGTCACCCCATCGATCAGGACGAATTCTCAGTCCTGAAGATCTCGTTCATGCCCACTGATCGTTTACATCGCCTTTGCAACTGCTAACTACCGTCATAAGAACGGATGGCCCCACAAACAGTCAAACACCCTGCTAGAAATACGATCCTACTTCCTGGTTCGTGACGAACTAGTGCTACAGGACGGGATAATCGTCAAAGGCCACAAGGCAGTTATCCCTCCCACTCTACGGGGTGAGTACTATGACAATATCCACAGAGGTCACCCTGGCACGGAGGCCACTCTAAAACGGGCCCAAAACATGTTCTACTGACCCGGGATGACAAGGTTCATACGTGAAAAGACCGAATCGTGCGCTATCTGCAACAGCCTGACACCTCACCAGCAGAAGCAGCCCTCCAGCCTCAGCCAGCTCCCTCCCTTCCATGGTCTTCACTGGCCGCCGACATCTTTGAATGGCACGGGAAACACTACCTTGTCTTGGTGGATTCCTACTCGAGCTGGTTCGAAATTGACCTGCTTCCAACGATCTCCTCCGAGACAGTGATCCAGAAACTATCAATCCGCCTGTCCGTGCATGGGTCACCTGTCCGCCTTCAAACTGACAATGAAAGGCAATTCACCAGTCAGGCATTTAAGAACTTTGCCAAACGGTGGAACTTTCAACACGTCACCAGCAGCACAGAATACCCACAGTCCAATGGACTTGCTGAGCGTGCCGTTCAGAGCGCGAAACAACTCATGGAGCGCTCTTACCTAGCAAAATCCGACGTGTACCTGGACCTACTCAACCTACGGAATATTTCAAGGGACAACGTTCTCGGTTCCCCCGCCCAGCAGCTAATGTCTCACCAGACGCGTCCTCCACTGCCCATCTCCCAGCAACAGCTGCAGCCGCACATCCGCCCTCCCGCCGCAACACAAAAGTGAGTGCAATTTAAACGCAACACGCAAAAGAAGTTTAACGACAAGATAAGCAAGCCGCTTAAACCACTAGTACAAGGACAAGTGATACGCCTACAAACTGACAAAGGACATACCAGACTAGGGCACATTCATGGCCCCTCTAAGGAACCACGCTCCTACCTGGTCGAAGTAGATGGTGTCCTCTACAGACGCAACCGTCAACATCTCCTTCCAGTGAAGGAACCGTGTCCGGCACCTGTGGGTCCTGATGCCCCACCGTTCGTGTTTACACCAACGCCTGTTGCAGCCGTCCCATCACCTGTTGCGACTAAGACCACACACTCCCCTCGTCGGTCTGCCCCTGCGTTTCGTATTGTAACCGGTGCCCCGGGTTCCCCGCGTCGGTCTACCCCCAGTTCCCCCGTGGCGGCCTCTCCCTATAAGCCCATCGGGTCACCAGCGGTATCACCAACCTCAGTTCCCATCTTTTCGGAAGGAAAAGGGGATGAGGCGGCTTCCTAGTGCATGAGGCCGGGCGGGTTAGCAGGCCACCAACTAGATACGGCGATTTTGTTTAACCTTACTATATTTTGTTTAACCATACTATATTTTGTTTAACCATACTATATTTTGTTTAACCATACTATATTTTGTTTAACCATACTATATTCCCTCAGCATATTGTTTAAGTGCCGTGGTTGCTTTTCATTTCTACGAGAAGAGACGTAGATTGGCTATTGCATGTAAGCCAATCAGAATGCTTAGTAGTAATAACCCCGCCTAGAGCGTGGTCTTTAGTGTTAATAACTCGTTTATTATATTCAGTAGATGCAGCAGACTGAACGTACAATGTACTGCAGATCTGACACTGGAATGTTTATTAAAGATGCTTACACCTTTACAGTCTGAAGAAGGGTTTCGGCCCAAAACGTTGCCTATTTCCTTCGCTCCATAGATGCTGCCGCACCTGCTGAGTTTCTCCAGCACTTTTGTCTACCTTACACCTTTACCTGTGTGCGAGCCTTGCACCTTCTGCTGTATCCTTCTTCTTTTTTGGTACCCCATGCTTGTGACCAGGACTGGGTTTGAAGCCCACACTTGATATCATATCGACTGCCTGGCTGGGTCTCTTCAATACACATGGTGTGAGCTGCTGGCAAGGTATGCTCCACTAAATCTTTGTTCCTGACCATAAGCACTGATGGTCTGGTGGTCTGTTTGACAGCAGATGTCATTGCCAATGCCAAAAGGTTGATGAGCGATCTGGCTCCAATAATGAGGTAGTAAATAAGCCTCCTCTGGCAGAGGGATAACAATCTGATCAAGAAAATGCTGATCAACAATCACACCTCTGCCCCACTCACCAGCAAGCCGTTTCTAAGTGAGATCACTCACGGTTGATAAGTTCCTGAACCATTCCACTAAAAAAGGGCCTTGTGAATCAGGCAGAGGAATTGTTTTCTGCCTAGAAGGGGGCAAGCTATCTGGTTGCTGGATTGGCCTTTTATATCCCAAGATAGTCCAAGAGTCAAGAGTGCTTTATTGTCATATGTCCCAGATAGAACAATGAAATTCTTACTTGCAGCAGCACAACAGAATATGTAATCATAATAAATAATATAACAAAAACTCAGAAAAAAAGAACAAACAATAACAGTGCAATAATAATAATAATAATAGTCTATTGTAGTTCATAGCTTATGAGGTTGTAGTGTTTAATGGCCTGATGACTGTTGCGAAGAAGCTGTTCCTGATTCTGGACATTACAGTTCTCAGGCTCCTGTACCATCTTCCCGATGGCAGTGGTGAGATGAGTGTATGGCCAGGATGGTGTGGATCTTTAATGATGTTGGCTGCCTTTTTGAAGCAGCGACTATGATAGATCCCTTCGATGATGGGGAGGTCAGAGCCAGTGATGGCCTGGGCAGTGTTTACAACTTTTTGCAGTCTTTTCCGCTCCGGGACGTTCAAGTTGCTGAACCATGCCATGATGCAACCAATCAGTATGCTCTCTACTGAGCACCTGTGGAAGTTCAAGAGAATCCTCTTTGACATACCGAATCTCCGTAATCTTATCAGGAACTAGAGGTGCTGATGTGCTTTCTTTATGATTGCATCAGTGTGCTGGGTCCAGGAAAGATCGTCGGAAATATGCATGCCCAGGAATTTGAAGTTTTTGACTCTCTCCACCATCGTCCCATTGATGTAAACAGGATTGTAGGTCCTCAACCTTCCTCTTCCAAAGTCCCCAATCAGTTATTTGGTTTTGTTGATATTGAGAGCCAGGTTGTTGTGCTGGCACCATATGGTTAGTCGGTCGATCTCACTTCTATACTGGTGCCTGGTACCAGTATAGAAGTGAGATCGACCAACTAGACATATGATGCCAGGCACAAAGCACCAGGCACCGACGGCATCCACCCGGAATACATAAAACACCAAGGCAAGAAGGCAACTGACTGGCTGTGCTCCTTCCTCTCCACGTGTTTCCGCTGCCTGAAGCAGCCAAAGATCTGGCGCCGTGCCAAGGTGATCGAAGCCAAACAAGCCTAGCGATAACCCCAAGGGATACCGACCCATCTGACTGCTGTGTGTTCCATACAAGCTCCTGGAACGTCTTCTCCACACACGTCTTAATCCAGTGATCGACCCCAGCTGCCTAAAGAACAGGCTGGCTTCCGAAGCGGTAGGTCAACGGCGGACCGGGTGACCCTCCTGTGCCAAGACAGCTTCCAGGTAGGGGAGAAGGCTGGCACTGTCTTCTTGGACCTCACAGCTGCATATGATACTGTCTGGCTGCGTAGACTACACATGAAGTTTCTGGAAACCATCCAAGCACATGGAGAGCTTCATCATGGAGATGCTGAGCAACCGCCGCTTCAGGCTACACACCAGCAACGGGCAATGCAGCAGGGTGAGGAAACTTAAGAATGGCGTCCCATAGGGCTCAGTGGTGGCACCAATGCTGTTCAACATCTACATCCATGACCTGCCTGCACCCAGTCAAAGAAGTATGGCTATGCTGATGACTTGGCCATCCTACTCAGTAAGCCATCCTGGGAAGCAGGGCCTCTCCGAAGACATGAACATCCTGTCTTCATACCTGAGGAACTGGCGCCTGAAGCTCAGCAAGGGTAAGACAACATCTTCAATGTTCCAACTCAACAACAGGGAAGCGACCCGCGAGATGAACGTCATGGTGGATAACGCCGGTTACGGTCCCAGCCCATCCCCACGTACCTCGGTGTGAAGCTCGACAGAACGTTGTCATTCAAACAACACCTGGAAGGTGCCAAGGCAAAGACAAGCGCCCGTGCCGCACTGATTCGCCGCCTAGCCGGCACTACATGGGGAGCCACGACGAAGACACTGCGCATGTCCACAGTGGCCCTGGTGTTCCCAGCCGCCGTAGCCCTCACACCAAGAAGCTGGATGCTGCCCTCAACAGCACCCTGCGGACTGTCTCCGGATGCCCACGAGCCACCCCAGTAAACCAACTGCCCGTCCTCGCTGGCATCGCCCCAGCCAACATCAGACGAGAAGCAGCCACGCTGGTCCTCTCTTGAAAGGCACAGACCAGTGAATCCCACCTCCTCCATCAGATCGTCACAGAGACACCACGACGAGTGCGCCTCAAGTCACGGCACCCCTTTGCCACGCAAGCCCAAGAGCTGCTCTGCACAACACCGGCTGACGCTTCTAAGGATGCCTGGGTCAAGACGAGATGGAGAGACCAGTGGAAGTCGGCGGAACCATCTAGGCTGCACCATTACATCAATGACCCCATGGACGTCCCTGGCCAGGACCTGCCCCGAAAGCAGTGGACAACCCTCAACCGCTTGAGGACAGGCGTCGGACGCTATGGAGTAGTGATAAAGAGGTGGGGCCTCGTGGACAGCACCTCCTGCGAGTGTGGGGACCCAACACAGACAGTGGAGCACATAGTCACCAGTAGCCCCAAACACCGCCCACCGAATGGTGAACGAGGTCTGATTGACCTGGACGATGACACGATGGCCTGGCTCGCCTCAATGGAGCTGGAGGTCTAAAAGACATATGACAGAAGAAGACTTCTATACTCTGATGTGCCTGTCCCACTGAGGCGACTTTTTAGGCGACTGCAGGAGACGATGCAGTCACCACATGGTCGCCACATGTTCGCGGGTGGTTGCCGGGGAGTCGCCTTCATGGTCGTGAGAAGTTCCCGCATTCTGAGAACGAGTCGCGACCTCATTATGGTTGCCGTGAATTTTTCAACATGTTGACAAATTAGCAGCAACTAGAATGAAGCCGCCATGGAGAGTAGCAAGAATTTTCGAGCCGCAGGTGGGTCGCCATGAAGTCCTAGTGGGTTGCCAGGAGGTCGAAGTTTCTTGTAGGTTCTCGTAGGTTGTAGCCAGTGCTGACCGGTGAATTTCATTGTCTCGACCCAAAACGTCGCCTATTCCTTCTCTCCATAGATGCTGCCTCACCTACTGAGTTTCTCCAGGATTTTTTGTCTACCTTCGATTTTTCCAGCATCTGCAGTTCTTTCTTAATTAGATCTTGGAGAAAGGTGAACCAGCGGGCAGCGGCATGAACGAATGAATGACCAACGGTGGTGCCCCCAGTTTCGCCCTGGTGGTGGAAGTTTTCTTATAAGTTATGTTTCTTGTATGTTAACACATTAATAATAACATTAATATTAACGTGCTAACATAGAAAACGTCATTGTAATCACGGTACAACTAGAGAAAATAGCACGATCTTTTAGCAAAACGGCAAAAAAGGCTGATTTAGGCACTCGATCATGAAAAAGGCATTATCCTGGTGAAATCATCAAAAAAGGCATGAAAAGGCACATGCATTTATGGCAAAATCCTGGCTCTACTCATCACCATCTGTAATTCGTCCCACAACGGTGGTGTCGTCAGCGAACTTGAAAATGGAGTTCGCACAGTCGTGAGTATAGAGTGAGTAGAGCAGGGGGGCTGAGCACGCAGCCTTGAGGTACTCCCCTACTGATTGTCACTGAGGATGAAGTGTTTCTGCCAATTTGAACAGAGCATTGGAATGTCTTTCCCATAGTATGTCATAAGCTCATAAGTTCATACATTATAGGAGCAGAATTAGGCCATTTGGCCCATCAAGTCTACTCTACCATTCAATCATGGCTGATCTATCTTTCCCTCTCAACCCCATTCTCCTGCCTTCTCCTCATAACCCCAGGCACCCGTACTAATCAAGAATCTGACAATCTCCACCTTAAAAATATCCATTCAGGGCCTCCACAGATATCGGTAGCATTTCCAAGGAAGCTACCATTATGTAACTACTCTTCCTCT
>JAXLNO010004196.1:134739-197233 GCA_038087875.1 Malacoraja senta
CGTTTCGCATGAAAAAATGTGAATTAAAGGCTTCTTAAGAAGCACTTTTATACGTTTAAAGAAACCACTTCCGTTTACCTGTCCCGTGTGTGAAATCCGTCCCCGTTATCGGCGTTGACGCTTCAGGAGCTGCTTTTAAAATTACTCCAGCGCTGACATTGACGATTTAATAAAAATAAAAAATTCACAAAACACCACTAGGAACGATTTTTCAGCCAACGCTTGTACTCCAACGAAATATAATTCAGGACAAGGTAGGAGAAACCGTGTTTTAACCACGCCCCCCCCCTTAAAGGCGCCAAAATCGCTGACACGGCCAGTGACAGAATTACAGCGCGACTGAAGGTAAGTTTTGTAACATACCTACTATGACTCTGTTCTGAAAATGTCTGCCCACCCTTGTATATATTGGGCTTCTCTGCCTTCAAGATTCACGCTAACTGCTGCACTCTTACAAAATTTAATAAGTTTGATTTTAGTCGGCACCTTCCCTTTAAGTGCCATCTCAATCATTTCTCTTTTAAAAGCTGATGTTCTCTCCTGCTCCTGCTCCTGCTGCTGGCTTCCACTATCTTCCTTTCCCTGTTCCGGAATGTCTAGAGAAGGACCAGTTCTCTTGTTTTCCATTCTAATCCCTAACTTGAATGCTGCCATTCTTAAAGTAGAAAGCAGGACGACTTCTTTATTTACTTTCCTTTCAGTGAAGAACATTCTCCATATTTCAATAAGTTCGTTCCCTTCTTCACTGTTTCCATATTGTCTAACAATTGTCTCTGTGTAGGTTCTTCCTACTATAGACTTTAGCCCACCTATCGTCCAAAGTTCGTCCTTCAAAACTCTATTTAATTTTCCCGATAATTTTCTGAATCTCTGCTTCATGCGGAATTTTCTCACAAATTATACTTATTGGACTTTCAGGAATATTTGATAGGTCCTTCTCCAGTACATTCCCCATCCTCCTGCACAATAGACACAATGCAAATAAAATTCAAACACTCACAATACTCGCTCCTTCCTTTCAGACTCCAAGGCCACTGAAATCACTCCCACACAATGACTAACGTCTAGCAGATTCACACCTCTCACACAATTGTTCCTTCAACCTTTCCCAACCATTATTCAATCACTCCACTCAATCGCTCCTATTCAATTGTTCGACTCGATCACTCTTATTCAATCGCTCTCTCAACTTTCTTATCAGCTCAATCACAATCACTTCATTCAACTCTCAGCCTTCAAACAAAGAATCTCCGGTTTCCCAAACTAAGGCTCCGACTCTTGATATTTAAATTTTAGCAGCAATCTCTCCCACTCAAAACACTTTAAGTTCACACAGACAAACAAACCCGAACCACGCAAGTAAAACTATAATCAAACAAGAAATTATTCCCCCGATTACAACTAAACCAAGACACACCCCAATATAAACTACAATCATCCACTTATTATGACGATAAATCACACTCTAATAAATCCTCCTCGTGGCGTACTCGGTCAATGGAATGACTCCTCCCCTGACACAGCGATCGAAAGAATACGAACCCTGATTGAACCACCACGAATCGGATTCTAACAATACTATAATCCCGATTTAAACAAATACAAATATTCAATGCAAACGCACTTTTACTTCAATTATCTAACACCCAAAAATCCTTAAGCACTCACACAGACAATACAAGTAGCGGTTCACAATCTTAACACACTCTAAATCTTAACACACTCTAAATCTTTTTACATACACAAAGTATTTATGCAATTCGGATACGATAAAGATGCTAAAAAAGGCGATGCTGGATTTTTATAATTTACAATAATAATTTAACACGCTAGTGCACAGTTTACAAACACTTGATCTCAATGCCGCGTAGCGCTGTTATCATTCAGTGAACCTGGTATTATAATTTCATATCAAGCTTTTCAAAATAAAAAGAATAATAATGAACAAAAACAGTTAGAGGAACTTATTAGACAAATGGATATAGATAATGCTAAAGATCCATCAATAGATAAACATAATAAAATAATAATTCTGAAATTTAAATTAAATAAACTATTATCAGCCAAACTGATAAGACTTTTTCAAATCATTCAGTGAACCTCTCGCTCTTATAACCGAAGATTTTCCCCTTCCTAGGGTACTCTTTGCTGAGGGCTACTACTTCTTAAATGGACTACTTTTCCTCCTAAATGTTACTTTCCCCTGCTAAGACTAGACTTCTATAGGGGGACCTCTATTCCTCCTCTCTATGTTCTACAGAATTTCAATACCCCACCAATTGGATACCAAATCTGGGACAGGTTGAGGATTTGGCTCTCGTTAAGCAGCTGCAGTCTGCCAACTACGACCAAGTTTTGGGACACTCCTCGCCGTTGTTTTATGGGCCCCTAACCCAAAGGAGTTCTATCCACCCCGTGTCCCCCCCCCTGTGCTTGCTAGACTCTGTTCTACGATCTCATTGGGACCCTTTCCCAAGCCCGCGAATGATCGATCTGCTCCGACTAGAGAAGTGGCGAAATTTAATGCAAAAACCGCACAGTGGCGCCAATTTCTGCACTCGCGATTGAGACAGCTCAACACCCTTAATCGCAAACTTGTGTTTGGGGGTCTGTTGAGATCCCGGACGAGCCCCCAATGTAAATAGCCCGTTCTAAGCTCCCCCCCCCCCCCCGCGGCTAGTTTCAGTCAATAAGATACTGAGTCAAGCTATCTAAACTTTATTTTGGAAAAACACAATAACTGTTCCCCAATACTATACCTAACCACCTCGGGTTCAATCCTTGTATCTGCTTGGCCAAGCCCTTCTAGCCTCGTGCAAGCAGAGACACTCGAAAAGGTCACGCAGTCCTAAGCGTTCTCTGAGAAGATCGAAACAGGACTTTGTGGGAGCTACCTTTTATAGGACCCTGAACCTTGAGGGGCCGAACCATATGGGGGTGGTCTCTTTACAGTCCAATAACAGATATCGATTAACACAGTACATGATAGACATTTCCTTAACCCAATAATACAGTAACCAATACATTCTGGAAGGAAGCAAACATAGCAACATTTGCCCAGATATTCAAGAAACCCAGTCAAGCCTCAACACTTAACTCAATCAACATCTAGCAAAGTAAAGCTTTGCAACAATATTTACAATGTGTATGTCTGATTTGCATTCACCCAATCCATTTCATGCAATTGACACCTAATTGTAAGAAACTGCAGATGTCCCATTCTTTCCCTGTAACTCTTATCTAGGCTGGCACCATTCTGCAGCTTGTCCCATTTCTGCAAAAGGCACATTTAAATTGACCAAATGGCCTAGCAGCCCAGAAGCCTTCACTCAATTTTAGTGTCCTGGCATCTCCAATTTGGCCAGAATTAACACCATCGAAGGGATCGATAGGAGGTGGTGTCTCAAAAAGGCAAGCAGCATCATCAAAGACCCACACCATTTTCACCATGCTCTCATTTCACTCCTGCCATACAGGAGTCTGAAACTGTAACGTCCAGATTCAGGAACAGCTTCGTCCCAACAACCATCAGGCTATCGAACACCACAAATTTCAACAAAATTCCAAACTATGAACTGCCTTGGTTGCACTAGGGATTTAGGTTTTTTTTTTTTCACTATAATGAGTTATTTTAATTTATAGAACTTCTTTTTTTATGTTTGTTTATTATATTATCTATTGAGTATGATGTTTACAAACCTGTTGTGCTGCTGCAAGTAAGAATTTATTTATTCGGTTTTGGTACAATAAAATTTTCTTGACTCTTGATAGTGATTCAGATCCTGCAAAGCAAATGTCACACTGTGCTACTGACGGCTATGTTAGTGGTAGCTTACATAGCTACAATATAATAAACAAAATGAGATGCAACATTGGCTTGAAGAAGAGATCTAATAAATATCAAATCAGATGCTTGCACTTTCTATTGTTACAAGTTGAATCTCAATTCCTCTCTTTACAATGAAGTACATCTTCAATTCTTTCCCAAAGTCTTTTGGGAATGTAGAGCTCATCAAAGACGCAGGTGTTATTGTTGAAATGGAGCACATTTCTTACTGTGCACCTCGTGTTAATATGACGACTTTCTCAATTCAAGTATGTTTAATTCCCAACTATAAATACAGTCTTTCCAGCCCAAAGTGTTGTTTTTCACTTTCTTTCACTTAATGCCCCTTGGTGAATGTTGTGTCAAGTTAGGGGCAACTTCGCTATGTACATCCGTGGTCATAATTAACTGGATTAGAACTACTCAAAATGCTTTATTGTAAGACCCACAGAACTGTGGGAAAATAAAGGAGACACTAACATAACAATTTGGTCTTACTTGCGCTGGGGGCAATTGGAAAATATTGGTATCACTCTTTAGCTAACTCATCTTTGCAGAACAGAGGCAAAAACTTTCTTAACTACTGCTTCCTATTTGTTTATTTACCAGTGGAATGTGGCTATCACGGACATCTATTGACCTTCAGTCAATCAAGTCCTTGCTATCTATCTAGCACCTATTTACACTCGTGTTGCTTCAAAGCTCTAGTGACATAGATTTGATCCTGATCTTGGGTGCTATCTGTGTGGGGTTTGCATGTTCTTCCTCTGGGCGCTCTGGTTTCTTCCCACATCCCAAAGAGGTGTCAGTATGTTGACATACTGGGTATGGCATAAGGGATCCCAAAATCCATACAACTGTGGTTTTGAGAGAAGTGAGGAGTCAAGTATTATACAATTAGAGTTCATAACTGTAGTTTAATAGACCTTTGGATTATTGTCCTTTAGTACCACCATCGCTCAAAACCTGAGCCAACAGAAGAGGAAATAAAGGTTTATTTAAAGAATTGAAGGACAGTGGTAATAATTCTCAGTCCTGCATTGTGTTCTTTGGCTGTTCACCCGACGAGCCATGGCTCTGCATTCCTATGTGTCCGTCCAAGCCGGCACTACTTCACATGCAGTTCAATAGGCTTAGCCAAAGCAAGTGTGTGTTGAATCTGAAATGAGGTTTTTCTTAAGAATTGTTTTTTTATTAACCACTCCCAGGAGGGATGGGGAAAAATCAAATGTCTACCCAGGCTTTGGAATGTCAAGCAAACTAAAAGGCGATATTAAAACCAGTTGCAGGCCATCTGTGAGTTAACCAGCTCTCTCAACAATCTGAGTAGTTAAGGTGGCTTTCACAGCATCAGGATGTGTGATGGCACTTCACAGCTAGTGAAGGTAGGTACAGGTCCACCCTAGATTACCAGTACCCGACCTGTATATGGTCTGTGCACATGAATAAGCATTTGGGAGAGCGATATGGATTTACTGGCTGCTGCGAGGTTGCAGGCATCTTCTGCCATGTGGGGACTCGGTTTGTGGTGGCAATCTGGATAGTTCACAGGAACGGAACCCTGCTGTAACCTGGGGACTACCTGTAAATGTGGCAGTCAAGTTGTATGCAGCAGGGACTGACTAACAGCAATGGCCAAACATACATCACTAACGCAGGTGTAGGCATTGTAATCAACGGCTAACACTAGACTATTGCATACCTGGCAAAGCCGCTTCCTCACAGCACCAGAGACCTGGGTTTGATCTTGATCTCTGTACAGAGTTTGCACATTCTCCCTGTAACCGTTTGGGTTTCCTCTGACTGCTTGGGTTTCCTCCCACATCCCAAAGATGTGCTGGTTTGAAGGTTAATTAGCATCTGTAAATATCCCCTAGTATGCAAGGAGTGGGCATGAATGTGGGATAACATGGAGCTGGTGTGAACTGGTGAATGGTGTTGGTGTGGACTAGATGGGCTGTATCTCTAAATTCTAAACTCTAACCATGCTGCTCTGTACTGTACCCCACATATCACACTGTTCAATGGCTTATCAGCCGAGCTCAATGGCAGAGGTGACAGGCCTGCACCACTGAGCACCAATTAAGGGGGCAATGCATTGTGGTTCCACAGTTAGAGCGAAGCATTCAGGAACCAAAGTGAATTGGAGAGGCATCGGTGTAGAACACATGATCAGAGACAGCAGAACCTGGCAGCTTCCAATGTTTAGACTGGAGGCCTTGGTGCAGGACGGCTGGGGTGGGGAAGAGGTGGCCTGATTCTGCCAAGGACCAGGAGGCCTGCCAGACAGAAGGAGGGATGGTTTATGTTCATTAGCAGAATCCAAGCCTGAGCACTTGGACGCAATGCAGGAAATCAGTGGTTAAAAACCTACTCCCACTAACTGAACCATTATCATTGGGAACCCTCAGTCACCTACCAACAAGCTCTATCATTTAGTACCTCCGTCTTACACTCATAGCCTCCACCACATGCTTATACATTTGGCACTGCATGTCCCAGCCAACATGCCCACATTTCACAACTTTCAAAGAACTTCCAACTATTTAACCATCATCCAAATGACATTCATGACTACAATTCAGGTATGATAAGTGGTGCAAAATTCCAGGCAGCAGCAAGTAATCGATGAAGTACAAGCAAGGCAGTCTCACCTCGTGTGCGGAAGAGGCGTCGAAGGACGAGAAGCTGAAGCAAAGAAGTGGAAGCCAAATAACTGAACGGAAACAAAGCCGAAACGGCAAATAACCGAAAGCGTACGAAGTCGAAACGCGAACTAACCGAAAGGGTGGGACGCCTGAAAGCAAACTAAACGAAAGGGCGGGACACCTAACAGCCAACTAACTGAAAGAGTGGGATGTCTAAAAGCAAACTCACCGAAAGGCCGCTCTGCTGAAACGCCAACTCACCGAAAGGCTGCATCGCCTTCAAGCCAACTAACCGAAAGGCCGCTCAGCTGAAAAGTCAAATAACGGACATGACGTCGCCGGGGGGAAGAATTTGTCAGCGATTCGTCTGCGTCCATCACATCACTGGCCGATGGAGACGGGAGGGTGGGGGTCATTTCCCCACACAAGCCATAGGTGACTGGGCATTCTGAACCAGAGCACCAAGTTGTAAGCAGCCAAAGGAGCGCATCCCTTGGGACAGCCTCCACTCTCCCATGGCCACGGCCACGGCCGCCCGCCGCCTCGTCTCCCCCGTCCGGCCACACTGTGATGGGCTGTGTGTCGGCAGTGGCGGGTGGAGCAGAGGTGTGGGACAGGCTGGTCCCTCCGCCCACCCAGAGTCACTGACCACGATGCACCGCCATCAGACCTCAACCCCCACACCAGGGTAATTCACCCCCTCCCCCCGACCCCGACACCCACACCGGGTGATTCACCCCACCCCGGCGGCAGGGACAAACAGCTCGGGGCATTGGCTGCAGTAGTAAATTGCTTTTAAAACATGGGGGGGGGGACACAAATTCCCTGGTGGGCCGATGACAAGTGTGCATGACAACAATCATTTTTTTCTCCTCCCACTCACCCCCCCCCCCCCCCCTTGACAACAAGAAGCACATTTTATTTATTACTATCTGGTTGCCTGCGTAACGCAAACAACAAGCTCCCACGGACAAAACACCAGAAAATCTTTAAGCTGTTTTAACCGAAGATGGCCACAAAATGCTGGAGTAACTCAGTGGGACAGGCTGCATCTCTGGAGAGAAGGAATGGGTGATGTTTTGGGTCGTGACCCTTCTTCAGACCTGAAGACTGAGTTTGAAGGGTCTCGACCTGAAACGTCACCCATTCCTTCTCTCCAGAGATGCTGCCTGTCCCACTGAGTCACTCCAGCATTTTGTGTCTATCTTTGGTGTGACAGTTGTCTCATTTCATTGGCTTCATGTATTGCGCACATGGTAGAGACACTTTACATGCCGCTTGCGTCTATTCATCCAAGTGTGCTCTGAATGAAATCTCACATCTTTGCAAGGGATGGATGGAATGGATGGAACCACCGGCTAAAGCAAAGGCATAGTTAGGACAGGGAAATAATCCCACCAGTTAATTAACCAGGTTCCTGAATGTAAGAACTATTTATACATGTAATATTTTTGTTTTTAAATCAGTAACTCTTTTTTAAGCTTTAATGCGGTGCATCGCGGTCAGTGACTCTGGGTGGGCTCCTTTGGCCGCTTACAACTTGGTGCTCGGGTTTAGAGTGCCCAGTCACCTATGGCTTGTGTGGGAAAATGCCCCCCACCCGCCTGTCCCCATCAATCAGTGATGTGATGAGTGTGGGGGTCTGGACCAATCGCTGACAAGTCCTGCTCCCCCGGCGACGTCATGTCCGTTATTTGACTTTTCTGCAGAGCGGCCATTCGGTGAGTTGGTTTGTAGGCGAAGCAGCCTTTCGGTGAGTTGGCGTTTCGGCATAGCGGCCTTTCAGTGGGTTTGCTTTTAGGCATCCCACCCTTTCGGTTAGTTGGCTTTTAGGCGTCCCACCCTTTGGCGTTTCGGCTTTGTGCGCTTTCAGTTATTTGGCGTTTCGGCTTCGTTTCCGTTCGGTTATTTGGCTTACACTTCTTTGCTTCGGCTTCTCGTCCTTCAACGCCATGTCCGGGTACCGTCTCACCTCGCCCATGCAGACCACACAGAGGCGGCCATCAGCTGAATGTGTGACCACTGCCGAGTTGTGCCCACCAGTGCAACTAAAACCACAGATGGTGAAGGATATCCTCACCACCAATCCTCCTCTTATATCCCACTCCCCTCTCATCCCATGATCTCATCTCTTAAGGGAATATGACATTGCTTGAGCTTCTCAATATAACAGGTTGGCAATAGGCTTGATGCAGTTATTTGCTGGTATTGGCAACAAGTAGCCTTTAGTAATAAGCAATCCTTTAATATTTCTGTTTTGTGATTTGTGCATCAATGTTTCCAAATGTGATTTCACTGTCTCCCCATAGAGCCTGTGCTGTGTAATTAGCTGACAGTAATGCTGTTCTTTCCATGTGGTTCTTTGATAAATGGTGTAGATCGCTCCATGTGGTTAGTTATGATTATGGGCAATTCCATTTGGTGATCACCACAACATGTTATGTACAGTATTGGACCTGATGGTTCTTGTATTTCAGCACAGTATATATTTTTGTGAAAGGCACTGAATTTCCATTTATAGGTATTTCCACCCATGATAGAACAATCCACTTGAGTTATATTCATTTTTATTGACAGTTCACTTATCTGACAGGTTGTCTTGAAACTTTATTTCTTCCCATCACTTCCACCGTAACAATGATGCAGTTTAGATCACGTTTCATTCTCCATGAAACAACTTCAATATTATGCAGTTTCTGCTGCAATTTCCTGTTGGACAGATTTCATCTCCGTGAAGGGTTTGTGCTGTGAATAATTCTCTGGTTCGTTGTTCTAGGTTTAGGTTGGCATGCCATTGTACACCTTGCCTCCTCCCGCACATGTAATGGGATAGTTAAAATGACAGCACTGTGGACCAAGTCGGGGAACAAACTCGCTTCATGTTAAGCCCATCAGACAGAGGGGACTTTCATCCCATTTTGGCTTGCAATGCCGTGAGCCCAGTTTACAACACACCCAGGCCAAACCTCCCACACCTTCCTCCTCACACGCCCACGCCTCAACCTCTACCAAATGCTACATTTACATGGAAACCCATGCTTTGCCTTTCCCCACCTAGCAACCGTTAACTAGACTCTGCCTTGGTAAACACAGTGACATTGCACGTAGCCGACACATCTAAAGCACTCTGTGAGGTAAGGTATCCAGCTCTTACTATGTTTATCTTACAAATTAAGTCACTCTGAATCCCACTTGTGATAAACACATGTCCTGTTCTCCCTTTACATTCATTTACCAGCTTGTAGGTTATGACCTGAACCGCAGCTGAAGATGGAGGGGCCCCTATCTCTACATGTAATGGGAATAAGTGTGGTATTTATGTGTCATTTGGGCACTGTCTGTAATACTGTGGCCAACCCAGCTTAATCCTTTACTGTAGCTGTGCCAAAAAGAGTAAGTGAAAAATCCACCATTTAATCAGCACGAACTTTGCTTTATGAAACACTCTGGGCTCTGATTTTCCACTGTGGGACTGCCAATCTTCCAAGAGTCACCAGGCCACTGATGTAGACAAAACCCCAGGACAGAAACCTCTGGAAAACTGCCGGGGAACTGAGCAGCGAGATGAGAGGCAATGGGGAGCCAAGCTGGCACGGCCTCAGCATGAGAGCAGGCAATGAAAGGGCTGAGGGAGAGCAGGGAGAGTGAAGAAACTCGACTAATAACATGACTGGTTCTTTGTTTGGAATTTGGATTTTTTAAACATGAAGGGATATTTTTTCCATTATGGTTAAGCTGTAACTTCTATCTTATAACAACACAGAAGGAGGCCATTTGGCCCATCGTTTTTATGCTGACATTCAGGGAAAGCAATCCTGCCAATCCCGTTCTCTTGCTCTATTATCATCTAATACAATCGTTCCATTCTCTTAAATTTTTTTTTTTGCACTCCCTCTTTTACCTGTGGATGGTTTGATCGTACTCATGCAAGGTATGATTTGTCTGGATAACACACACTGTACCTCGGTACACATGAGGGTAATAAACCAATACCAATACCCTCTAACCCTGCAATTTATTCTCTCTCAGACAGGCTCATCAACTCCTGTTAACCTATTCCAAGGGGTCACCTACAGTAGCTAGTCAACATACTGACACCTCTTTGGGATGTGGAAAGAAACCAGAACACCCAGGGGAAGAACAAGGAGACCTCACACAGACAACACCCAAGATCAGGATCGAATCTAGGTCAGTAGAGTTTTGAAGGCAACACTAGTGTAAATTGGTGCTAGGTAACATGGACTTGATTGACCAAAGGGTCTGTTTCAATGCTGTATTTCTCTACGACTCTATGAATATAACTTCTTCTGGATAGTTAAACCTGATCTTCTTCTTAAGACTCCGGGTTGTTCTCTTAAACTGTGGTCATCTGATTCAGAATAATGAAGTTTGCAGATGGCATCAAAATGTTTGGGAATGTTAAGGCAATAGTGAAGTAAAATAGTAAGATTAAACGAGAACTTACCTAAGTTTGAAGTTTGATCTTTATTTTATGAGGAGTTACGTAGGTGATTACGTGAAGAACCCCGCCAGTGCGCCTGCGCGTCAATCTTCAAAGCAGTGGTGTGAAATCACAAAAAACAACCACCTAAGTAATATAGTCTCATAATAAAACGAGTAATACAAGAACTCCCATCTGACCTTTATGATAGAGGGTAGGGTCGTGGCGGGCACGTAATCACCTACGTAACTCCTCATAAAATAAAGATCAAACTTCAAACTTAGGTAAGTTCTCGTTTAATCTTACTATTTTACTTCGGAGTCACTTGAGTGACTACGTGAAGATTTTAAAGCTTTGTGATTTCATGCCGTGGATCAATCCCGGCTTGTCACTGCATTGATTGACACGGAACGAGAAATAATCAATCATGCATTCATAATAACATTTGTACCTCAAATGCAGTAATTCATTTCAATAATGAAATTTATCAGATCCCCTTTAAACCAGAGGAATTTACACAGAACTTAAAATAGTTTCTGTAAACAACCCCGCATTAACAATAGGCCGATGGTAAACATGTTGAAACATCAACTCATTGGACCACCCGGCGGCTGCGAGGATATGGTCAACGGGGACGTCTTTTGCCCTGGCCGCCGACGTTTCTGCTGCCCTAGTCGAGTGAGACGTAAAAACATACGTGTTAATACCAGCAGCTGTTAAGACTTCTTTTATCCATCTGGAAATAGTCTGTATTGAAACTCTCTTGTGTGGTTTCTTGTGTGTGATCAACAACCCAGTTTCCGTATTTCTCAAATTCTTTGTGACCTCAATGTATTGTAACAAATATGTCTTAATACCGAGACAAGGATCATTTGGATATACTGCTAGTATAATTTTAAATCCTGTCACACCTGGCCTAATTTGCTTTAGTAGGTCATAGATATAGAATGTAACCTTATCTTCAGTTACTTCCATACTGTCTATTTGTAATTTTCCAAGTGTTTGCACTCGTTGTGCTGTCACTCATGCCATAAGCATTAATACTTTCATACTGAGCTTAGCCAAAGGTAAAGACACACTTGATGACCATTCACGAAGTAGTTTCAGTACCACACTTACATCCCAGATTGTCATGTACCTAGGTTTCGGTGGTTTGGAATTAAAGATTCCTTTCATTAGTCTGGAAACAATTGGGTATGACCCAATTGGGTTTCTTTCTGACTCCAGAACCAAATATGAGGACAATGCACTTCTGGCTGAATTAATTGCACTACAACTCAGACCTTCATCATAATAAAGTTTTGACAGAAATTCTAAACATTTGAAATATCTGCAGTACTTTATTGCACATTCTTTTGTACAAAGAACTTTTCCCATTTCTTAATATAAGACAGGTACTGTTTTTGAGTGCTCTTCCTCCAGGCTGCCATAAGCATGTCCACAGTACGCTCAGACAGTCCTCATCCCAGAAAAGGCATTCTTAAAACCTGCAAATCAACAAATCCAAACAATCATATAATGGATGTTGTTACCCTGTTACAGGGTGCAGCAATAAATTACTCCTTTTTGGGACTTTCATCAACATTTGTGTTGTTAATTCTAATATCAACGGATACCATGGCTGTGTAGGCCAATCTGGTACTACCAATACCCTTGAAGCAGCATCTTGCCTGATTTTAAGCAAACATTGGCTTATGAGGAAGAAAGGTGGAAATATATATGAAAATATATATTCGGAATAACGGAAGATGGTCCAGAACTAAATGTGTTTCAAAAGAAACTAATGGACTATGGGTTAATAACTGGAAAAAGCTAATTCTAAAATTTTGGAAGAAGGCTCCAATACCAACTATAAATATGTGGATTTCAAATATGTTTGAAACATTACACCTAGAAGAGATAAGACTCCTCCTAGCAGGTAAACCAGATCACTTCCACCTGACGTGGTCTGCATTTATAGAATTATTACAAATATAGGGTGCAAAAGTACTTTAAAAAAAAAAAATTGAGGTCAGGTAAGGGGGGATGATAGAGTTGGTATGTCCCATTTACGTAATGCTCATAAAAATATTTGTTTCTCTCTTTTTCCTCTTTCTCTTTCTTTTCTAGGGTCTATTCCTTAACTCTTTTTCTTTTGTTTTTAATTTTGCTCTTATAGGGTCTTCTTCCTTTTTTGTTGTCACATTTTCTACACTTTCACTTTTTCCTTCACTTTCTTCTTTCTTTCAATCTTTTCCTTTTCTAGTGTAAAAAATAAATGGAGTACATTAATTGTAAGAAGATATAAATGACGAGTACTAATGTATGTGGTTGTAATGTAATGTACTTCTAATAAATAAAATTAAAAAAAAAATATATATATATATATATATATGAAAACATACCACCCCAATGTAGCGAGAAAGCATCAATCGCCACTGCTCCTGAATCTGGTTTCCATGAGACATGTCTCGATAGCTGATGATTCAAGTCGATGTCGGGCATTCCAAATCTGATTACTATATCATTGAATACCTCTTGATTCAACATCCATTCTTTATTATCATGGAACTTTCGTGACCTGGTGTCTGCTATCGTGTTCATTCTACCTGGTAGATAGATAGCTGAAATCCAAATGTTCTGTTCAATACACCAAGACCAAAGTTAATTTAACTATTTTCTCACATGACACCGACTTAATTCTACCCATATCATTAATATAGGCAACTGCTGTTGTGTTTATTAATTTTAACTTGAACCTTCCTTTTAGTTGTGTTAGAACCACAAGCTTGGAGTCCATAGAAACCTCCTAAAAGCTCCAAATAGGTAATTCCCCATGTCTGCAGTAACAATAACTCTTCCTGATTCCATCTGCCTCCACAGCTAGATGTTAAGTCAGTTGCACCCCATCCTAGTGCACTGGCATCAGTTTGTAATATCATGGAAGGTTGTTCAATCAGCACTTTGCCTGAACTGCTTGAGACATGTAGAATCCACCACTGCAGATTAGAAACAACATTTGTTGTTACTTGCATGGTTCTATCAAAATGAGCAGCATTTATTCTCAGTGCCTGTTCTTCTCTGCAGCTGTTGATAATGTAATGGTCCATACTGGACTGCTGGGAATCTACTAATTTTCCCAGTACTCGAGCCACCTGTCTGATTAGAGGTTTTTGCTCGTTTAACAGATTACTGCAATCTTTAATCAACTCCACCCTTTTTTCACTGGGCAAAGTAATTTGCATTTGGGCTGAATCAATTGTGAACCCCAAATAATCAATTGAGGTACATGTTTTTAACCTTGATTTCTTTGGATGAATTTAGAAACCCCCAAACTTTCAAAAGTTTGATTTCATAACTGCAACTGATGCTTCTGTTGACTGTTTTGTCCTTCCTATAATCAGGACATCATCCAGGTATGCCATTAGTACATGCACCTGGCTCTCAGCAACCCCAGAATTGATTTAAACAATTTTATGAATATTCTGGGAGCAAACGTTAACCCATTAGGTAGAGCTTTGAACTGCCCTAATTGGTTCATCCATTTAAATTTTAAGATACTTCATATCTTGCAAGTGAACAGACACTGAACAAAAGGATTCAGACTTGTCAAGTCTATAATCATCCTACATCCTCCATCCTTTTTTGATCGAGGGAATATATTTGACCCAAATTGGTGAATTTGGTAGACTGATTCTTCAAAAACACCTTTTATATGTAGGGTTTTGAAGCGCAGCTTGAACCTCCATTCCTTCGCAAAATGGAGAGTTCTGCTAGGAACATGCTGGACAGGCAAATCATAATTTGGATTGAATTCAATTCGAAATCCTTGTATATTATTCAGAATTACCACATCTGAAGTAATCTTCTTCCAATGTTTATAGAAGAGACGTAATCTGCCTCCAACTTTTGGACTTAATCCAGTTAGTATGTTCCCATGAGAACCAGGTCCACTTACCTCTTGAGTCATTTGAGTATTCTGAGATCCCTGGATTCTCCCGGAAGCACCACCACTCCCGCTGCAGGCCGCCAGCTACGTCCCTGCGTTGATGAGCGACTTGGTCCTGGTCTAGGATCCGTATGACGTCTGAAAGGATACTTCCTCTTTACAGACTTTGTAACCATTGATGTTTTTTATCAATCCTGTTTTCGCTTCATCTTCCAACTCTTTAATACGTCTCCCGAGATCCTCTCCAAAGAGTAAGTTGGGTAATTGTATATTACTTGGTTTGCAGAGTGCTGCGAATTTCAGATTCATAGTAGGCCGTATAGCACCTTCCTCAGATAATTGATCTCGAAGTGGGTGCTGCATAGCAACCCCAGTGCTTCCTGATGCAACTTTGTCATCTCTTGGCTGTTATCTGCTATTCTGGTAAAAGCAGATATTCCAGAACCCAGCAGCTTTAATATTCTCTGCAACTGATTCCAGATAATTTGGTTCACTGCTTCTGCTTTCAGCAACCCACAGTTACTTGGGGTATCCTGCTTTCTTGCAGTCTGATCCATCTCCTGCTGTTCCAGCTGATGGTAAACCAAGTAATTTATTAAGGAGGACAGTTCTTCTCCTAATGGCTCTCCTGACCCTGATGGGGCAGCGAATCCTACTGCCAGGGGTGGAACATCTGGCAGCTGCCGTTCATCGCCTTGTACAGCCTCACCGTCAGAGTCGGGGTCTGAAATCTCATGACCCGTAGCACGCTCCTCATCCCTGAGGGTGCATTCCATCAGCTCTGAGCCAGGTGCTGTTAAGATGCTTCCAGCAACTTGGATTTCAGTACACTCCTTCCTGAGTGAACTTTGCTCCAACAGCCTATGTAAAAGGCATTGTATTTGGGCAATACGCTTGAAAGCAGTATCTAGCCCTGTACCAGGAGCTATTTGAGCTGCTTCTAGCAGCTTGGCTTTCAGTACACTCCTCCCTGAGTGAACTTTGCTCCAACAGCCTATGTAAAAGGCTTTCTATTTGGGCAATACGCTCGAAAGTAGTATCTAGCCCTGGAGCTACTTCCATTGCCTGGAACTCCCTCCGTGGGCCGTTGGGATTTAAACTTCGTCTTTTGCCCGACAGGCGCTGACTGTGTTTTCACCAGCCCCAGGTCCACAGTCGCTATGCTCACCGCTGGCGACTGTACCGGGGTTTAGAGGCGGTTGGTCTCTAACCGCGGACTCCCGACTTTCCCGACTTTCTGTCGGCTGTGTCGCTCGCCTCTTTTACCCCTGTCCGTTTTTTCCCATGGCGTCTGTGGAAAAAATCCCCATAGACCCACAGTAAACGGACCTGGAAAACATGAAAAAAGTTGTTACTTACCTTGTAGTTGAAAAACTACAAACCACTGGAGGAGCTCTGCTCCTCACGTCCGTTTGTGTCAAGGCGTCTGACGTAATGACGCGCAGGCGCACTGGCGGGGTTCTTCACGTAGTCACTCACATGACTCCGAAGTAAAATCCAATGTTGAAAGTTCTGCATATGTTGTCAAGAACCCAACACACCTGGAATGGTGTTCCGATATATTCAGTATACATTCAGATGGCCACAGAAAATACATGAAATACATTTCATTTGTTGGACAATATTAAATGAGGGTGACTGGGGAAAAGATCTAGAGGAGATGGCATGAAATTAGAAATTAAGATGAAGCGTAGGCCAAAAGGCCCCTCATCATGCTGACATTCTATATCAGTCTTCTTATCATGACAGTCTTTCTGTCATAGAAATCCATCAATTCCAATTAATCCAACAATTAAACTCTATCCTGCTCCTCATGTCGCAAATTCCAAAATTTTGTGATCCTCATCTGAGTCCGTCACAGCCCACCACATATTCTGAAAATATGACCCGCAGCATCGACTATCTCCAACGCTCGAAGAACTATAAGCATTTCAGGAACTCATCCTAGTGAATCTTTGGCATCCAACAAGTCAGGAAGTCTGACTCTACAGCCCTGAAACAGGCCCTTTGACCCAACTCACCATACCAACCAATGTGTCATTCTGAGCTAGACCCATGTGTCTGCATTTGGCCTATATCCTTCCAAACCTTTTCTGTCAATGAACCTGTTCAAATGTCTTTTAAATTGTGGAATTATATCTGCCTCTACAGCTTTCTCTGGCAATCGACTATATACCCACTATCATCTGGGTGCGAAAAGGTCTCTTTTGAATCTTTCCCCTCTCATCTTAAATCCATGCCATCTAGTTTGAGACTCCCCTGTCTTGAGAAAAGACTGTGATCATTCAGCTTATCTATGATACTCATGATTTTATATACCTTTACTTCTCAGCTTCCTACACTCCACTTATCCAGCCTACTTCTTATACTGTAACTCAAGCCCTTCAGTCCTGTTAGCTTCTTCATGAATCTTTTCTGTACTCGTTCCAGCTTAATGACAAATATCCCACCAGAAGAAGTGTATTGTTCCTTAACTGAGGGCTACCAAAACTATGGGGCCTACTATGTGATCTCTCTGAATCCTGGTGCAATTGTGGCCCACCTTAGATTTTTGATAAACGGTCCACTTGGTAACATTCCCCTTTTTTCACTCCAAGGCTTGAGATCTGAATCAGACTAGAATGGCATTCTGATTCAATACCAGGTGCTGCACAAAGCAGGGCTGCTATTTCTCTGTGGCTCTGCCTGTCCTTCCAGTGAAAAGTAACAATGATGAGGCCATATTTTGCCAAAGAGCAGGACATTTCCCTTAGGCTCCCTAGACTATACTTATCCTGAGATATCGTGAAAATAAATTAGTCATCTTCATATGGAGTACACCTCAGCAACAGGGCATTGAGTATAGGAGTCAGAAAGTCATGTTGCCGCTTTATAAAACTTCAGTTAGACCGCATTTGGATTATTGTGGTCGCCCCATTACAGGATAGATGTGGAGGCTTTGGAGAGGGTGCAGAAAAGGTTTATCAAAATGCTGCTTGGATTAGTGAGTATTAGTTGTAATAAGAGTTTGGCCAAACTTGGATTGTTTTCACTGTACTACAGAGGTCGAGGGGGAAACCTGGTGGAAGTTTGTGATTTTGAGACATGCTATGCTTTGTCACAAGGGCACTCTCAGTCACAATGACCTATGTCACAGTTATGGTTTTGTTTTGTAAGTCCAAAAGATTATCCATCCACTAAGCCAATAGTAAATCATGCCTAAATAATTCGACCTCCAAGTAGTATTTATTGTGTAAAGAAACAAAAATATACAGAAGTAGCTTCACAACTGTCTCATCATCTTCCACGTGTCTACATACAGATCAACAGCTACACATCTGGTCTGACTTCAAAGTGAACACTCACGTGGCATCCCTGCACAGCTGGACAGCTCTAATCTCATCTTCAAAGCTCCTCCTGCTGCCTTGTAGACAGCAAGGATAAAAATGGGAGGTCATGGATGGTGCACACTACATATTCATCATAACCCCGAGCGGGAGACGGAAATGAAGCAGATTCTCCTCTAATCTCATAAATCCTTCAAGTGGTTCTTTATGTTATTTCCATTTGCTTTGATTACAATACAAACAATGTTTTTCCTGTATATAGACAACCAGTTAAACCATTCTCCCTCTTCATTTTACAGCCATTTAAAACATTTATGAGTAGCAGCTCTGCACACGGAGTAAGGGCTGGTCACCGGAAACTCAGTTCAGCAGCAATAAGGACTGTTATTTATCAGCTGCTATCTGTGCTGAGAAGGATTGCCGTCTAATATTGGAACTTCGGATTTGGTGTAGAAAAGGCAAAAATGAGCAAAATTCTTCCCTCCCCCCAGCCCCCCCTTCTCCTTTCCTAGTGGAAAGATGTGAAGTGTATTTTGGCAGCAAAATTTAATTTTATCTGTACAGTGAATGACTGCAGCTATGAGACACAGAGGGATCTAGCTGTCCAAACTTGTCTGCAAATACTCCAAACAGTCAGGAAAACAGAATGTCATTGTTTATCGTTAAAGAAACTGAATACATAAGTAAGTCTGAAAAAGGGTCTCGACCCGAAATGTTACTCATTCCTTCTCTCCAGAGATGCTGCCTGTCCCGCTGAGTTACTCCAGCATTTTGTGTCTACCTTCGATTTAAACCAGCATCTGCATTTCTTTCCTTCACATAAGTAAGGAGGTTATATTTAAGACCAATAGACCGTTGGCAAAATTGCAGTTGCAGTACTGGGCACAGCAATGACCTCCCTATTTAAAGAAGATTGTTAATGGGAAACAATGCATTGATAGTAATTCAGGGCTTTACTGAACTGATACCTGGAATAGGTGGGTTGTCAGGCTGGAATATGCAGGAATTTTGAAGGATCAGAGGGGCTTGATTATTGTATTAAAAATCCCATGGGGCAGATGTTGAGAAGATGTTTCCTCTTGTGGGATAATCTAAAAACAGGAGTCAATGTTTAAAAATTAGGGATGTCTTACTTAAGACAAAGATGAGGTGATTTTTTTTTCTTTCTCAGATATTTATGAATCTTTGGAACTCTCTTCATGAAAGGTGTCCTAATCTGAGGAAAGACATTCTTGCCATAGAGGGAGTACAGAGAAGGTTCACCAGACTGATTCCTGGGATGGCAGGACTTTCATATGAAGAAAGACTGGATAGACTCGGCTTGTACACGCTAGAATTTAGAACATTGAGGGGGGATCTTATCGAAACTTACAAAATTCTTAAGGGGTTGGACAGGCTAGATGCAGGAAGATTATTCCCGATGTTGGGGAAGTCCAGAACTAGGGGTCACAGTTTAAGGATAAGAGGGAAGTCTTTTAGGACTGAGATGAGAAAATCATTTTTTACACAGAGAGTGGTGAATCTGTGGAATTCTCTGCCACAGAAGGTAGTTGAGGCCAGTTCATTGGCTATATTTAAGAGGGAGTTAGATGTGGCCCTTGTGGCTAAAGGGATCAGGGGGTATGGCGAGAAGGCAGGGATGGGATACTGAGTTGGATGATCAGCCATGATCATATCGAATGGCGGTGCAGGCTCGAAGGGCCGAATGGCCTACTCCTGCACCTATTTTCTATGTTTCTATGTTTCTATGAAAGAGCAGTGGAAGCAATGTTTTTGAACATTTTTAAGGCAGAGATAGATAGATTTTTGATAAGCAGAAGATTGAAAGATTACTGCGGATAGACAGGAATGCGGACTTGAGGTTACAATCAGATGAACCATGATCTTATTGAATGGGCAAAGAGACTCACAGGCTGACCTGTTCCTGATCTTTATCAATTTGTTAGTACGTTCGTATTGAGTACAGTGATGAGGGATAAAGGCTCTGTCCCACGGGTTTACGGTCGTTGGCGGTGAAGCGCGGCGTCGCCAGAAGAGGGGACCGCACGGCAACCACGAGAGCGCCGCACGGATGCTGCGCGGGGGGCCAAGTATGGCCGGTTCCACGAGCTTGCTGTTTCGGCTTTCAGATCGCGGGGCTGTGGCTGCGGCCGTGCCGCACACATGCCTCACTGGCAGCAGTCGTGCCTCACTGGCGGCGGCTGTGGCGGCGGCCGTGCCGCACACGTGACTCACTGGCGGAGGCTGTGGAGGTGCAAGTTCGACGCACGGCTCTCGTGCCGCACTGGCGGCGGCTGTGGCGGCGGCCGTGCTGCACTCGTGCCTCACTGGCGGAGGCTGTGCGGTAGGAACATATTTTTGAACAGTGTTGGTTTTATTTTAGCACCGTGCGGTGTTGGGAACAACGCCGCACGGACCCGGAATTGTACGTTTGACCGAGTGCGCGGTCTATGGCGGCCCAGGAGCGGTAGATTCTTCCTGTTTCGCCGCCAATGACCGCAGACTCATGAGACAGGCCTTTAAGAAGAGGCTTGGTACTTGATATTGCTACAATTACTGAGTTAACAGCATTCACTCTCATTAACCCGTGAAAAATGTTACAGCTGTCAGGAGATGAGCCGGCACAGAAATCACACCTTGTGGATTCTTGCTTCTCCACAGAACCTAAAATCAATTTGACGATAACTTTGGGTATTCAAAATTTGTCTTTCCCATAAATATTATCCAAAAATATTAGGTCACAACATACAGCCATTTCGCGGAGTTCAAAAGAAATGCATTTCCCGAAAAGGTTTCATGTGGCAAAATATCGAACTGATGTGCTAAAATGTGCTACAATGTTGAGAATTATATTCTGCACTCTGTATTTTCCCCTATACTCTACCTATTGTACTTGAGTTAGACTTGATTGTACTTATGTGTAGTATATCTGATCTGTTTGTGTAGCACGCAAAACAAAGGTTTATCACTGTACCTCAGTACAGGTGACAATAATAAACCGAAACGTAAACCTGTTGTAACTTGTAGAGGCTGGGAAAAACACAACATGGCATTCCTAAAGGGGGGCTATTTGCTATCCAGTAGTGAGAAATGGATACGGACATGGAGGTCACTACTCTGATAGGTCAGTGATGTTGTAATGAAAGTTGATAAGCAGAACATTCACGAATCGAGGAATACCTGTCCAAGTAATTTGCAGCTGACATGAAAAATAGCAGCTGTCAAAGTCTTCTTCCCTGGTCATTCCCCATATGCCTACCGCTGCATTGCAGCATGGGAGGCATAACAGTGGGGGGGGAGTGGATGACCGTTCAGGTGCCACTGCATGTGACCCCCCTCTTGGCCATTGAATGGGGTTGTCAGGGGTCAATTGTACCGAGCATTGGATCTGACCTTTCAACTTTATGCTAGTATACAACATGACCCATTGATTGGAAAGGGGTTGTCAAGCAGTTAAGTGCTTTGCTTATTTTTATATTTATGGATATCAACGACACTAATACATTTGTTTCAGTTCAAGGTATTTTAAACATAACTATAATTTTTGGTTTTTAACATGACATTTAACAGTCATGTACTTGGTAATTATTTTTCAGCATTTACATGTGTAAATATGCCAAAGGAATTTAACTGTGAAGTTGCACATGTGACAAATAAAAGTACCATTGAACCATTGAGTTGTCAAAGGGCAATCAAAGTAGTCTGGGCCTGGCCCATGGGATCTACACAATCACAATCACAGTCACAGTCACAATCCCAATAATACTTTATTAGCCATGTATGTTTTGCAACATACGAGTAATTTCATTTGCCAAGTCAGTCATACAAATAAAAAGCAACAGAACACACAAAACACATTTTAACATAAACATCCATCACAGAGACGCCTCCACAATCTTCACTGTGATGGAAGGCGAAAAAAAGTTCAATCTCTTCCCTTAGCTCTCCCGCGGTTGGGGGCCTCGAGCCGTCCGTTGGTGGGATGATCTTGACTCCCGTAGCCGGCGACGGGCCCTCCATGTCGAGGCGATCAGCTCCTGCATCAGGGGGATGTCAGCTCCCCCGCGGCGGATGATTGAACCCCGCGTCGGGGCTGGTCGAACCTTCCGCGACGTTGGAGCTCTCAACATCCACGGCCTCTCCCGAGACTGTGAGCTCCCGATGTAAAGTCTGCAGGCCGCAGTTGGAGTGATCCCAGGCAAGGGATCGACTCCGATGTAAGTCCACACCCTGCGGTGGGGCCCAAGGTCAGTCCGAGGAGGCCGCCAACTCCATCGATGGTAGGCCGCAGAGCGACCGGAGAACGTGATCCGAAATCTAATGGCATTTCTGGCAAGGTAAGAAACTGAAAAAGAAGTTTCCCCCGACCCCGACTCCGACCCGACCCCTCCCCCACATAAAACAAACCGGAGAACATTTACACAAACTTTTAACATGCACTAAAAAAATGTTAAAGGGCGAAACAACAAACAGACTGTTGGCGGGGCTGCCAATCGTACGGTGCCCCTGGAGGTACCTGAGGCCTAGTATCGCTTGCCCATCTCACTGCATTGTGAAACAAGCACAGCCTGAGGCCTGGAGCTCAATTAGGTGCAGGGCTGAAAAACATTAGGCCTCCATAGAGTTTTGGCAAGTTAACCCCTTTCTGAGCACCGTTGGGTATGATTTTAATAGAATTCCTTTTGCATATTTACACATGTAGTCAAAGGCCTTTTCAATCATTTCTGAATGTCACAAAAAATGCTGAAAAATAACTACCAAGTACATGATTTTTAAATTTCATGTTAAAAAACAAAAATAATAATTATGCTTAAAATACCTTGAACTGAAATAAATGTATTACTGTTGTTGATATCCATTAATATAAAAATAAGCAAATCACTTAACTGCTTTACAACAACTTTCCAATCAATGGATCATGCTGCATCCAAGCATAAAGTTGAAAGGTCAGATCCAATGCTCGGTACAATTGACCCCTGACAACCCCATTCAGTGGCCAAGTGGGGGGGGGGGGGTCACTTGCAGTGGTACCCGACCTATCATCCCCTCCACCCACACCATGTCCTGCCTCCCATGCTGCAATGCAGCGGTAGGCATGTTGGGAGTGACCGGGGAAAAATACTTTTGACAGCTACTATTTTCCACATCAGCTGCAAATTACTTGGACAGGTATTCCCCGATTCATGAATGTTCTGCTTGTGTACTTTCATAATTTCCCCTTAAGCTCTCTTGGCATGAAGACATCAACTTTATAAATATGGATTCTACTGACATATATTTAAAAATGTGGATTCCAACATTGTTTTTGTTGTAAATTTGATTGTGTTTATCTACGTATCTGCAGTATCTTAAATTAGTGGTGCTTCTTTTTTCAAAGTCCCCACATTCAAACTATGTGAACATGGAATCTTCCAGCAACTAGGAGAGCTTGCTCAGGCTATTCACGTCCATCTATATTGGTACATCAATGATTTACCCAGTCAGATGAGCTATGTCCTTAGATGGAAAAATACCATACTATTATTGTTAACCAATCACCCACTCACTGTATGTCCGTTCATGGAAATGCACTGCAATCTGTTCTCCATTATGAAAGAAAAAATTATGTCCCGTTTTTTCATTACAGGCTTATAAATTCTTGTTGATCTTTTCATGGGTTTAATCTTCTCCATCCCTGCCCCACATTAAGAAGAAAAAATCGGAGCAACTGTGTCCAACATAATGAGACCTGCTGCTTTCTGTAGTTAGAGCAGGTAACACTCCAGGGTCTAAGCTCACCATAGATTCTGATGACCACAGTTTTGTTGTGAACTCACTTTTGGGTAGAGTGATGTTAATTATCACATCATTTAAATGCAAGCATACTTCCATTCACTTTTTGAATAAATGTATGTGCAGCTGATGATAAGGTTGATTTGGCCTTGCTTGGGCTTGCAATGGTGATACCTGGTCAGCTCCTACAGGTTATGAATAAACCACAAAACTTTGTGTCATTGTCTTCTTTGACACTATTCCTGTATATTAGTTATGTAATTCATTTAAATGTATTTGATCTACAAACTGCAGGTCTTCTTCTTGCGAATGAAACATAAATAAACCAAAGGAATAGTTAGATCTCAAAGCGGGAGTTGAGCAGCCAAGTTGTTGTCTCTGCGTCAATGTCTGCCAGGCCCTGAGCTCCATTTGGTGGGTGGTAGAGCGGGCACTCAGAGATGACACGGTTGGCTGTCTGTTGTTCTGCTCAGCATTCACAGGCTGGGCTCTGGCGGAGCCCCCATCCCCACATGCTGGCATTGAAACACCCAACACCAGAACAAAGTCTGTTGAGCTTCACCCATGCTCCTCTGCAGGTGATATTATGTCCACACTCCATCTTAAATAAATGTTATTATTACAAAGACTACTCTTCTACTGTATCAACACTTCGTTAGTTGGAAAACATAAAATTGGACTCCATTGTTAATGATTTTATCTGGGATTATAAGAATCATAGGATAAACAAAAGACATTTGTGTATATCAAAAATAAATGGAGGTTTGGTTTTACCCAACTTTCTGTTTTATTTTTGGGCAGTTAATATTAAAAATATGAATTTCTGGTTGGAAGAAATAGAACAACAACCAGATTGGTTAAAAATGGAAAAGGAAGATAGTTTGCCTTTTGATATCGGTTCGATATTATTTGCTACATCTAAATTAAACAAAAAAATGTATAGGGAAAACCCTATAATATTTAGTGCCATACGAATTTGGAAACAATTAAAAAAGACATTCAAATTAGATAATTTATCACTTTTTCTCCCAATTGTGAATAACCCTTTGTTTAAACCCTCATGGTTGGACAGGGGTTTTACACAATGGAAGAATTATGGAATTAAAAATATGGGACAACTTTATAAGGAAGGCACTTTTCTGACATTTCAGGAGTTGCAACAGACTTATGGACTTCGAGGAAATGATTATTTCAGATATCTTCAACTCAGAGATTATGTAAAATCGAATACTCAAAACTTTCGAATTAGAAATTCAGAAATTCTTGACGAATGTTGGAATAAACATCCTAATACAGAAAAATTAATATCTTATATATATAATATCTTATTAGACAGTGACATTCCATCGACGGACTTACACAGACAAACATGGGAAAAAGAATTAAATCAAATAATAACGAAAGATACTTGGGAAGAAAGTTTACAACATATACATCAATGTTCATTAAATGCCAGACATTCTTTAATACAATTTAAAGTAATACATAGATTACATTATTCAAAAACAAAATTACATAAAATCTTTCAACATATCTCACCTATATGTGATAAATGTCAACATTTAGAAGCTACCTTATCTCATATGTTTGCAAACTGTACAAAAATTAAAAAATTCTGTGTAAATATTTTTAGTATAATATCTAACGTGACCAGCACACAAGTGGACCCGGATCCAAAATTTATAATACTTGGAACATCAGAATTAAATCAAACATTTACAACAACACAAAGAAACTTTATTGATTATAGTATAATAACAGGAAAAAAATTAATTCTAAAATTTTGGAAAGGCCCTACGGCCCCCACAATCAAAATGTGGATTATAGAAATGATGGAGACCTTAAACGTGGAAAGAATCAGATTTTCCCTGTTGGACAAACAGGAATTATTCGTTGGAACATGGTTTCCCTTTATTGATTATTTAAAGGGTCAGAATGGTTCAGCACGGGAACCTGACTAATGCTCGGGCTAAAAAATGGATGAAATGCTATATTCTGAAATGTACGAATATATCTCGAATGAAGTTTTTTATTTTAATAAATTTTTCCACTCTTCTTTAACTATCTTTCTCTTATGTTTTTTTTTTTTTTTTTTTGTTTTGTTTTGTTTTTTTTTCTCTTTTTCTTCTCTCTCTTTTCTTTCTTTACTTCATCTATCTTTTTAGTTCTATCTAGTTTAAAATAAAAAAAAAGGCAAAAGGTATTGGAGACAATGTAATAATAATTGATAATATTATCAATTTAAAAATGTAAGACTGTAATGATGTTAATAGGTTATGTACTTATCTCCAATAAAAAATATTTTCAAAAAAAAAAAAAAAAAAAAAAAAAAAAAATTAAAAAAAAAAAAAAAAAAAAAAAGGAAAACATAATCCTAAAGTTATGAAGTGTTAAAGAAATGCAAATCTTCAGTGTAAACTGTGCATTACAAAGTGCAATAACATAATTAAGTATATGGGTAGTCCTCTGATTAGATGGAATCCGATCTCTGAGAAGTACATAGGTATTGGAGGGGAAACCTGAATATTTACTTCCAACATCTATTCAATATATCTGGTCACCCTTAAAAAGGGGCTGACTGATTATTAAAAATAGATGTGGCAAGGTATAAATCTTATGTAAACCCATTCCAATTATTTAGAACTTTGGGATAATATTATTTTAAAAGGCATCTTGATAGAATTTCTCTGGAAGTTTGGAAAAATATCACAGATGGGTAATGCATACCATTCTGGCAATTTTATAGGCATCCTGATGTTTTACTAGGAGGAAAAGGGAGAAAAGGAAGAGGGAGTGAGAAAGAAAGAGCGTGAGGAAGGAAAGAAATAAAGAAAGAAAATGAAGAATTATTATCATAAAAGCCTACAGCAGAGGAAGAGATTGTTCATTCTGTTGTGTGTCCTAGTTCTTTGAACAAACAATTCTATTCAGTCACAGATCCTTGTTTTTTGTCTTGAAAGGCATAAGTTCCCTTAACCATGAGGAACTGCTCAACTTCTTGCTAGATGTATTTATAGAATTGGCTTGAATCTAATATGGCAATTCAGATCTTGATAATTCTCCGGGATTTTTTTTTTTGAATCCCTTTAGATACAAGTAATTTTGAATCTCTCACCACTGCTTATTGACTCATTTGCCAAAATATCATTAACAGCTTTGTTTGGAGCAATTCAATACCTAGGTAATTTTGCAATTCTCCAAAATTACTGAGAAATTCTGGAGAAAATGTAAGGTTACACAATTACAGTAACCGTTCCAGTTGTAGTCTGTTTTAGATTATTTTGTGTGAGTACAAATGTTGACCATGTATTTCAACAAACATTGAGGCCCAATTTCAGCAATGTTGTACCCCAGAGAGGAGACTAGGTCTTTCTGGGAAATCAGATGCAGTTTGACCAGATGGTTGTGCAAGGCAGATGGATGATCTAAATTCGCAGACTTCAAAGACCTAAATCATACAATCAGAATTCACTGATCACCGTAAAACCTCAATGTAAGGTTTCCGCATGGCTCAATGGTGCTTTATTTGTCACATATGCGACTGCACAGTAGAAATCTTTTTGCATTTATTACACATGCAGGTGCGGCCATGTTTTAACACCAATACCAAAGTCCAAAATCCAGTCGGCCAGCGTGCTCGATGTACTGGAGCAGTTCCCGCAAACGAAAGCCCTTGTCCTCTCCTCGCCCAGCCATCTTTGTGTCCCAGGTGCACCTCCTGCAGCCATCCTTGAAGGCACTGGAGGCATTACCCTGGTTCATCCTCCTACTGGAGGTCCTTGCGTCTGACGTCTCCGGCTCCCTCCCTGTTCCGCCATCTGACAAGCCTTTGGGTGAGGTCACTCCATCTGGAAAGCCTTTAGCTGGGCCCTGCTGATTGATGAGTCTTGTACACAAAGTAATGTTCTCCATGCATGCAATTCTTAACACAGATATCATACACCCATGATGAGGTGAGGAGCGTAAATGATGCATAACAATCCCTCACATCATGCTTCGTAGATGCATTAAAGTGAATATAACACATGAATGAATGGATGGATGACCTAGTTACTTATCACTCTGCTATCCTGCAGAATCCCACTTAAAGGACAGACTCGGCATAAAATATCTAGCGGTATAACTACTGATTTCTCTTACTTCAAATAACCCTTGCATCCTCTCTTTCTCCGTCCCTCCCACACCTTTGTCAGCCTACTAGTTTCAATGTCATCCTGTTGAGTTTCGCTGTCTGTATAACTCGTTATCACTTACCCTACAGCCAACAATGGACCATTGTGGGCTCCACTTTTCCTTGATCATCGTTGCTTTTTTGCGTATCTTTCATTCATTTGTTCTATGTGCCATTTATACCTCTCGTTTTGTTTCCCCCTGACTCAGTCTGAAAAAGGGGCTCGACCCGAAACGTCACCTATTCATTTTCGCCAGAGATGTCGCCTGACACGCTGAGTTGCTCCAGCATCTGCAGTTCCTTCCCAAGCATAAAATATCTAAAGGTTATTATAGAATGTAAAAGCTTATGGAGTGGGATCCAACATTGTCATGGAAGGCCAACAGGAAACTGAGAATGAGGAGAAGTGAATCTTTTCCAGGTTGGCAACATGCACTGAATGGTGTGCCACAGGGACTGGGGCACAACCAGTTGCAGGGGCTCAATCTCTTGCAATTTATATAAATGACGGATGAAGGTTTCGAGATCAGGATTGCTAAATTTGCTGATAACACAAAGAAATTATCAAAGTAGGTTGTGAAGAGAACAGAGGAAAACTTTAAAAGAATATAGATAGGTTCATTATGTGGGTGAAGATCTGGAAAATGGGGTATGACATGGGAAATGCAAAATTCACCATTTAGACAGGACATTTAAAAAGAGGAATATTGTCTAATATCCAACTAATTGATGATAGATTGCAGGGCACTTAGGTGCATCGGGATCTTGGTATCAGTGCATGATTCATAAAATGAATGCAAGTATGCAAGAAACAAAGAACTGCAGATGTTAGTTAATACACAAAAGGACACAAAGTGCTGGAATAACAGAGATGCTGACTGACCTGCTGAGTTACTCCTGCACTCTGTGTGCAGAGACTAAGCGCTGGTCTCCTTCTTTAGTTTAATTTAGTTTATTTATTTTAGTTTAGTTTAGTTTAGTTTAGTTTAATTTAGTTTATTGTCTCATGTACCGAGTTACAGTGAAAAGCTTTTTGTTGCATGTGGAAAGGACTATGGAAAGTCAGTGGAAAGGACTAAACATTCTTACAATCGAGCCATCCACAGAGTACAGATACATGGTAAAGGGAATAACGTTTAGTGCAAGATAAAGTCCAGTAAAGTCCAATTAAAGATAGTCCGAGGGTCTCCAATGAGGTAGATAGTAGCTCAGGAATGCTTTCTAGTTGTTGATAGGATGGTTCGGTTGCCTGATAACAGCTGGGAAGAAACAATCTCTGATGAAGGATGCATGGAAACAGTTCAGGTGAGTTTTACTGGAAATATAACTGGATTGGATGGGTTGTCACGCACAGAAAGATGGCTTACAACCACTGGAGGTTAGAAGAGTGAGAAGGAACTATGTAAGACCTGAGAGATTTGGACAGAGAGGAAGTGGAGAGAATCGTTTCACTTGAGCTAGGGTGTCAGCGTACAAAAATAAGAGGTCACCTATTTAAAGACAGTGAAGAAGTGACATTTCTTCTCCCAGAGGATTGTGAAGTTTTGGAATTCTCTTTCTCAAAGAGTCTTGGAAGCAGAGTCTTTGGATAGTTTTAATTGTGAGGTAGACTGGTTCATGATGGCCAGTAACTGGAAAGTAACTGGAAATAGATAGGAATGCAGAGCTCAGGTGACAATCAGATCAGCCAAGGATCGGGTTTGATTGTCCAAGTTGTCTGTGTCTGCTCTTAATTCATACGTTCATACAGTATGTTCAGTGGCTCAAATGCTCAAACTGCTAGGGCAATAGGACTGAGATGTGCAGAATTGGGCAGAGTTGGAGGAAGCTACGGGATCTTGCTGTGGTCAAGTTGGCTGTTTACCTCCTGCCTAGCAACACTGACTCTACTGCAACAATTATACCACTGGGTGAAAAACACATTGGAACGACCTGAGGCGGTGAAGCCACAATATATTTCCTTCTTTCTACAGGCTGAACAGCAGCAAGAGGCAAGGCCTTCTGAAAAAGGTGTACTATCACGGGAAGAATTTCCATCCGACTTATATGGGCTCGGGTGATTATGTTTGCTCACTAACAGCAGAGCTCACACCAGTCCATACAGAGCAGTGTGAAGAGTTAGCATCAGACATAGACTGTTCTGTAACTACAAACATTTGGAATACTCCCAGTCTGCTGTAATACGTCTTTACATAACAACATTTCCTGTTTATAGTCATTAATTCTTGATTAGCATCAGTTTTCTGCCTTTAAACAGATTGGCAAGAACAGACTCAATTAGTATGCTATAAGCATTAAGCATTAAGGTCATTTCACACAAAAAAAACATTTTTAACCATTTTGAAGTTTTGGATTTGTGTGAGCTTGCTTTTATGCCTGTTGCTTGGAATTATGGCTGGTGTGGGCTAACTGTGGCTTTGAAAGGTCAACAGCCGAGGAATTCTTCAGTGCTTGAAAGGGTGCGTTTATGCCAGGCATCAGGGCTTGGCACTGCAGAGAAAATCAGGTCAGCTGTAAATGAGCCAACATTGCAGGGAGGGTCAGCTTTGAAAGAGGAGTGGCATTGAGGGAAAGGGTGGCATTGCACATGATCATAAGGTCATAAGGTCATAAATAGAGCCAGGATGTTGCCATAAATGCCAGAAGTGCCTTTTCATGCCTTTTTTTATGATTTCAGGAAGATAATGCCTTTTTCACAATTGAGTGCCTAAATCAGCCTTTTTTTGCCATTTTAATGTAACTTACAAGAAAATTTACACCACCAGGGCGAAACCCGGCTGTAAGTGGGTGTCAAGTGTTGATTGGAGAGGGGTGGGAAAGGATCCAGTCTTTGCAGACTGGAGTCATGCTATAAGTAGGTGTGAAGTGGTGATTGGGGTCGAGTAGATGGGGAGGGATCTAATCTTTTCAAACTGGAGTCAAGCTGTGAGTAGGTGTAAAGTGTTGGTTGGGGATGGGGTGTGGGGAATATCAGGGTTAAGTTTCTGTTTATCGAACCTGCAGTAGAACTTGTTCAGGTCATTGGTCAGCTGACGATTGTCCAAGGAGCGTTTTTTTTCTCCTTTTTTAGCTTGTGATTTCTTGCAAGCCCTTCCACACTGAAGAAGAGTCATTTGCTGAGAACTTGCTCCTCAACTTCTCAGAGTACCTTTCCTTGGCAGCTCTGATTCCTCTTCTTAGCTTGTACTTGGCCTGCCTGTAGAGGTCTGCATCCCCGCTCCTGTAGGATCTACCCCTGCAAGCGTCAAAATGCCAAAAGTCAAGTCAACGCCTTGTAAAAAACTGAACGATTTGGTGAGAGTATATGGGAGTGATATATTCTCTACAGACAACTGTGTGCTGTTTTGCAAAGCATGTGAGAAAGCAGTGAATCATGAGAAGAAATATTTCGTCTCCCAGCATGTACAGACAGCTAAACACAAGTCGGCGGCAGATAAACTGAAGGTAGGAAATACGCAAGCTTGATTCCTCACAACATTTACTGCTGGCTCCAATCGCAAATCTGAGTTTTCGTGTGATCTGGGCAAAGCATTCATTGATGCTGGAATTCCACTGTGGAAATTGGAAAACCTCTCAGAGGTTTTTTAGAGAAATACACAGAGGAACATACACCGAGCGAGTCATCATTATGGAAAATTATGTTTTCAGAAAATTCAATATCGTTGTGCAGAAAATTAGAGATGAAGTTGCACGCAACAAAATATGGATCTCAATAGGCGAGACAACCGATGCTGTGGGGAGATATGTTGCCAATGTGGTCATCGGTACACTGGAGGCACGTCAACCATCAAAGGAGTCTTTCTTGACATTGGAAGTCAAGTCAAGACTTTTATTTATATAGCACATTTAAAAAACAACTCTCGTTGGCCAAAGTGCTTTACATTGGCGGAAGTACGAACGTTATACAACAGTGGTTCATGGATTAAATACAAACATCACTACATACATATCGCCCTCGCTCAGAGGACGTCAAGAAAGGCTTGGGAGTAGAGATGAGTTTTAAGTCTTCACTTAAAGGAGTCGATGGAGGGGCCAGTTCTGATGGGAAGAGGGATGCTGTTCCACAGTCTAGGAGCTGCAACCGCAAAGGTGCGGTCGCCCCTGAGCTTTTGCCTAGGGTGTTCAGGAATGTTCAGTAACCCGAAGTCGGCCGATCTGAGGGACCTGGAGGTGCTGTGGTGGGTAAGCAGACTTTTGATGTAGGTGGGGGCAAGCCCATTAAGGGATTTGTAGACATAAAGGAGGATCTTGAAATTTATTCGGAACCGCACAGGGAGCCAGTGGAGAGAGGCCAGGATCGGGGTGACGTGGTCCCTTTTTCGGGTGCCCGTCAGGAGTCTCGCTGCGGCGTTTTGGACCAGTTGCAGGCGGGACAGGGAAGATTGACTGATGCCAGTGTAAAGGGAGTTGCAGTAATCTAGGCGGGAGGAGATGAATGTGTGGATGATCTTTTCGAGGTCATCAAACTGGAGGAATTGTTTTATTTTAGCTATCGTCCGAAGCTGAAAGAAGCTAGCTTTTACCACGGCATTGATTTGTTTGTCAAATTTCAATGCTGAGTCAAATATCACGCCAAGGTTTTTGACGTGAGGTTGGAGTAATGGGGTAAGGCTTGGAGAATTCAAAGAACACAACTATTGCTCAGTTGATTACATCTTCACTTGCTGTACTTTGTACTTAAAGTTCCTGGTGAATTAGGTAAAGACATACAAGGAAAATGTGAGAGAGTGATTTTAGCTAACAAAGATCTTGAAGAAATACAAAACATAGCTAAAGTTCTCAAAGGTAGTTGTAATGCACAAGATATCAAAGGATAAGGACAAAGGACATTTATTTTCACATACACCAATTGGTGTAGGGAAATTTGAGTTGCCATTGCAGCACACCAATAAAAATAAAAAAAAAGGCAAAAGGTATTGGAGACAATGTAATAATATTTGATAATATTATCAATTTAAAAATGTAAGACTGTAATGATGTTAATAGGTTATGTACTTATCTCCAATAAAAAATATTTTCAAAAAAAAAAAAAAAAAAAAAAAAAAAAATTAAAAAAAAAAAAAAAAAAAAAAGGAAAACATAATCCTAAAGTTATGAAGTGTTAAAGAAATGCAAATCTTCAGTGTAAACTGTGCATTACAAAGTGCAATAACATAATTAAGTATATGGGTAGTCCTCTGATTAGATGGAATCCGATCTCTGAGAAGTACATAGGTATTGGAGGGGAAACCTGAATATTTACTTCCAACATCTATTCAATATATCTGGTCACCCTTAAAAAGGGGCTGACTGATTATTAAAAATAGATGTGGCAAGGTATAAATCTTATGTAAACCCATTCCAATTATTTAGAACTTTGGGATAATATTATTTTAAAAGGCATCTTGATAGAATTTCTCTGGAAGTTTGGAAAAATATCACAGATGGGTAATGCATACCATTCTGGCAATTTTATAGGCATCCTGATGTTTTACTAGGAGGAAAAGGGAGAAAAGGAAGAGGGAGTGAGAAAGAAAGAGCGTGAGGAAGGAAAGAAATAAAGAAAGAAAATGAAGAATTATTATCATAAAAGCCTACAGCAGAGGAAGAGATTGTTCATTCTGTTGTGTGTCCTAGTTCTTTGAACAAACAATTCTATTCAGTCACAGATCCTTGTTTTTTGTCTTGAAAGGCATAAGTTCCCTTAACCATGAGGAACTGCTCAACTTCTTGCTAGATGTATTTATAGAATTGGCTTGAATCTAATATGGCAATTCAGATCTTGATAATTCTCCGGGATTTTTTTTTTTGAATCCCTTTAGATACAAGTAATTTTGAATCTCTCACCACTGCTTATTGACTCATTTGCCAAAATATCATTAACAGCTTTGTTTGGAGCAATTCAATACCTAGGTAATTTTGCAATTCTCCAAAATTACTGAGAAATTCTGGAGAAAATGTAAGGTTACACAATTACAGTAACCGTTCCAGTTGTAGTCTGTTTTAGATTATTTTGTGTGAGTACAAATGTTGACCATGTATTTCAACAAACATTGAGGCCCAATTTCAGCAATGTTGTACCCCAGAGAGGAGACTAGGTCTTTCTGGGAAATCAGATGCAGTTTGACCAGATGGTTGTGCAAGGCAGATGGATGATCTAAATTCGCAGACTTCAAAGACCTAAATCATACAATCAGAATTCACTGATCACCGTAAAACCTCAATGTAAGGTTTCCGCATGGCTCAATGGTGCTTTATTTGTCACATATGCGACTGCACAGTAGAAATCTTTTTGCATTTATTACACATGCAGGTGCGGCCATGTTTTAACACCAATACCAAAGTCCAAAATCCAGTCGGCCAGCGTGCTCGATGTACTGGAGCAGTTCCCGCAAACGAATGCCCTTGTCCTCTCCTCGCCCAGCCATCTTTGTGTCCCAGGTGCACCTCCTGCAGCCATCCTTGAAGGCACTGGAGGCATTACCCTGGTTCATCCTCCTACTGGAGGTCCTTGCGTCTGACGTCTCCGGCTCCCTCCCTGTTCCGCCATCTGACAAGCCTTTGGGTGAGGTCACTCCATCTGGAAAGCCTTTAGCTGGGCCCTGCTGATTGATGAGTCTTGTACACAAAGTAATGTTCTCCATGCATGCAATTCTTAACACAGATATCATACACCCATGATGAGGTGAGGAGCGTAAATGATGCATAACAATCCCTCACATCATGCTTCGTAGATGCATTAAAGTGAATATAACACATGAATGAATGGATGGATGACCTAGTTACTTATCACTCTGCTATCCTGCAGAATCCCACTTAAAGGACAGACTCGGCATAAAATATCTAGCGGTATAACTACTGATTTCTCTTACTTCAAATAACCCTTGCATCCTCTCTTTCTCCGTCCCTCCCACACCTTTGTCAGCCTACTAGTTTCAATGTCATCCTGTTGAGTTTCGCTGTCTGTATAACTCGTTATCACTTACCCTACAGCCAACAATGGACCATTGTGGGCTCCACTTTTCCTTGATCATCGTTGCTTTTTTGCGTATCTTTCATTCATTTGTTCTATGTGCCATTTATACCTCTCGTTTTGTTTCCCCCTGACTCAGTCTGAAAAAGGGGCTCGACCCGAAACGTCACCTATTCATTTTCGCCAGAGATGTCGCCTGACACGCTGAGTTGCTCCAGCATCTGCAGTTCCTTCCCAAGCATAAAATATCTAAAGGTTATTATAGAATGTAAAAGCTTATGGAGTGGGATCCAACATTGTCATGGAAGGCCAACAGGAAACTGAGAATGAGGAGAAGTGAATCTTTTCCAGGTTGGCAACATGCACTGAGTGGTGTGCCACAGGGACTGGGGCACAACCAGTTGCAGGGGCTCAATCTCTTGCAATTTATATAAATGACGGATGAAGGTTTCGAGATCAGGATTGCTAAATTTGCTGATAACACAAAGAAATTATCAAAGTAGGTTGTGAAGAGAACAGAGGAAAACTTTAAAAGAATATAGATAGGTTCATTATGTGGGTGAAGATCTGGAAAATGGGGTATGACATGGGAAATGCAAAATTCACCATTTAGACAGGACATTTAAAAAGAGGAATATTGTCTAATATCCAACTAATTGATGATAGATTGCAGGGCACTTAGGTGCATCGGGATCTTGGTATCAGTGCATGATTCATAAAATGAATGCAAGTATGCAAGAAACAAAGAACTGCAGATGTTAGTTAATACACAAAAGGACACAAAGTGCTGGAATAACAGAGATGCTGACTGACCTGCTGAGTTACTCCTGCACTCTGTGTGCAGAGACTAAGCGCTGGTCTCCTTCTTTAGTTTAATTTAGTTTATTTATTTTAGTTTAGTTTAGTTTAGTTTAGTTTAATTTAGTTTATTGTCTCATGTACCGAGTTACAGTGAAAAGCTTTTTGTTGCATGTGGAAAGGACTATGGAAAGTCAGTGGAAAGGACTAAACATTCTTACAATCGAGCCATCCACAGAGTACAGATACATGGTAAAGGGAATAACGTTTAGTGCAAGATAAAGTCCAGTAAAGTCCAATTAAAGATAGTCCGAGGGTCTCCAATGAGGTAGATAGTAGCTCAGGAATGCTTTCTAGTTGTTGATAGGATGGTTCGGTTGCCTGATAACAGCTGGGAAGAAACAATCTCTGATGAAGGATGCATGGAAACAGTTCAGGTGAGTTTTACTGGAAATATAACTGGATTGGATGGGTTGTCACGCACAGAAAGATGGCTTACAACCACTGGAGGTTAGAAGAGTGAGAAGGAACTATGTAAGACCTGAGAGATTTGGACAGAGAGGAAGTGGAGAGAATCGTTTCACTTGAGCTAGGGTGTCAGCGTACAAAAATAAGAGGTCACCTATTTAAAGACAGTGAAGAAGTGACATTTCTTCTCCCAGAGGATTGTGAAGTTTTGGAATTCTCTTTCTCAAAGAGTCTTGGAAGCAGAGTCTTTGGATAGTTTTAATTGTGAGGTAGACTGGTTCATGATGGCCAGTAACTGGAAAGTAACTGGAAATAGATAGGAATGCAGAGCTCAGGTGACAATCAGATCAGCCAAGGATCGGGTTTGATTGTCCAAGTTGTCTGTGTCTGCTCTTAATTCATACGTTCATACAGTATGTTCAGTGGCTCAAATGCTCAAACTGCTAGGGCAATAGGACTGAGATGTGCAGAATTGGGCAGAGTTGGAGGAAGCTACGGGATCTTGCTGTGGTCAAGTTGGCTGTTTACCTCCTGCCTAGCAACACTGACTCTACTGCAACAATTATACCACTGGGTGAAAAACACATTGGAACGACCTGAGGCGGTGAAGCCACAATATATTTCCTTCTTTCTACAGGCTGAACAGCAGCAAGAGGCAAGGCCTTCTGAAAAAGGTGTACTATCACGGGAAGAATTTCCATCCGACTTATATGGGCTCGGGTGATTATGTTTGCTCACTAACAGCAGAGCTCACACCAGTCCATACAGAGCAGTGTGAAGAGTTAGCATCAGACATAGACTGTTCTGTAACTACAAACATTTGGAATACTCCCAGTCTGCTGTAATACGTCTTTACATAACAACATTTCCTGTTTATAGTCATTAATTCTTGATTAGCATCAGTTTTCTGCCTTTAAACAGATTGGCAAGAACAGACTCAATTAGTATGCTATAAGCATTAAGCATTAAGGTCATTTCACACAAAAAAAACATTTTTAACCATTTTGAAGTTTTGGATTTGTGTGAGCTTGCTTTTATGCCTGTTGCTTGGAATTATGGCTGGTGTGGGCTAACTGTGGCTTTGAAAGGTCAACAGCCGAGGAATTCTTCAGTGCTTGAAAGGGTGCGTTTATGCCAGGCATCAGGGCTTGGCACTGCAGAGAAAATCAGGTCAGCTGTAAATGAGCCAACATTGCAGGGAGGGTCAGCTTTGAAAGAGGAGTGGCATTGAGGGAAAGGGTGGCATTGCACATGATCATAAGGTCATAAGGTCATAAATAGAGCCAGGATGTTGCCATAAATGCCAGAAGTGCCTTTTCATGCCTTTTTTTATGATTTCAGGAAGATAATGCCTTTTTCACAATTGAGTGCCTAAATCAGCCTTTTTTTGCCATTTTAATGTAACTTACAAGAAAATTTACACCACCAGGGCGAAACCCGGCTGTAAGTGGGTGTCAAGTGTTGATTGGAGAGGGGTGGGAAAGGATCCAGTCTTTGCAGACTGGAGTCATGCTATAAGTAGGTGTGAAGTGGTGATTGGGGTCGAGTAGATGGGGAGGGATCTAATCTTTTCAAACTGGAGTCAAGCTGTGAGTAGGTGTAAAGTGTTGGTTGGGGATGGGGTGTGGGGAATATCAGGGTTAAGTTTCTGTTTATCGAACCTGCAGTAGAACTTGTTCAGGTCATTGGTCAGCTGACGATTGTCCAAGGAGCGTTTTTTTTCTCCTTTTTTAGCTTGTGATTTCTTGCAAGCCCTTCCACACTGAAGAAGAGTCATTTGCTGAGAACTTGCTCCTCAACTTCTCAGAGTACCTTTCCTTGGCAGCTCTGATTCCTCTTCTTAGCTTGTACTTGGCCTGCCTGTAGAGGTCTGCATCCCCGCTCCTGTAGGATCTACCCCTGCAAGCGTCAAAATGCCAAAAGTCAAGTCAACGCCTTGTAAAAAACTGAACGATTTGGTGAGAGTATATGGGAGTGATATATTCTCTACAGACAACTGTGTGCTGTTTTGCAAAGCATGTGAGAAAGCAGTGAATCATGAGAAGAAATATTTCGTCTCCCAGCATGTACAGACAGCTAAACACAAGTCGGCGGCAGATAAACTGAAGGTAGGAAATACGCAAGCTTGATTCCTCACAACATTTACTGCTGGCTCCAATCGCAAATCTGAGTTTTCGTGTGATCTGGGCAAAGCATTCATTGATGCTGGAATTCCACTGTGGAAATTGGAAAACCTCTCAGAGGTTTTTTAGAGAAATACACAGAGGAACATACACCGAGCGAGTCATCATTATGGAAAATTATGTTTTCAGAAAATTCAATATCGTTGTGCAGAAAATTAGAGATGAAGTTGCACGCAACAAAATATGGATCTCAATAGGCGAGACAACCGATGCTGTGGGGAGATATGTTGCCAATGTGGTCATCGGTACACTGGAGGCACGTCAACCATCAAAGGAGTATTTCTTGACATTGGAAGTCAAGTCAAGACTTTTATTTATATAGCACATTTAAAAAACAACTCTCGTTGGCCAAAGTACTTTACATTGGCGGAAGTACTAACGTTATACAACAGTGGTTCATGGATTAAATACAAACATCACTACATACATATCGCCCTCGCTCAGAGGACGTCAAGAAAGGCTTGGGAGTAGAGATGAGTTTTAAGTCTTCACTTAAAGGAGTCGATGGAGGGGCCAGTTCTGATGGGAAGAGGGATGCTGTTCCACAGTCTAGGAGCTGCAACCGCAAAGGTGCGGTCGCCCCTGAGCTTTTGCCTAGGGTGTTCAGGAATGTTCAGTAACCCGAAGTCGGCCGATCTGAGGGACCTGGAGGTGCTGTGGTGGGTAAGCAGACTTTTGATGTAGGTGGGGGCAAGCCCATTAAGGGATTTGTAGACATAAAGGAGGATCTTGAAATTTATTCGGAACCGCACAGGGAGCCAGTGGAGAGAGGCCAGGATCGGGGTGACGTGGTCCCTTTTTCGGGTGCCCGTCAGGAGTCTCGCTGCGGCGTTTTGGACCAGTTGCAGGCGGGACAGGGAAGATTGACTGATGCCAGTGTAAAGGGAGTTGCAGTAATCTAGGCGGGAGGAGATGAATGTGTGGATGATCTTTTCGAGGTCATCAAACTGGAGGAATTGTTTTATTTTAGCTATCGTCCGAAGCTGAAAGAAGCTAGCTTTTACCACGGCATTGATTTGTTTGTCAAATTTCAATGCTGAGTCAAATATCACGCCAAGGTTTTTGACGTGAGGTTGGAGTAATGGGGTAAGGCTTGGAGAATTCAAAGAACACAACTATTGCTCAGTTGTTTACATCTTCACTTGCTGTACTTTGTACTTAAAGTTCCTGGTGAATTAGGTAAAGACATACAAGGAAAATGTGAGAGAGTGATTTTAGCTAACAAAGATCTTGAAGAAATACAAAACATAGCTAAAGTTCTCAAAGGTAGTTGTAATGCACAAGATATCAAAGGATAAGGACAAAGGACATTTATTTTCACATACACCAATTGGTGTAGAGAAATTTGAGTTGCCATTGCAGCACACCAATAAAAATAAAACACAACATTAAAGAATAGAAAGATTAAACGAAAACATACCGTTTGAAGTTTGATCTTTATTTTATGAGAAGTTGAAGTGAGGGATTACGTGAAGAGCCCACCAGCCCGCATGCGCGTCAATCTTCAGCGCAACTGTATGAAACCACAAATCACTTGCACAAACTTAAACTATAGAAAGATTAATAACCATTGAGTTACCGAATGATCTTTATGAGATTCAGGGTTGGGAGTGGAGGGCACGTAATCCCTCACTTCAACTTCTCATAAAATAAAGATCAAACTTCAAAAGGTATGTTTTCGTTTAATCTTTCTATTTTATTTCGAAGTCACGTGAGTGACTACGTGAAGCCTTCAAAGCTCTGTGGTTTCATGCAGTAACCCAATCTGTGTGTGAAACACTTAAACAGATAAACCATAAATGGTAGAAAGACATGGGTTATTAACAACATGATGCTAACTTGCATATATGGCCATTGCCCTTAATCGGACCACAGTCCCAATTGGCTTTGAGTTAGACAATAACTCATGCAACACTGTTCAGAATTCTATCTGCAATCATCCAGGCATATTCAACCAAATGTTATAACTTCTGAAAGCGCACTATGTAAGCCTCCTGCTGTTGCAAGAAGATGATCAAATGGGAATAACCATTCTATTGACTGCTAATGAGCCACCAGCAATCTCTTGAGAAAACTATTAAATAACAATGAAGAAATTATCCTTCATCTCATAGGTATGAGCAAGCTCAGTGTACCTGTATACATAATAATACCCCAATCTCCAATCTGGTGGGTATGCTGTCAACTCTAAATTATATCCAACGATGCCCATTTTGCTTTATGAGATCTTTCCCATAACAAGCTACCCTCATGTCAGTAATGACCCAGAGACCGAGCCAGAGATTGAGTAAAGACTGTTCTTTGTGCTGAAATCAGTTGCTAAAAGCATAATCAACTTAAAGATACTGCTCCCATTAGGAATACAGTAGATGAATATCTGCATAATAATTTACTGATATACATTCCACACTACTATGAGTCTAGGCTTTTAGAGCGGTCATATAAAAGACACCTTACATAACATTAGTCAACAGCGGGTGAATAACCAATCATTTATTGTCCCACTTGTGGTACTATAGAGAATGACAAAGCAGCACAAGCAGTGTCAATTTGTGCTATAACATAATCGCCTCTCAAAGCCCAAACTGAAAGAAAACAAACCTCTGCTACTTCTGTTTAAAGTAGCTCACGTCTTCTTCACAAACTTCCCATACAATCGTGCAGAGCTAGCTGCACGAGAAATAGGCAGAACCAGCCATCACTCGTGACCGAGTAAATAGGAGCTTCTTTCAGCCGCCTTTACCATGGACACCCTGAATGAGTAGGCAAAATTGGCCCTATTAAGTTTCATGTTGCCTCATCCTTAATATCGTAAGAGGCATCTACTGATAAAACCCCTGTCTTATCAGTTACAAATTTTGCATGTCGTTTATAAACTCCATGACATAATGCCCTTTGATCTGAGTAGGGCAGCATTAGCTTTAGAATCTTTGTAAATAGCCTAGGCCTGAAGACAACCCCTAGGTAGAGCCTAAACTTTCCACCACTGGCTTTGTCATCAAAAACACCAGATATATCTGTGCCTCTCGTGTATAGATATGGCAAAGTATGCATCTTCAAGATCGATTGAGGCCCTAATCCTCTGAATCAGCTAAATTGCTGAAAGACAATTATCCATCTTAAACTGGGTAACCAAACACATGATCAGACTAGTCAAATCCTAACCTGATTTGGCATACTCCACTCTTCTGCAACCTTGAGAAATATCAGAAATATACCCCTCGTGTTAGAAACATAGCAACATAGAAACATAGAAAATAGGTGCAGGAGGAGGCCATTCGGCCCTTCGAGTCAGCACCACCATTCATTGTGATCATGGCTGATCATCCCCTATCAATAACCCGTGCCTGCCTTCTCCCCATATCCCTTGACTCCACTAGCCCCTAGAACTCTATCTAACTCTTTCTTAAATCCATCCAGTGATTTGGCCTCCACTTCCCTTTGTGGCAGGGATTTCCATAAATTCACAACTCTCTGGGTGAAAAAGTTTTTTCTCACCTCAGTCTTAAATGACCTCCCCTTTATTCTAAGACTGTGGCCCCTGGTTCTGGACTCGCCCAACATTGGGAAACAATTTCCTGCATCTAGCTTGTCCAGTCCTTTTATAATTTTATATGTTTCTATAAGAACCCCCTCATCCTTCTAATACAAGCCTAGTCTTTTCAATCTTTCCTCATATGACAGTCCCGCCAACCCAGGGATCAATCTCGTGAACCTACGCTGCACTGCCTCAATCACAAGGATGTCCTTCCTCAAATTAGGAGACCAAAACTGTACAAATACTCCAGATGTGGTCTCACCAGAGCCCTATACAACTGCAGAAGAACCTCTTTACTCCTATACTGAAATTCTCTTGTTATGAATGCCAACATTCCATTAGCTTTCTTCACTGCCTGCTGTACCTGCACGCCAACTTGCAGTAACCGGTGTACAAGGACACCCAGGTCTCGCTGTACCTCCCCCTTACCTAACCTAACCCCATTGAGATAATAATCTGCCCCCTTGTTTTTGCCGCCAAATTGGATAACCTCACATTTAACTACGTTATACTGCATCTGCCACGCATCTGCCCACTCACTCAACCTGTCCAGGTCACCCTGCAACCTCCTAACATCCTCAGCTTTGTGTCATCCGCAAACTTGCTCGTGTTGCTCCTAATTCCCTCTTCCAAATCATTAATATATATGGTAAACAGTTGCAGCCCCAACACCGAGCCTTGCGGCACTCCACTCGCCACTGCCTGCCATTCTGAAAAGGACCCGTTCACTCCTACTCTTTGCTTCTGGTCTGCCAACCAATTTTCTATCCATGTCAACACCCTACCCCCAATACCATGTGCTCTAATTTTAGTCACCAGTCTCACGTGCGGGACCTTATCAAAGGCTTTCTGAAAGTCTAGACACACTACATCCACTGGCTCCCCTTCATCCATTTTACTTGTCACATCCTCAAAAAATTCCAGAAGATTAGTCAAGCATGATTTCCCTTTCATAAATCCATGCTGACTTGGACTAATCCTTTTACTGCTATCCAAATGCCCCATTATTACCTCTTTAATGATTGACTCCAGCATCTTTCCCACCACCGAAGTCAGGCTAACTGGTCTGTAATTCCCTCTCTCGCTCCTTTCTTGAAAAGTGGGATAACATTAGCTATCCTCCAATCCACATGAACGGATCCTGAATCTATTGAATATTGGAAAATGATCACCAATGCGTCCACTATTTCTAGAGCCACCTCCCTGAGGACACTGGGATGCAGACCATCAGGCCCAGGGGATTTATCATCCTTCAGTCCCATTAGCCTACTCAATACTATTTCTCGCCTAATCAAAATTTCTTTCAGTTCCTCCACCCCCTTAGATCCTCTGTCCTCCAGTACATCTGGGAGATTGTTTGTGTCTTCCTTAGTGAAGACAGATCGGAAGTACCTATTCAACTCTTCTGCCATTTCCTTGTTGCCCATAATAATTTCACACGTGTCTGCCTTCAAGAGACCCACATTTGACTTTGCTACTCTTTTACCCTTAACATATCTAAAGAAGCTTTTACTGTCCTTCTTTATATTCCTGGCCAGCTTCCCCTCGTACTTCATCTTTTCAGCCCGTATTGCCCGTTTTGGTTCCTTCTGTTGTCCTATGAAAGTTTCCCAATCCTCTGGCTTCCGGCTACTCTTTGCTGTGTTATACATCTTTTTATTTAGTTTTATTCTATCCCTAACTTCTCTTGTCAGCCACGGTTGCCTCCTACTCCCCTTAGAATCTTTCTTCCTTTTTTGAATGAAATGGTCCTGTGTCTCGCGGATTATGATTGTTCTTGGACAGACTACTCATCCTTTGTGAGATGTCTCTGTTTCCACTTGGATAACCATAGTTTCCTCTATAGACTGTATGGACGAACATTTTTGGCTCCTCTTGCCGTGGAAGATACATTTATCCATTTATTTATTTATTTATTTATTTCGCTCATAACATATAATCAGATCCTTATGACTAGAGCTGAAACACAACATCCACTTGATGTGGGAATATGAGTTCCCTGTCAACTCTTGACTGTCAGTCACCACGAATTCTCAGCCTACTTCCTCAGAGTGGAAAATAGCATAATGCAACCCTGAACCAGGAATTGCTCCGCAGTCCTCTGAGTGAAACCACCTGTCTCAGTCGCCAGTGTGCACAACACACTCTCTTCGACCATCCACTCAATCAGGAATACTGGTATTGAGAGCCTACAGATTATTATATATATATTTCCTATTCACAACATGAACGGGCAGGTCAGATAAAAATGCTACATGCCAGACCGGCTTTCTGCTGGTAGCTACCTATCCCAGAGAGGATGGCAATGATGTTTCCAATGAACTGGCAACTCTACTAACTGAGCTGAAAGAATTAATCATGTGTTGAGGGAAACCTCAAACTACCTCACTCTACTGAGCAGCCAGATAACCTCAATCACAGATGTTGAGACAGTGCTCCCCTGGTCAATATGTTCCATATGGCCAGCCAGTTCCAAGATGGTCGACCCTGAACCAGTGTAGCCAAGCTGTTCCTACTTGGAACTTACAGAGGTTGCTATGCAAGGCACCCTGCCAATGTCTCTGCATCAACCTGATCTTCTACAGAGACAGTGAAAGGTACTAGACAGCCCATGCTGCCAGTAAATCCAAACCCGGGCCGACAGACTGCTCCATTTCTGAGTTTTACGGAGCTTAATAAGAGACCTTACCTGCCAGCGTCTCTGAGCCCAGGTCGACCTGCTTGTTGGAGCTTCAGCGAAGTTCCATTGCAGACCCTGTCTGACCACCTCTACAGCCCCACGCTTGCCAAACAGCTCGTTTCCAGAGCCCAAAGCGATATTGCTGTGCAATGCATGCCTGCCAGCATTTCTGAGCCCAATAGGACAGACTACTTCGGCCTACAGTCTCTTTAGAGCCTTGCTGGAGCTTTACTGTGCAGGTCACGCTACCAGTTATTCCCAACCTGGTTTGACAGGCCGCTCCTTCGACACCTTCTGCTGCTTTGGAGCCTTAGCTCACTGAACAGGCCAAGCCTGCCATAACTCCGAGCCTGCCTCGACAGGCTACTCCAGCGGCCTTCTGCCTTTTTTGAAGCCTTTGCTGAAGCTGACTGTGCAGACCACGCTGCCAGTTTCTCCCAGCCTGGATCGACAGGCTGCTCCTTTGGCCAGCTGCTCCTTTGGAACCTCAGCGGCTCACTGGATAGGTCACACCTGCCATTACTGCAAGCCTGGTTCAACAAGCTGTTCATTAGGTCAGCTAATGACTCCAGACTGTTCCTTTCCGGAGCTTCAACGGTGCTTCCTGCTCCTTGAATACAGGGTTAAAACCCGCTGGAATACTGGAGCTTTACCCACATAGAATGGTACTCCTCCCCCGCAGCCTTAAATTCCCCCTGCAAGTCTTCAACTTGCTACATAAGTTCTCTCTGAAGAGATACTATGCAGGCTGTATGTTACTGGCCCTGTAAAAATGAGCCATTTTGGGAATTATCTCATGCCTTATAACATCTTGCGAAGGCAATAGCCCCAACTGTGTATTACAGAGAAGAGATAATGCAGCTTTCTGCACTTCCAAGAGTAGAGACCCATCCACTGACTTGCTCACATAATTCTTTGCCTACATATCATCACTGGGATATCCTAACTGATGAAATTGACGTATGGAACATCCAAAAGTCTGGCAGTTATCTGGACTGGCATATTTCCCGGATACTTTTCGCCAGATCTTCCTCCAGTGAATCTCCTATCCCCAAAGGGATGGCAAATATGTGACAAGAGCCGGTAGCTCCTTCATAAGATAAAAAATTAAGCATATCCCACATTAGTTCAGGGATTCGATTTCCTTATCGATATCCACATAATTGGAGTCACCTATATAAGAATCTCCAACACTCCCCTCTTCTGAGCGGGAAATTTTTTAACGCAACCCTGAGCCAGGTATTGCTTCCCTTCTTCTGAGCGGGAGATATTATAACGCAACCTTGAACCAGGTGTTGCTCCCACAGACATCTGACTGACACAGCCTGTAAATGTCTCCTGAGCTAGGAGCACATTTCTTTTTTCCCATTTTATTTATTTATTCATCCATTTATTTTCCTTATTTTATTTGTTTGTTTGTTTATTTATTTATTTCACTCACTACACAGGATGCACCTGCTAGTGACTCCGAGTCCTTGCTCCCTTCTGGAGCCTCAATGGAGTTTCTTAGGGGAGGAAATAGAACGCAACCCTGAACCAGGTGTTGCCTCCCCAGGCCTCTGGCTTGAGGAGGCAACACCTTTGGAGCTCCTTTCCCGAGCTCCAATCTGTAAAGGCATTGCCCGTCAGATGCTCTGAACAGCCACCTGCTCCAGTGGAGCCCCATTCTGCCACAGCGGTCGCTGTCCCGGGCCGAGCCAGCAGCAGCTATTTTTTTTTAAATGCCAGCTCCTGCTGAGCCTCCATGGCGGCCTCACTGGCGGCCTCTCCAAGTCCGGCTGCCTGCTCCCGTTTGGAGCTCCACCTGCCAAATTGTCTTACCTGCTGGAGCTGTTTCGAACTGCTCCGATTCCCACGCCATGCATCGACGTATTGACGCACATGCGGGCTGGCGGGCTCTTCATGTAGTCACTCACGTGACTTCGAAATAAAATTTTGCGATTGAACCTCTAGCGGAAAGTATAAGAGTACATCCGAACATTCACGGCTATAACACTAAATACTCCAATAATAAGATATCATTATATGCAGATGATGTATTATTATATATCACCAATTCCCAAGTTAGCATGCCAAGCATATTAAATCTTATAGAGGAATTTGGTTCCTTTAGAATAGGATATAGAATAAACTGGAACAAAAGTGAAATTATGTCAATAAAACCTCAAGAGGCGACACACCTCCTAAAATTCCCTTTCAGAATTGCTACGGAAAAATTCAAATATCTGGGTGTTCAGGTAACCAGAAAATATACTTCTCTATTTAACGCAAACTTTCCTCCTTTAGTTACAAAATTAAATGCTCTTATTCAATTTTGGAGAATACTTCCCATGTCTCTAATAGGCAGAATAAATGCCATAAAGATGATCTTCCTCCCACAAATCCTGTAGTTATTCCAATCAATACCGATATATCTTCCTAATTTTTTTCCCAAAAAACTTGATTCTCTGATTACAAACTTTATTTGGGATTATAAAACACATAGAATTCATAAACGGCACCTATGTAAACCCAAAGAAACTAGTGGATTGGCTCTCCCCAACTTCTTATACTATTATTGGGCAACGAATATTAAAAATGTAATTTATTGGTTGGACAATACAGGTCAACAGGTAAATTGGTTAATAATGGAGAGAGAGGATTGCTCGCCTTTTAATATAGGCACGATCCTTCTCTCTCCAATAAATTTGAAGAAAACACTATATGAGAAAAATCCAATTATCCACAGTACTTTACGAATCTGGAGACAAGTGAAGTCAACCCTTAAACTGAGAAATTTTTCTCTTCTTTCACCAATTGCCAATAATCCTTTGTTCAAGCCATCTATTTTAGACAAAACGTTCACATATTGGGAAAGATTAGGAATCAAAAAACTCGGAGATCTTTATGAGATGGGAACTCTTCTCTCATTTCAAGAATTACAGTCGAAATATCACCTGAAAGGTAATCAATATTTCAGATACCTTCAAATTCGAGACTATCTGAAATCATATACCCAAGACTACCAATCTTTGTTGCCAGACATACCAGATGAATGTATGAATAGAAACTCGGACTCAAACAAGTTAATATCATATCTGTATAACACCGTTTTAAATATAGAAATTCCATCGTCAGAAGTAATTAGAAGAGCTTGGGAAGACGAACTTGGTCTAAAAATTCTAAAAGAGAGATGGGAAGACAACCTTCTATATATACACAATTGCTCGATTAACGTTAGGCATTCGTTAATTCAATTTAAAATACTGCACAGACTCTACTATTCAGAGTCTAAACTGAATAGGATCTTTCCAAATGTATCTCCTATTTGTGATAAATGTCTTCTTCAGGAAGCAACTATAACACATTCCTTTGCTTCTTGTATAAAGTTACATAATTTTTGGAGAGGAATTTTTGAAATATTTTCAAAAACACTAAAAACAAAATTGGACCCCGACACGGAATTGATTATTCTAGGTATGTCAGAAGCCTGCTCTGAGCTATCAGTATTTCATAGCAAAAGGATTTGAGTATAGGAGCAGGGAGGTTCTACTACAGTTGTACAGGGTCTTGGTGAGACCACACCTGGAGTATTGCGTACAGTTTTGGTCTCCTAATCTGAGGAAGGACATTCTTGCCATAGAGGGAGTACAGAGAAGGTTCACCAGACTGATTCCTGGGATGGCAGGACTTTCATATGAGGAAAGACTGGATAGACTCGGCTTGTACTCGCTGGAATTTAGAAGTTTGAGGAGGGATCTTATAGAAACTTACAAAATTCTTAAGGGGTTGGACAGGCTAGATGCAGGAAGATTGTTCCCGATATTGGGGAAGTCCAGAACAAGGGGTCACAGTTTAAGGATAAAGGGGAAATCTTTTAGGACTGATGAGAAAAACATTTTTTACACAGAGAATGGTGAATCTCTGGAATTCTCTGCCACAGAATGTAGTTGAGGCCAGTTCATTGGCTATATTTAAGAGGGAGTTAGATGTGGCCCTTGTGGCTAAAGGGATCAGGGAGTATGGAGAGAAAGCGGATACAGGATACTGAGTTGGATGATCAGCCATGATCATATTGAATGGCGGTGCAGGCTCGAAGGGCCGAATGGCCTACTCCTGCACCTATTTTCTATGTTTCTATGTTTCAAAGACGTTTCCTTAATTATGGCCTGATAACGGCAAAAAACACTAATACTCAAATTTTGGAAACATACATCTGTTCCTACCCTTAAGATGTGGATTACAAACACGTCTGAGACGCTACATCTTGAAAATATTAGATTTGTCTTAGCAGAAAAACTAGATCACTTTTCGAAGACGTGGACACCATTCATTGACTTATTACAAGGATAGTATGGTACAACACAACTTTGGAGTTAAATCTAATTACGGGTTGGGTGAGATGGGTGGGGAGGGATGCGAGGCAGGTATATCACCACTATTTTCTTTCTTTCTCTTTTTGTCTTTTTATTTTTCTTATTTTTTCTATTCCTTTCTTCTTTCTTTCATTTATTCACTCTTTGGCTACATTACTTTGGTAGTCTATGGGTTCTATCTTTGCACATTTCACTTTGTCTCTTTCTTGCTTTTTCTCCTTTCTTTTCCTCTAACTATAGCTAAAAGTTAAAATTGAAGCTGTACAATAACTGTATTATTTCATATGCCGTCGGTTATATTTTTGTACATTTGCTTCTAATAAATTTAAAAAAAATATATATATATATATAAGATTTAACATTAAACATAAAAACATCCCCCCACAATGGTTCCCACTGTGAGGGAAGGCAGCAAAGGCCAGTCCTCTTCCTCTATGTTCACCCGTGGTCGGGGCCTATTTGAGGCCTCCGCAGTCGCCTTGACGGCGGCCCGATGTTTCAGGCCCTCGCGCCTGATGATGGAGCTCTGGCATCGGAAGAACACTCTCAGCGGCCTGGAGTGTCTGGAATGGCCGCTTGCTGCCAGAGACCGCGGCTCCCGAAGTAGAGTTTGTACCTTGTTTCAGGTATGCACCAGTGACCTTAGCTGGGGTAGAAATAAGTTTTTCACAACTGAAGCATATTCTGTCTGACGGACGGCATAGTTTAATACCAGATAATTTTATAAAAATGCTAGTAGTTATGTGCAACCAGGCAACGTTGGTAATTTGATGTAGTATACCTTTATATTATAATTTTTAATCATATTTTGGTGGTGGAAATGCCTTTTTATTCCTTTTTTGTCAATAAGTGCCGTTTTCGTGCCTTTTTTGTAATTTTATTATGCCTTTTTGCCTGCCTATTTCAGAGACTTTTAGTGCCTAAACATCCTGGCTCTAGTCATAAGTGATATGAACACTTCGGTCCATCAAGTCTACTCCGCCATTCAATCATGGCTGATCTATCTCTCCCTCCTAACTCCATTCTTCTACCTTCTCCCCATAACCCCTGACAAGATTCAAGAGATTCAAGAGACTTTATTGACATATGTCCCAGATAGGACAATGAAATTCTTGCTTTGCTTCAGCACAACAGAATATAGTCGGCATGAATAATACAGAACAGATCAGTGTGTCCATATACCATTATATAAATATATACACACATGAATAAATAAACAGATAAAGTGCAAATAAACAGATAATGGGCTATGAATGTTCAGAGTTTTGTGTGTTGAGTTTAATAGCCTGTTGGCTGTGGGGAAGTAGTTATTCCTGAACCTGGATGTTGCAGTCTTCAGGCTCCTGTATCTTCTACCTGAAGGTAGCGGGGAGATGAGTGTGTGGCCAGGATGGTGTGGGTCCTTGATGATGCTGCCAGCCTTTTTGAGGCAGCGACTGCGATAGATCCCCTCGATTGTAGGGAGGTCAAAGCCGATGATGGACTGGGCAGTGTTTACTACTTTTTGTAGTCTTTTCCGTTCCTGGGCGCTCAAGTTGCCGAACCAAGCTATGATGCAACCGGTCAGCATGCTCTCTACTGTGCACCTGTAGAAGTTAGAGAGAGTCCTCCTTGACATACCGACTCTCCTTAATCTTCTCAGGAAGTAGAGGCGCTGATGTGCTTGCTTTATAACACTCATACTAATCAAACATCTACCTCTCTGCTTTAATAATATCCATTGACTTGACCTCCACAGCCTTCTGAGGCAATGAATTCCACAGATTCACCACCTCTGACTGAAGAAATTTCTTCTCATCTTCCTAAAGGGATGTCCTTTAATTCTGAGGCTATGACATCTAGTCCTAGACTCTCCCACTAGTGGAAACATCCTCTCCACTTCCACTATGTCCAAGCTTTTCACTATTCGGTACATTTCAATGAGGTCCCCCCTCATTCCTCCAAACTCCAGTGAGTACAGGCCCAGTGCCGACAAACGCTCATCATATGTTAACCCGTGGGATCATTCCTGGGATCATTCTTGTAAACCTCCTCTGGACCCTCTCCAGGGCCAGCTTATCCTTCCTCAGATATGATGCCCAAAATTGCTCACAATACTCCAAATGCGGCCTGACCAGTGCCTTATAGAGCCTCAACATCACATCCCTCTTTTTGTATTCTAGCCCTCTTGAAGTGATACTTGCTTGGGGTTCACTAGGTGGCAGGAGGGGGGAGAGATCAATGGTTCAAGGCCCTAACGAAAGCCATCAAGCAGCAATGGAGTTGCGGTGGGACTGAAAACCAGACAAAGTACACAAGGAATGTCAGCAGCCTCAACATTGATGTCTCAAACTCCCCAGCATCAAAACGGATAAAATGGAGCCCTTCAACAGATTCCAATGTAGGCTGCAGCGACTCAGTAACTAACCCGCTGCCTCATATCTCTAATATACACGTCCGGTTCTCTTCTGACCGCATGTTCACCTTCTGACTGCATGGATACCATTGGGTGCTCCATTTTCCATCCACTTCCCAAAGATGTGTGGGTTGGTAGGTTAATTGGCCACTGTAAATTGTCCCAAACACTTAATTGAATGGAAGAATCTCAGGTGAGTTGATGAGAACGAAGGGAGAATAAGAAAAATGTTGTGTAAATGGCTTATTCATGATCAGTGTGGCCTTAGAGGCCATTAGTGTCTGCTTGCATGACATATGACTCTATCTAGGCCATCTCTGATGAAAACATGGACATTGCGGGAAACACTCAGCTATAAAAAGACAAACGTTTCAGACTGAAGGCTCTTAAAAAACAGACTTAAGAAACATTTAGTCAGGTACATGGACATGACAGGCTTAGTGTGATAAGGGTCAAACACAGGCAGGTGGGACTAGTGTAGATGGGACATGTTGGCCGGTGTGGGCATGTTGGGCCAAAGGGCCTGTTTCCACGCTGTAAGACTCTAAGACTCCAGAGGGGCAACGTTTGCACTTAGATGGTGATGATTATATGGAATACGCAACACTCTCTGACCCGAATCGTCACCCATACCTTTTCTCCAGAGAAGCTGTCTGACCCATTGAGTTACTGCAGTACTGTGTGTCTATCTTTGGTATATACCATCATTTGCAATTCCTTCTTTATACTCTCTGACTAAAGTTGGAAGGGCACAGCTTGCTTGTGGAAGAATTGGTGAAATAATTAACACTTCAGTATTTAAATCAATGGTGGTGTTGTGCATGTATGCCTGTAAAGGCTGGCTAGTCCATACCTCCTGAGGATATAGAATTTTGACACATAAATCTAAACTGGATGTACACCTGTGTCAACAGTTGTGAAGAATTCAATGCCATGAAACAGGAAATTTGAAAAGCATGCAAAAAAGTTTACTGTAAAATCAAATGAGCAATAATACTGTGGTGGACGAATTCTTAAATTGAGTATTCCAGGTTAATTAGACCAGTACTCTGAGAGACCTAGCAACTATTGGGTATTGAGCAATGAGAAGGGGTGAGTTAATAATCTTGCTATGTGGAGCTCTTTGGGAATGCGTAGCATAACATGACACAAATCATGTGTAGACCACAACTAGGGTAACCCAGCAAATCAGACGACATCTCTGGAGGACACAGATAGACAAGGTTTCAGGTCAGGACCCTTCTTCACACTGATTATAGTAAAGTGAAGAAAGCTGGAAAAGAGGTGGGGAGCGGAACAAAGAGTGATGGGTGGATAGAGATGAGGGGGGGGGGGTGGGGCTTAGATTTGTGCATTGGGTAATTAAAGGCTGGTGATGAAAAGAGACAATGGTAGCAAAAGGGGACAGAGGTGACAAGGAAGCAAAAGAGTGTCAGACAAGGAGAGAAGAGGATTGAATTGCAAAGCTAGTGGGAAGGATGTTGGTGGAGAGGGAGAGAGGGAGGAAAGAGGAGGATGGAATAGTGGAAGAAAAGAATGTGGATTTTGTGGAGGAGGCACCGGAAAGAAAGGAAGTGGGAAAAAAACAGGTTGTTACCAAAAACTGGAGAATTCAAAGTTCATATTTATTGTTTCCAGCTGTTTGTTTTTGAAGCAAATAATTTCTGTCTCCAAGGATGATGATAGAAATAACCACAGAATTTCTAAGGAATCAAGAGTTTAATGAATTAAATGAAATTGGCATTAGTTAAAAAAAATACTGGAAAATAAATGGAACTGTAAACGGATAAATGCCACAGAGCTGATGATCTACATCCCGGAATACTAAAGAATGTAACCATGGAAATATTGGATGCATTGCCTGTCATCTTCCAAAATTGTACAGTTTAAATGGTCTCTAGAGATTGAAGGGTTGAAATATGTGATCCCATATTTGTTTTAAAAGGGAGAGAGAGAGAGAACAGGGAATTAGTTAGCTTGACATCAGTAATTGGGAAACTTACAGTATCTATTCTCAAGGATGTGGTAAGAGGGCACTTAAAAATATCAATAGGATTAGACAAAATCGACATTGGACTGAAAGGAAAGTCATGTTCAAAAGATGTCCTGAAGGCTTTGATGGATGCAATTATCAGAACAAATAAGGGAGAACCTGTGCGCGTGGTCCATTGTAATTTGTAGAAGACTTTTTATACTGTTCCATATAATAGGCTAGTGTGCAAAATTACAGCATATGGGATCCGTTCAAGACAGAATTATTGTCATATGCACAAGTGGCATGAGGTGCAGGTACAATGAAAATCTTGCTAGCTGCAGCATCACATAGACTCAAAAACACAAAAACATAAATTATACCTAAATTATACATGAATTACACCTAAATTTTCCAAGACAGAAAAAACAAAAAATGTACAAAAACTAGACATTAGTACAAAACATAATTAGAAAACAAGTTCATGGTAATGCAAGTAAAAGTCAGTAGTGTTCCATTGCTGAAGTAGGAATAGGGTTGTGCAGATCAGTTCAAGAACCTGACAGTATTGGGAAAGTAGCTGTTTTTGAATCTAGTGGTGTTGGACTTCAGGCTTCTGCACCTTCTGCCTGGCGATAGCAGCGAGAAGATGGTGCCGGCGATCCTCAATGACAAATGCTGCCGTCTTGAGCCAATGCCTCATGTAGATGCTTTTGAGAGTGGGGAAGCCTGTGCCTGTGATGAACTGGGTTGTTTCCACCAAGAAACAGAGCAGGAATAAATGGTACTCTCTCAGGATGACAGGCTGTGATGAGTGTATGACACATGATTTGTGCATTGTGTATGACTCATGATCACATTGAATGGCGGTGCTGGCTCGAAGGGCCAAATGGCTTATTCCGGCACCTATTGTCTATTGTCTATTGCTTGTGGCCTCCTAATCACAATATATTTCAATGATTATGATGCAGGGATCAAATATAATATATCTAAATTTGCCAATCTCACAAAACTAGCTGGGATCATGAGGTGCAAGGAGGATGCAAAGAGGCTTTAGGTAATTTAAACAATTTGAGTGTGTGTGCAAAAATATGATTAATGCAGTAGAGAGGCAATAAATGTGAAGTTATGCCCCTGTCCCACTTAGGAAACCTGAACGGAAACCTCTGGACAATTTGCGCCCCACCCAAGGTTTCCGTGCGGTTCCCGGAGGTTTTTGTCAGTCTTCCTAATGGTTGAAAGTGGTTTCCGCTTCTTCTATGTTCCGGCGATTATTTCAAAAAATTAAAAACCGGCCGCGACTAAAAATAGGTTGCCGTTTTAAAAATCTGTAATTTTTTAGTTGAATCCGGTTGCGATGCTAGTTGAAGGTGGTTGCTGGAGGTTGCAGGTAGGTAAAACCTCCCTGGTGGAATAAAACTGGGTGAAAAAAAGGTCTTACCTTGCACCAGTAGGTGAAAGTAAATGCAAGTTCAGCACAGTTTCAAAAGGCAAATTATGTGCTGGCTTTTATTGCAAGAGGATTTGAGTTACAGGATCAAGGGTGCCTAGTTACATTCATCCAGGTATGTTGTGAGCCTGGGATATTGTGGCCAGTTTTGTTCTCCTGATCTAAGAATCGGCACACTTGTCATTGAAGGAAGGCAACCAAAGTTCTCCAGTATGTTTCCGCACTGTATCTCTAAACTAAACTAATTTCATCCAAAACAAAAACAAAACTAAAATGTTGGAACACTGGAAGTCTATAGAAACAATCATGCGATTTATTATAGGATGGGACTCTCCAAACTGTGCTAACTCCATACCTGGCCTCAGTGCAAATGGTAAATCAGACAGAATTTCCACTCCAGATTAAGAAAGGATCGTTATTGGAATCTTGCATGGCAGACCATTCCTATTGCAAATTAATCTTCAGAAGTTATTGAGGTCCTTTTTCCTCAGCTCCCATGGTTGTGTGTACATTCAAGGCCCCATCACAAGGTTGTCAATGGGAGACCAGTGCCATTTGCTGATGTGTTTAAGGCAGGCTTGTCTGCTCCTGGCGGGGATCCCTTGTGCTTGCTGTGCGTGTCTTGCTGGATGAAGGAGTTCAAGGAGCGGGTTAACTAGTCACTGAATTTTTAAGCAGAGATAGATAGATTCTTGATTAATACAGGTGTCGGGGGTTATGGGAAGAAGGCAGGAGAATGGGGTTAGGAGGGAGAGTTAGACGAGCCATGATTGACTGATGGCGTAGACTTGATGGGTGAATGACCAAATTCTGCTCCTATCACTTATGACCTTATGAATTACCCTGGTTTAAGTGAATGGCAAAAAACAAAACAAAGGACAGTTGCTGGGCATGTGAGATAGAATAAGTTGCAGTTGTTCATGGAAATAAGGAAAAGGGTAATGGGACTGATGGGAACTTCTTATATACATTAATTTTATATCGAAGTCACGTGTGTGACTATGTGAAGAGCCCGCCAGTCCGCATGCGCGTCAATACGCGAGACGCAATGGGGCGAGTCGGAGCAGTTCGCAACTGTTCTCGCAGGTAAGTAATTTTACTTACAGCGGGGCGCTGCGACAGCGGGCCCGGAGTAGCTGATGGAGGCTCCATTAGGAGCTAGATTCAATTTGCGACTGCCGCCATTGCAGCTCCGAACGGGAGCAGGCGGACAAATTTGGAGGCCGCCGTTGAAGCTCCATAGGAGCTCGGTTTCGTTATTGCCTGCTGGCTTTGGTTGAATATGTCTGGATATTTGCAGATAGAATTCTGCACAGTGTTGCATGAGTTATTGTCTAACTCAAAGTCAATTGGGACTATTGTCTGGTTAAGAACAATGGCCATGTATGCAAGTTAGCATCATGGTATTAATAACCCATGTTTTTTCTACCATTAATGGTTTATCTGTTTAAGTGTTTCACACACAGATTGGGTTACTGCATGAAACCACAGAGCTTTGAAGTCTTCACGTAGTCACTCACGTGACTTCGATATAAAATAGAAAGGTTACACGAGAACTTACCGTTTGAAGTTTGATCTTTATTTTATGAGAAGTTGAAGTGAGGGATTACGTGCCCTCCACTCCCAACCCTACTTCTCATAAAGATCATTCGGTAGTTCTAAGGTTCTTCCTATAGCTTAGGTCAGCAACTATTCTGTGGTTTCATACAGCTGCTCTAAAAATGACGCTGCATGCGGACTGGCGGGCTCTTCACGTAATGCCTCACTTCAACTTCTCGTAAAATAAAAATAAAACTTCAAACGGTAAGTTCTCGTTTAATCTTTCTAATATATAACATTAAATCAAAGCTGTCATTATTTTAAGAGGAACAAAAGCAATGGGTTCGGGGTCAGACAAAAGATTAAGTTTAAAAGGTCGGCCATCTCTTCTGAGTGTGACTGGAGATATGGTTAGCAACAATTAACTCTTCCCTGCAAATCTTTCACAGAGCACTACCATTAAATGTTGGCATCTGAAAAAACACTTAGGATGCTGAAAACACAAGTCAGACAGGAACAATGGATGGGGAAACAGAGTTAGTGTTTCAGGTCAAAGACTGCATCTCTGTCTTCAAAAGTCAACTGCTTCTTTTTTAACAGATGCTGCCTGACCTGCTGAGTGTTTCCAGGATTTTCTGTTTTTATTATCTTAAACTTACCCATGATTATGACTGTAGCGAAGACAAAGTTTCCCACAGGAGGGCCTTTTGCTTTTAAGAGGCATGCCTTCAGGTCTCCTGTGAGAAGGTTAATGCAAGGGGTGCAGTGCTCCTGGTGATGAGGAGGAGTGAGTGGGCTAAGATTGCTGGGTCAGCCTGCTACACCTGCCTGCCCTCCAGATTTCTGCAGAATGGTCAGCAAAGTTTGCATTGATTGGTCATATTTTCTTGAACCAAAGGAGGATTTACGAGGATATTTATGTTCATTAGTTGCAGGAGCAGAATTAGGCCATTCAGCCCATCAAGTCTACTCCGCCATTCAACATGGCTGAATAATCTTTCCAGAAGTTCTTTCCAATCTTTCCTTTCGAAGGCCTGAGAGGTTGAGCACGCTAGGACACTGAGGATGAGGGGTGATCTTATAGAGGTGTACAAAATCTTGAGAGGAATAGATCAGGTAGACACACAAATCTTTTGCCCAAAGTTGGGGAATCAATAACCAGAGGACATAGGTTTAAGGTGAGGGGGAAAAGATTTAATGGGAACCTGAGGGGTAAATTTTTCACACAAAGGGTGGTGGGTGTATGGAACAAGCTGCCGGAGGAGGTAGTTGAGGAAGGTACTATCACAATGTTTACATTTAAACAGGTACATGGATAGGACAGGTTTACTGGGATATGGGCCAAATGGGACTAGTGTAGATGGGACATGTGGCCCGTGTGTGTAAATTGGGCTGACGAGCCTGTTTCCATGCAGTAAGACTATGACTATGACAAATGTTCTCACTTGCAGTCAGGAAGAGGAGGACGGTCAAAGATCATTCAGGGGTCATTATGTGAAGTTCATGCATCAGAAACTGTGTTATTGAGTTCACTGCCCCTCTCCCTTGAACAAGGTCTGTAAACTCCTCTCGTGGGAATACATCGGCTTGCGTTTACAGCACAAAATAAGCTCTCTGTCTCAAGCAGGCAATGTTAATATTTACGGTTCAAAGAAACTATTTTCCAAAACCTTTCCTTGTGTCTCTTTCAGGATTATCTTCTATTAATTTCTCCTTTCTCAGTTATCCAGTTTCCTCTAAGTATAGCTAATCTACTTGAAAACCAAAAATAAAGTTCACATGGAAATCTGGATTAAAACCAGAAAATGACAGAAATCCTCAGCTCCAGCCAGCATCTGCAGAGGAGTCCGCTCCTGGCAATACATGGAATCACGTAGCATTGACAGCACAGGATGGGTCTTATGCCTCAGGCAGGCTCCAGCTTATCTAATTTTCTCAAAGGTGGTGGCATCCATAATCTCTCCAGGATCATGAGGATCTTGTGAATAAAATCATGAGAGGAACAGATGATGTGGACGCAGAAAGTCTCTTGTCCAGAGTGGGGGAATCGAGACACAGAGGTCATAGGTTTAAGGTGAAGGGGGAAAGATTTTATAGGAATTTAAGGGGTAACTTTTTCACACAAAGGGTGGTGGGTATATGGAACGAACTACCAGAGGAGGTGGTTGAGGCAGGTACTATCACAACATTTAAGACGCAATTAGACAAGTACATGGGTAGGACGGGTTTAGAGGGATAACGCAGATAATTGGAACTAGTGTAGATGAGACATGTTGGTCGGGTTGGGCAAGTTGGACCAAAGGGCCTGTTTCCACATTGTATGACTCTACGACTATGATAAAGGAAGAGACAAACTTGAGCTGGGTCATCAGAGTGCGATGGGGTGGAGGCTACGAGGGTCGTGATGGACTGTTGGGAGATGATTTTGGAGGGTGGACTCAGAACTCTGGCATCAAGAATCAGCTGCAGATCATGAATAGGTGAGGGAATCCTCACCTCGGCGAGAGATTGATGGTGAAGGATGGGGGCAAGAGATGGAAACGATTGTGCGGAGGATGCAGAGTTACTAATTTGGGGTGTTTGGGGTTCCAAGGCAAATCCTTTACCCAAAGTAGCCCTCCTTGACCCAAAAGACAGGAGACAGGCATAGCAAGGCCTGTGTTGGCCAATTTTCCCAGGAAACTGGAACCTGGGTCTCTGATACTGCAAGGCAGCAGCTCTGTGCCGCCCTTTTCTCCATTTTATTCACCAGAGAAACAATAATAATTGGGGATGTTTGCTGCATAAAGGAACTGTTCAGCCTGCGCTGGCACAGGACCTAGGGTGTCATTACTTCCATATGATTTATTTTTCGTGCGTAGTTTGCTCCATTTCATTTCTATTTCACCGCAGATTCATTATTTTCAGAGGGCAGGGTCGGAGATTTAACGCTTTGCAGCCGCTTGTAACGCAAAAAGATTTGCCTATTTTGCAGCTGTGTAACATGTTCCACTGAAGGAGGCTGGATGATTCAGCTCCTTTCCAACCTCTGTGTTGAATTAGTGTGTCAGCAAGGCATACAAAGAAAGAAGTGTGTAGGAAGGAACTGCAGATGCTGGTTTAAACCGAAGATAGACACAAATTGCTGGAGTAACTCAGCGGGACAGGCAGCATCTCTGGAGAGCAGGAATGGGTGACATTTCGGGTCGAGACCCTTCTTCAGACTGAATAGAAAGAATGTGTCTTTCAGCTTTAGATGGGCATTAAATGGAAACAGGGATGCGAAGGGAAATGATTGGATTTTTTCACGGACAGTGCAATTAAGGGCAAAAGCCGACATGGACACCAGGAGTTTGGGTTCAAGTCACCATCAAGCTTGTTGCCAAGGATGCAGGGGTAGCATCTCCCCGCACCTCAACCGCATAAACAAGCCACCCAGGCTTTTCACACATAGCCAAGGAATTACCAAGAATCTTTCCTCCCCTTCCACTGGAAGCAACACTCCAATATTTTCTGTCAATTTAAACAGGCACTGTGACCAGAAAAATATAAATGTATTTTAGCAATCCACACTTGCAATTTCAACAGTATATCCTGGCAGTGCACCCCCCTCTCTCAGCCAGGTCAAAGGATTCAATTTTCTTGCCTCTGCTTACTGGTTTATACAGACGAAGCTTGGCTGAGGTGTCCTTTTCCCATCTGTTGCCAAGGCCTGTGCATCATTGTTGGCGACCCAAGCAAGCTCAGGATTGGGAGGAAAGGGGTGGGCGATAATGACCATGAGATCATTTTCTAGCAAGAAACTCAAGCTTCTTGAGTTGAAAGGAAAACAAAGCTCGGAGGTAAAAATAAAATTCTAAGGAAATGTAAGATGTTGAAATATTAATCAAGCAGCATACTGCATGGCTGGAACCATCTTGCTACATCTCCACAGCTGCACAAAGCTAATTGGCAACTATATGCTCGTATATGATCTATAATTAATTACAGTGGGAAACATAGCCAAAGGGTTCAGGCAGATTGAAGAGAACCCAGTACAGTGGGCACAGTGGCGCTGCTGGTGGAGCTGCTGTTCAATAGCACCAGAGCCTAGGGTTTGATCATGACTTCAGGTGCTCTCTATGTGGAATTTGCACGATCCGTAGGATTTCCTCCGGGTGCTCTGGTTTCCTCCTCCATCCCAAATATACTTTAGACTTTAGAGTTACAGGGTGGAAACAGGCTCTTCGGCCCTCAGAGTCTGTGCTGACCAGATGGGGAAACTCGTGTTCAATCACTTATCCTTCTGGTCAAATTGGAAGTGTTTTTAGATGCATCCTTTACAGTGTTACGGTTGGGTTTGAAATGCCTACTGTAGATGGTCCATAGACCAGTAGCATATGGGAAGGCAAGTCTCTGCTACATGATAGACCATGAGCCCTTTCAAGGCTTTGATTTCAAAACACCCTTTATCCTTAATTGACCAAAGACACTGCGGGTGATGGTGAATTTTATCATTAATGCCTGTCTTCACAGAGGAAGCTCTTGTGAAATGGTGAAGATGCAATATGACCTGGATACTGGTGAGGATCTCCTTTCCCTTCCTTAAAGTAGTGCAATAGCATATTTTTGGTCCACATGTTAGAGCCTTGAGTTAATCATCTGGCTGGGAAACCAGCTCCTCCAGCATTGGAATGCACTGTCAGTACTGCACCGGGCAACTTAAATCTTCATGTTCAACTTTGTTATGGGATTTAAGCCCACACCTTCTGAGTCACAACTGCTTCCTGTCTTGTTTATGATGGTGAATGCATTGTTATATGCACACTATTGAATATCTGCGCACACAAAATTTGGGCACTTGCACGGTCTATGGTCTGCTATGGTCTTGTGCACAGACTTGACTGTGAATGTAATGAGTGTGTTCTTGTGTGGCCCTGAATCCATCTCCATGCCTGACTTGCTGAATGTTGATCCTGATGCCAATTGATCTTTTTTCCAATAAAATCACTATTAATTATCATGCATTCCATCTATACAGTTAAAACCAAAGTCATTATGATTTCCTTGTTTGCTTAAAAAAGACATTGGGAATTATTCCAAGTTTCCTAGCTAAATCAGAACTACCCTTGGAAATATGCAGTGACTAAAATATTTATAAATGTATGCATGAAGCTCCATTGCTAGCTTTGCCATTAGAGTATTAACTCCTCAGGGCCTATTTTTCACTTAATAACAACTGCTATTCTTTTACCAGCAGTCCAAGAGGCTCAAGGAAGTTAGGAAATTTGATACTGAAATACATATGGAGACATATTCAGAGAGGTGGGCCAAATGTGCTCACGGAAAGGAAGGCGTTCAGAGAGAGATTTGCGAACGTGTTCTAGGTGATTCAAGGTACAGCCAACCCACTGATAAGGGATGAAGATACCTGATGCAATGGCTGCAGGTACATGGGAACATCACCACGGATACGCCCACCATCCTGATATTAATATATCAAATTCCAACATTGTCACTGGGTTTAAATCTTGCACCACCCTCCCCTACAGGCATGATGTGGGTGTGTGTTCATCAGGACAGCAGTTCACCACCACTTTTTTAAGGCCAAAGACCGATGCCACTAAACTTGCCACCAATACCCAGATTCCTAAAAAAATATGAAAATAATATTGAACTGCTTGGACTTAAAAGGTCCTGTAGGAGTTCCCAGACTGGTGTGTGTAATCTGCATTAGGCCTGTTATATTTTCTAGGCAGTTTAAAAAGAGGTTACATAAGGGTGGCATTAGTAAGGTGATTAAAATTATAAATCAGTTGTAAAAGGTAGAAGTGGAAGGAATGTTTACACTCGAATGAGAATCCCACACCAAGGGCAGTAGAATCAACAAGGAAAAGGGAAGTGTCATTTAAATGTGGGAATCATTACCATAGGATATGTTTGACATAAGATCCTTAAAGTTTTTCCGGAGGAAATGAGTACATGAGGAAGAAATCCTGAAAGATTTACATGAGTTTGATAGGAGTTTGCAAAAGTTTGATGAAAGAAAGTTTGAGGAAAGATGTCTGGTTTGTAAAGGGCCTGTCCTACTTAG